>CM041739.1:24284695-24664695 GCA_023373845.1 Nibea coibor
CAGGGAAAGCCTCTGACAAAACATTGTTTGGCTCACTGGCTGTGTGAAGCTATCGCACAGGCATATGACGCAGCAGGGGAGGACGCCACCCACCTCCACCCTGCCTGGTATTCATGCCCACTCTACGAGACCTCTGCAGCTCTCCTCAGAGAAATGGCAGTGGAGGACGGCTGCAACCTTCAATGTGTCCTTTTATTCAGTTCAATTTCCATGCCAGGCGACCAGCGACACAGTGACGGTTATAGAGGTCTGATACATGCACTGCAAGCCGTCACTTGTACATGTTCTCTTCTAATTTATTTGTAGCAGCTCTGCTGTTCTCTCCACATACATTCACTGTCTGTCGGCGCATGTCCATACAACTGCTGTGCACAACCGTGGGTCATGTGATCTTCTTCTACTCACACCATCTTGGATGCATGAGTTATGTGTGCCTCCCGTTCCTGCTCTGCTTGTTTTAGTTACACCCTATCAGACAGGACTCGGGGCATGTTATTCTTCGTTATCTTTATTGTGCACTATGTGCTTATGGTGCAAGTAGAAATTGGTGTGTGCTTGTGGTCCAGTGGGGCACTGACCACATCCAGCTTTGTCCTTAATCCTAATAGCAAAAGCTCTTAGAGGGAGAAGCCTGTATAACACAGACCCTTGATTACATATCATAACCCCAGATTCTATGAGTATAAGCTCCACTGACTCCATCAGTGTCAGCTAACTTAATTGGGAGCATAGCTCAGGGTCGCTTATGTATAATGTATACCAGCTCTTGCGAGCGTGGACCTGAGGGGGGGACCGTACAGAGCGCAAGGGCACAGAAGAAAACCTTCCCAGCCGTTCTGTGTGGGGGGATAAACCCAGCACCGATACTCATAGAGTCTGCAGTTACATAACGAATGTTTACCACTCTAACGATGCATGACTTTGGAAGTGCAGAGCCTCACAGGAAGGTGCGCTGCTTTTAGAGCTCCACTTCTGTCTATCATGAGTTTATGCTCGATCACATAAAACCGTGCCGACTTATTTCTGAGTTTATATTGACTGTGCTGTTACAGAGTGAAAACCTCTCTGTGGTGGACTTCCCCCGTACAACAGAATTTACTCTGCGCTAGACAATTAAATGCAGGATTTACACACTTGTCAGGATATTACAGCCGCGAGCAGAAGACAAACAATATGACTAAAGCCTGCTCCTCCGGGCCCTGACGCATACCAGTAACATAAATATTCTCCTTTGTCTCTGACACACACAAACACACACACACTCCCCGCTCTGTTGTTTTCTATATGTCATTGTTGACCTCTCTTGTTCTGTCTCAATTCTCACTGTCTGAGAGATTTTCAGACCCCCTTCATGTATCTGCAGTCTAACATTCACTCGGTTCTACTTAACTCTGCCGAGTCTAGTCTTTTAGCTATGCACTGCACTATTTCTCCCATTTTGTCCCTTTTCATTAAATCTCTTATACCTTCGCTCTCACCTCTCTTCCCAAAAGGGTAATCACTCTTCCTCCCGTTCTAACCACAGCTTTGATTTGCAGTTTCATATTCTAGCTGTAATTCATAGCTGCACCGTTAGCAGAGGTACTTGTCTCCACGTTCTGTCTGCCAAGGGATTTATTTTGCTTCAAGATCACTGTGGAGTGTGTAGGTGTGTGTCCATATCTCTGTCTTTACTTGCATGTGTACATCTATATGCCATGAGGTAGTAATAAATAAAAAAGGCACACCAGTATGAAGAAAAATCAATTTGGCGGGAGTCCAGGTGGGTTTACCCTCCACTGTATCCTTGTACAGAAGAGTGCATTCATTTTTGACAGCGCATGAGAATGCGTTAGCATGCATAGCTGTGTGTGTGTGTGTGTGTGTGTGTCCCTGCTTATGGAAATGAATGCTTCCTCATAGATCAATACTTATCTGCCACACTTTTCCTCTTGTGTAATTAGATAAGCCACCAGGCACGGGCATTATTCATACATGCAGGCGTGGATCAATTGGTTACGGCGTCTACATGCATAACCTCAGTGTTTACTGCTGCCTGTCAAAAAACAACCAACCAACGCTCCTCAGTTTAACTGATGGCAAACGCTTCTGCTTGCACGTAGCACATCACATATCAGTGTGTCTGAGTTCAAGCCCTGTCATTTAAAAAATGCATTAAGTGTATCTAAGCAATTAGTCTCCCTTTAAATAATTCATTGCTTAAGAGCAATTCATAAATGAAGAGATCCATACGTCTATGAGATTCTACAGTTATGGTAGCACATCTATGAGGCTGTAGGCACAGCAGTTCTGATGTCAGCATGCTAATGTGACCTGGGCAGCTGCACACTCTGGGACTTTCACTGAATACAGGTTCTTATGTTTCAAGAAAATGGAGCAGAGAGCTGAATTTCCTGTTGTTGGATAATGTTCAGTTTTTATTTTCAGATGAATATTATGTTAGATACTCAGCTTAAAAATAAACTACAAAATATACTCTGATTAAAAAGAAAGGGATGCTGAAGTCTTTTACCAGTACAAGGTGACAGGATAAGGGAGGCCTACAGTGAGGATGTGAAGGGGAGAGGTGGCACGCACTGCAAAGCAAAAGACACACAGAGTAGAACACAACACATATTAATCATGCAAATGAAACTGAGCGAGGAAGGCCTCCACCTAGTGAGCCACCACCTGTAATTGCAACTTTACAAAGCTAACTGAACTGGGGTGAAGAGAAAAATCAACTAACCCAATTTATAATAACAACACTAAATAAAACAAGGTAACTCTAAGTACACAAAATACATTTACAAAGGGGCAAAAACAGCAGCGGCTAGAGCTCAGCTGCAGCATCAGGAGCCGACATCACTTCCTGTTCCTGTTGAAGAGGCACATACACCATGTGTAGAAGAACTATGCACTGAATCATTGGAGTACCGCTAAGGAGCATATCTAAACATTTAAAAAAAAAAAAAAAAAAAAAAACACCAAAAAAACACTCAACTCCCAGAAACAGGCATAGCTGGGAGCCGCACATTATACAGCCACACATGGTGAACGCTGCACAGACGAGGGGGAATGGAGCTCTGTGACTAGTCCCCTTTCGTGCTCCGTCCTGCACCTGTACAGATGCAAGGGAGGTGCTGAGTACATGTGCCAGCAATATGTTCAGCTACGTTTAAGGGAACCAGGAATCTAACCTCACCTGTTGGGAATCACTGATTCAGGGGCGTGGCCAAACAGGCAGAGGAGGGAGGGAAAGCTCTACCCATGACACTAACATGGTCACGGTGACAATGCTAACGCGCTGTTAGCAAGTATAACATGTGCACAACCATTGCTAATTAGAACTAGACACGAGGTACATCTGAGGTCGAAGAGAAGGTTATCATTTTTTCAGGTGTTTGGTCAGAATACAGAACCAATTAATACAATGTATCTGATGATGGGACGGGGTGAAAAACATTGTATCCATATCAATCAATCAATATCAACATTTAATTCTGTATAACTTTAAAACTTAATATAAATTGAACTGGTGAGTTCTATAAAAATTCACAGTACAGTTGGCATGAAGGTTGTCGCATCAATGTCAGTACCAAAGTTCATGGTAATCCATCCACTACATTTTTCAGTGTGGTCCAAGCAGCCAACCAAGTGCTCAACACACCAGTGTTGCCATCTGAAGGCCAAATGTGGCTAAAATATTCCATGAGGGCCAGAGTGGATAGGACACATACCACAAATGTATCTCTGGTTCAGGGTTAGGGTCAACTCGACTCAACTTTAAAACCCAGGGAGAGTGGGTAGTGTAATTTTTTAGGGAGGATTTAAAAACCTCAATGGATTCAGCAGATCAGATGTGCCAGGCCAAGTTATTCCAGAGCCTAGTTGCCGCTGCCACAAAGACTCGGTCATCTTTGGTTTTTAGTTTTATTTTAGGGGTGACCGGTAGCAGCTGATTAGAGGATCTCAGTGTTCTGGTGGGGGTGCAGATATTAAGAAGCTCGGCCAAATAATGGGGGGCTAGGCCATTAAGAGCTTTAACAACAAACAGCAACATTTTAAAATCTATTCTAAAAGCAACTGGGAGCCAGTGTAGGGACGCCAAGACAGGGGATATGTGGCCACGCTTGCGAGACGGCAGCAGCAATTTGCACCAACTGCAACTGCAACTGCAACTGCAAGAGTGAGCGGTCCAGGCCAAGATAAAGTGAGTTGCATTAATTCAATCTCATATTAATAAACGTATGGATTACAGTCTCCAGATCTCTACGTAGTAGGTATCCTTTAACTTTTGATTAAATCCTCAAATGATAAAAGCTGTTTTTCATGACCAAGCTAACCTGGCGATCAAATTTCAGCCTGTCATCAAATATTTCTCCAAGATTATTTACAGAGGACCGAATGTTTGGTGTAAGGGGCCCCAGAAAGCCAGTAAGGGAGTTTGCTCCAAACATTATGATTTCAGTTTTGTTTTCATTTAGATTCAAAAAGTTTGGAAGTCAGGATTTAACATAATTTAGACAGTCAAACAATGTCAAACAATGTTTTTGCTGCCCAGTTGTTTGATACAGGAGTCATTTGCAGCAGAAATCTGGGACCTGTATCATTAAAACACACTTGCTATTACCACCAGGACTGAAACCTTAAGGATTATAACTTCAATTAACAGTTTAACAGTATAATTAGCTGGAATAACAGTCACATTTCCACATTAGAGACAAGTGAGAAAAGCTAATTAAAGCAGAAGTTTCAGTGGGGAAATAATATTTGGCCTCACTGTTTACTGTAATAAAAACAATGCTCTGTCATATGTCTTTTAGGCGAGGATCTGTTGCTTATGTAGTATATTTTCTTATAAGCCTTCTAAAAGATTACAGCTGTATATGAAGTGCATATTTATAAGAGTTTGCAATAACCTCTCCCTTTGTCAAGCTTAATAATAAACTATATAATAATAATAATAATAATTGTTAGTATTTATGACCTCTCTCTCTCTCACTCTGCATGAAGAATAAACATTCTATAGTATTTACAGTATGATATCTCTCTTGGGAGGATAGTGTGTGGCTCTGGGGTAGAAAAATTTGGACAACAATTCGGCAGGGCAATTCGGCATGGAGATTCGGAAAGGATCCGATCAAGGGATGCATTCCAAACACACTTGTTTCTTTGAATAAAGTCCTAATTATTCAAGTCAAGACTAGTTCCGACTTCGACAGCCATGGGAAAATAAAAATAAAATAGGTCAAATGCGTAAAAGTGCTGCTTGCTCATCCTTCATCAGATGTGAATCTGGAGAGAGGATATCCAAACAGTCTTGTTCCACACTCTGATTATTCATGCTAAAAGCATATACACATGCACAAGACTGTAAATGTAATGTCTTGTGACTCTAACCACACCCAGGCTAAAAGCTTGCTTAGATTGTTGCTGTCAGCTCTCATCCCAGCCTCTGTGTGTGGTCTGCTGCGATTTGTGTGTGAGCACGCACACGTAGACGCAGATATGCATTTAGGCAGGCATCGTTTCGTGCAGCGTGTCCATGTGTCAGTTTTGACTCAATCCTACATGTGCACATTTCTACATCTGTGAGTGTGTGCGTCTGTGTGCTTTACCCAGTCAGCTGTGCTCTCATCATATTACCGGGGGTTGTCACGGCATAGCAAATAATTCATGGCCCAGCTAACCAAGCCAAGAGACAAGCAGGCTTGGCTTGTACAGGAAGTCTAACAGAAAATGATCCCAAGTGTGCGTGTGTGTGTTAGCTTCTACCCACTCAACATCTCAAACACAATGAAGCTTGTACTTGAGCTCTATGTTGTACATCTCCTAAAATGTTTGTTCTCAGTGTGTGTCTGTATAAGTCAGGAACAAAAGTGTTAAAACGCACTTTGTGGGACTGAATATGAAATGTGTCCGATGTGCTTCAGTCAGTCAAACCAGTGAAGACAGAGTGTGAATATGTTGTGACCAATAAAACCAAATATCCAGAAAAGCCTGCTTAACTATGCGTACCACAAGATGTCTTTCATTTCTTATTAATACAATGTATTCATACCGATCCAAGCTTTTTTTGTTTAATCTAATTACAGAACTTTGAATGACATCATTTGCATTTGCATGACTTGATATACATGTATGTTAAAAATGAAATGGGCAACAAATCTAGTGAATCCCTTGTAGAGTTTCTCAGTAGCTGTGTTTCCATCAGTGTATTCTGACACATTTTGAAGTATGAGAAGTATGAGTATGAGAAGTTAAAGAAAGACTGTCTTGCAGAGCTAAAGGACTTTATTGCACTTCAGTATGTGAACAAAAAACATAAAGACTGAAAGCTTCTGGCATTGGATGCCATCATGCAAGATGCCAATGCACACCAAATACAGAGCCTTTGGTGCTCAGTATCTTGCCCAAGGACACTTGAACCATCAATTAGTGGATGACCCTATGAGCCACAGCCACTCCAAAGATGTTCAGTATCAAAGTATTGAAACAAAACAAAGTGGTGCTCTCTGTCTACTCATCCAGTCTCAAAAAAGAAACAATCTAAGCAGCAAATACGCTTTGTGGAAGCTAAAATCCATTTGTTATTTTAAATAATAAGTGTATTAATGATGTAAATACATACATATATATGTCACATACCTTTTATATTTCATGGCTCTCCCTCAAAACATCTGTTAAACCATAAACACATCAATAGAGGTTAACCATTTATAACAACAACCTTTGGTAGAAAGGCTCTAGACTTTGATGGAGCGCTAAAAGAATCCAAGCCCAAACACATACAACAATACTGAAAACAGCGTGAGGGAAGCTGGTATGAGCAGAAGAGCAAAGTAAATGTTTTAGATTATTGTTAACATTATTAATATGTTTATTAATACCACTTTAGGAAATTCAGTACACACACACACTGTACCTGTAGGAATGTACTAGTTGAAAGTGGGCCTGTCATATAAGCAGTTATGGATTCAGTGCCTTGCTCAAGGGCACCACAGCAGAGCACAGTAGGTGAATTGTACACCTTTGAGATTATATTACAAGTAGCTGAGAGCCACACAGGGTCAGCATGAATGGGACGTGAAAATGAAATTGAAATTAATATATTTGGGCTTTATTAGTTGATCTTTGGGGATGTGGGAGAGTTCTGTAGTGAAGTGTGAGTCTCTCTCCCTGTTGTAAAAAATCAGATTCTATTCCAGCTCAACTAGCTTTTGTTTAATGTGGCGTGATGCACAGCAAAGTCCAATTAAACTAAACCATGTAAAAAGACAAGGGACAGGAACTAAAACCGCACTGTAAATATTGATACTCTACATAAAAAGCTATACCATTTACAAGCAATCGGCTTGACTCCGATGAAAAATCCCATGCAGGCAATTAATAATGGAAAATCCAATCCGCATTTCTGCCAGTTAATCATTCCATTCTTCAGTGGAAATTGAGTGTGATTTGTCAGCAGGGGTTCAGCAAAGCGAGTTAAAAGCCTGCAGCAACAGTTTATCAGCCTGTAAGTAATAGAAAATAAACTTTGATTGACAGAGCACATCTGGGGGTGTGCACTGCCTGGAATCATACACTTTATTAGTTTTGCTTGAAAACACATATAATGCATCTATTCTTATATTTTCATGTGTCTCTGATGCTAAATATGAAGCAGAACAGCCAGCCAGCTTGTTAGATTAGCTTGGCTTAGCTTAGCATAAAAACTTGAAAAGGACTATCCTCTGTCCAAAGGTATAAACACAACAACACATAAAAAACAAAAGGACAAGTTGTGGTCTTGTGATGGTTACGTGCCAGACTGGCACATAAGTATGGGATTGATATATTAAGCCCTAAGCGGTCATGCGCTCGTACATTCCATTTCCTCAGTTTTCTCGTGAGACTTTCATTTGTTTTCTCGATATAATGGGATCATTTTCTCGCGATCTTAGGATAATGAGACTTTGTTTGCCTGGTGTGAACCTTTCATGCTTGGCTGCCAGACAGTCGTCTGACAGTAGAGGGGAGAAACTGTCCTCCTGGACCAGAGTTTGTGCCAGCTTTGGGATTAACCTTTCACTCTCCACAGCAGTGAAATGACACACAGGAGCTCTGGAGCTGACATTGAGACACAGTAGCATTTTCTTTAATCCTGTACTGCATTATACTCTGTACATTTCTCTCTAACTGAACTTCTACTGCTAACCTGCTCTGTTCTTCTGCAATACGCAATTATTCAATTCAATCAAAGTAAAGGGAATGCAACACACAGTTCATGCAGAAGATCTCTCTTTAAATGCACGCCCCAAAAATTCATATACAAGACCCAGATATTAAATATGCAGCATCTGAGGCATGCTTTGAAAAGCAATATCCTTTTTCTTTTACATATACATAAAACGCCATGACTCTGAATCCCAAGTAGAAGCTGTAGGTCCAGTATAGCCATTTATATAACTGGCTGTATTCTCTCCTAATAACGTCCCTGTTCACATGATGGAAATATTCTTTTCACCATCCAGAGCTTTAAGGGACTTAAAGTCTACAGTGTGCATAGCTATACTTATACAGTGATGCTTGTGCTGATGCTTTGCATGCTTTGTTTCAATGTTCACCATTTTACTTAGTTAATATTTTAGCATACTAACCTTTGATAATTAGCATGAAACTGAAACTGAGGCTTGTGGGAATAGCATTAGTTTTGCATGTATGAAACCAGAATCGTGTAACTTTTCCACCACGATATAAAAGATTTTAAATCATTTAGCTTGCACTTTGCTTATCTGTGAGAAGTGCATTGATACTGCAGCTTTGAAGATTTAATGGTGCAGACTGTTGAACATACAGAACGTGTAAATACGCACAGCACATTTGTCAATTCAAAGACTACAGATGGCATGCACTGAACATTCCTGCTGTTCTGTGACGGCTACAAAGAGAAGACGCTCTGTAAAATGTGTAAAAACCACCTGTTCATTTACTTTAACCCACAAACTGCCTTTGATCAGATTTTGTCTTCTGATGTACATTTTAAAAAGTGTGTATGTGTTGCGGTGACTTGGGTGACTCCCTGTGGTGAAATCAAAAAATGCCAATAACATGCCGTCAGAAGACGGAAACCTCAAGCTGAGGATGAATAGACAATACATACAGCAGATTTCCTATAAAAACCATGAGCCATTTGCAATAACTCAAAATATATGAACACATGAAACCTCTACACATATAGCCATATGAGTTCATACCCTCTATGAGTACAGGGGATGAGCAAACAGAGTCACTTATGTTGAACCACCTCGAAGCCAAGCCATCGTCTCTCCATCAACTCTATTCACTAGCACAGGAAGTGGGTACCTTAGCAGATCTGCAGCAGTTGTTCATACACCTATCTCATCTTTCTTTCTTAATGTCAGATGCTGTATGTGAACTGGTTTGCCCATTGCTATTCAGATATAACAAATAACATAATATATAACAATGGACTGAATTTAAAGAATAATGCTGACCTCAGAGTTCTGAAGCAGAGATGGTTTCTGAGACACAGTGAGCTCAAATAGTTGATTTGTGTCTGGACTTTTATTTAAATGACTGTGGAGACGTCCTCAGCACCAAGAACAGGAAAGCTGCTTTTAATGTTAGGCTGCTACTTAAGTATCCTAGTCTGAGCATAGTTAACATGCTCATGCTCAGATTTGCATTTGATTGTACTGTACTGCTCCATGCTGTGTGTGTGTGGCTTATTGTGTGTATCAAGTGATTGGTTGTTGCAGTGATGCAGACCGACTTTTCCACATTTTAGCGTCACTATGCTACATTGCTGTGATTGTTTCTGATTGTTTCACATTGAACTATAGGACCATTATAACACTAATTCCTGGACATTGTCATTTCTGGCTCCAAATGCTGTGACTGTCATTCATTTGTTTGCAGCCTAATTTAATTGTACATAGTTGTCCATATATACATACATACATCCATACATAAAATGTCTTTCATTTTTTTAATAGTTCTCTATGTGTACAGATCTTAGCACAGGTTTAATTTAATTTGAATTAACATGTTTAATTTCTACACAAATTTGATTTCTGTTTCTAACTGTTGCACACACATATGTATCCTGTGCCCACTGAAATCTTAAATGATCTTACGACCATGAGTTAAGGCTGTTTATACTTTGAATAATGAAATCCAAATTCTTTCCTCATCGTTGTTTCAAACATAGACGATGCACAAAGAACGAGAACTTTTACAAACCAGGCAGAGATGTGATGTTCCAGTTTTTCTGCCTAAAGTTGCAGCAAATACATTATTAAGAAAATGGCACGGATCAAAAATCAAACATGGCAACTCAAACATTATTGACAGCTAAACTCTGTGCTACTTTAAATGTAGCTACACCAGAAGACAGTTTCATACAGTATTTCATTTAAAATGAAATGTTATGAGATGTTTTATACTAGATAGAAAGTCCTCTCTTCATTAGTATTATGTCCAGTCGTTCACATATCCATAATTCCTAATTACAATATTTCTGACAGCAACTGAAGGTAAGAAAACACTTAATCAGGCTTTACAGGCTGCAGCAAGGATTTCCAAATTCCTGATAGGATACATGCTACAATATAGTATGTTTAAATCCTCTCGATTCTCTAGTGAGATTATTAGGCTTATCAGGGATAACGCTTATGCTTGGATCTTAGAATGCCTCAGGCAATTATGAAGGAGGCTGGGAACACGAGTGCAACATGATATCCTTTACTTTGCTCTACTTATCAAGACACAAGCTGCAAGACATGCTTGTATTTGGAGGTCCAGGTCAGAGCAGGTGTATTCCTACCCAGAGATAATGAAGTGAAGCTGTGTGAGACATTCTGTTTTTATTGTCAGCTGTCAAAAGTAGAGACATCTCACTTTTATCAAGAGAACATGCTTCATAGTTGGTTGAGGTTGTGATTTTATATTCTTTTTTAATGTTTGTAAGCTAAATCTCCTTCAGTTAAATATTTACAGTAGCTAAACCATAGCTCATATATATATTGAAATCATATTTTGCGCAAGGAAATGTGAACAAATATTTTCACACACACTATTATGCTGATGAATTTTTCATGAGAGGATTTTAGTAAAAAGCTTATTTATGGAAATGAAGCTTGTATTCTAAGTAGTGCTGGTTAGAGGGGTGAATAAAGTAAAGCTAGCTGTAATGACAAATGACCAGGCTGTCAAAACAGTCAGAGGATAATAGACTTGCTTGTGGTTTGGAGTACCGCGTGAACTCATGGGTGTGCAGTTCAAGTTACAGGTTTATGGCCAATACACAAGGTACCATCCATTTTGATGCTTCTGTCAGAGCTGCACTGCACCATCACTAACTATAGACGATTTCATCTGGTTTCCTTGGTCATGAGTGAAATATTCATGATGCACACCCTATAGGAAAAATATTGAGACTGACAGACCTTCACTAATCTAGTATCTATCGCATTAATGCAGTAATAATTGCATTCTACAATTATATATTGTACATATGGGTACAGTATATTGGCCAGGGCAGCTCTACCTGAAGGAGGAACAAACTCAGTCTATTACAGTTATTTCCTCCAGTTGGCTCCAGTGTGCTTTGTAAGTTTCTGCCAATTAAAATGCACATTCCGTCTCAGATAACAAGCTGGTATAATGTTGCAGAATACATCATGCCCTCAGAATAATATGGTTAAACTGTGTAATCATTTTATAAATATTCATTCATATAAAAAAAATAAATAAATACTCAACTTACTGTAAACATCCTGTAGGAGTGACTGGATTAAGCTGTTTGGAGGATGGACTGAGGTCAAAAAGTTCTTTTTTGGCCTCAATGACACTCTCACCCACTTTTCCACCCACCATTGTATCATATCACCTTCACACTCAGTATTGTAATCTACCAGTACTCTGATAATTTCATGCATGCACTGCACAATAAAGTGTTAAACCCCCATGAAGTCAAAACTGAAGTTTTTTGAACAAAAACGTCTTTTTTGTGGTATCTTCAGGTTTCCTTCATAATATTTTAGAGTTTATAATTTCCTGATCCAAAAAAAATTGTTGATGACTCATTGTGCACACATTGTGCCGCCTTAGCAGAGTGCTTCCTGTTTGATCCAGTCTATGAGTGATTGTGAGGGCTGCTACAGTCATGTAGGTCCAGACCTCACTGATTACTGTACATAAGCACAAGGTATGGTTGGTCAGGGGAAAAAAACTGGAACTAGAAGCATATTTAGAAGAACAAATCTGAGAAGAAAACAAAAATCTAGCAGACTAAACACTCGCTTCTGAAATGGAATCTGAATTCGAACCAAAACAAGACCACAGTTGCAATGTGCCAGAGATGTTCATGGGAAAGGTTTCTTGGTTTCTTGGTTTTGAAATAGGCGAGCCACATATAGATCCAAAATAAACACGAGCTGATTGACAGCTCCAAACTAGAGTCACTCATGGTTCACTTAGCGCTCCAGGCAGATCATAAAATGTTGGATGGATACAGGTTGAAAAATAGCCCATAACTACAGTCATTGTTTCTTTGATGGAATTTCTGCGTTATTTAACAGCAGACAACAGAGTGACAGAGGAGACGAGTGAGACAAGGACGACTGGTGACAAACGTTGACAAGCTGGTTTGAACTGCTGTCTCTGAGGGTGCTACATGACATCAAGTACCCTTGAGAAAATAACACTTGCAGCCAGGTAACTGACAGCCTTCAGTTACTCAGGGTTCACTGAAGGTTTGAAAGTATGCAGGATGGTTGTATGTTGCACAACAACACACGAGAAATGTCAGTGTTGATGTATTGATTTAGATGATCTTGCTCATGTGTGAATCAGATTATTTTCCCTCACAGGACACCACACATCATTCAGATGACCTTCCCCTGAGCGAGAGGGCTTTGGATCCCTGCATTATCTTATGCATGGTGCTTGTATGTGGTACACATGCAGGATGATTGTCAGCTGTCATCTGACAGTAATCCAGCTATCCGATGAACAGTAAATAATGAAGATCTGCATATATCAGTGTAGTCTCTTTGGTAACACATAAATAAATCAATCTAGACTGACGTGCAGGTCTTTAAGGTAAAATAAGTAGTGCTAATAGTGGAATACTTTCATAATATGATACAATATTTACTGAAATAAGATCAAATGACATAATAATAAGCAGGTACAAAACATCTGAAAGCCTGGATGACAATATTCTGGACAACCTTGAACAGTATGTATACATAAAAGGAATTTTATGTAACCAAAGAATAATTTTAAATCTGTCATTCTGACTTTGCACCCTGTACGTATGTTCTTGTACTATACGGCCAAAAAACTTCCTGATGGACAGTAAAGTAAACTGCTGCCAACTGTAACTGTTGTTAGCCCTTGTTAGCTCAGTTTGTTAGCTGGGCTGCCTGGACTGTAAGTCCAGAGAACCAGAAGAGTGTTAGTGTTTGTACCACTGGAAAGAGGAGGTGTGTGGGAGTGCTAACAGGGAGCTGAGCCGATGTTGTGCTAGAACCAGAGCTGGGAAAGTGGGCAATGTAAATGGCCTCAGGAGCCTCTATAGACACAATGACAGAGGTACAGAGACCGAAGAGGACGATAATGAAGGAAGAGACGAAGAAGAGTAAAAGAGTGACTGAGCAGGAAGTCAGTGGACAAGAGATAAAGTTAGTGTTGAACCTTACCCGCAATCCAACAGGGTCACACACAGTTTAGCCACAGATGTGGGTGTGATTCAGTTACAGATGTCTTGTTAGGTCACTTTCTAACTCCAAACCAAACAACCCAAATCAACACTGACTTCAGTGACATCAGGCTGCGTTTGAGTTTCTAATCAGTTTACATGCATTTCTGTTTTAGCATTTATTTATTTACTTTTTTCATGGAATCTCATTTGTAAACCATTCCTATGGCTGTTTCAATTGTATCAGTTATTCTATTTATACATCTCTGCTTCATGAATACTTCCCCTCTATGACTCTATGACATCATGTCACGGTTTATGACTTGGCTGTTAAGCCATAATCTAGTATAGTGATGAATATTCAATCAGGTTCTCATTAATTCTTCTTCTCTCATGGTTGAAAGAAATATTAAGTTCTTGTGTTGCAAACAGTGCAGAAAACAAACATCCATCAAAAGAATAGAACCCTCTTTGAATGTTAAATATGCATAATTTAAACTCAGTATTTTAACACTAATATGAACAAAATGATAATAAACTAAACATCGAGCTTTATCCAAAATGACTTGGCCTGTCTTTGTCTTGTTGAAACCTCCTCTGTTGTGTCTTACAGGCCTCTGTTTCTTCTCTGTTATGTTTGAAGAAGTTCTGTGTCCTCGTTGACTTCCACTGACATGAAACATGTCTTGTGATTCATTATACAGCAGCTAAAAAGATCCTCAATGGTCCTTCACCTCGGATCTGACAGGAACTTTACCATTAATATTTGATTAGGGAAAATCATAAATCAAATGTGTACACAAGTGATTCACAATGGACAGTATATCTAGTGTGTGTGTGTGTGTGTGTGTGTGTGTGTGTGTGTGTGTGTGTGTGTGGTCACTCTGTCTAAACATTACGGGCTCTCTCTGCTGTCAAGGCCATTACATTTGACCTTCCCGGCCCCCCTGGCAGCAGTAACTGATGGCACTAACAGACTTAATGGCCATTGAACTCCACTGAACCAACAGTACATAAATCAAAGGTTTGAGCTGAAGAGGGTCCAGATAGTCCCAGGCCACTAAAGTCACATCCTCAGTCCACTGTTCAGGTGCAGAACAAATAAAGCATTGTCCATAGTGAGTATAAAGGCCTTGGTATGATAGTATACACTGTTTACCATCTATTACTGAAACTAGGAGACCTGTCTGAGTACAGATATTCCACCCTGCGGTCTTTCTACCAGTTTCAACAGGTTCATCACCTTTTGTCCTGAGACTCAAGCCTAACTCACACTGGGGACGTCAGCAGCGCATTACGGCTGCATCGCGTCAGCCGTTGCTGATTGCTGCCATTATAATCAATGAGACCACTCACACCGGGCGCACCGCAGAACGTCTCAGCAGCGTCCCAGAAGCGTCTCTCCACTCCGCAGCGCTATCTTTCCGTAGCACTTCTATTTCTGACGCGAGCCGTTGCTAAACCGCGTCAATTTCAACAGAGCAGATTGCACCAGACAGGAAATCTGACTCAGAATCAACGTAATAAACTTCCACCCCCTTTCAAAATAAAACACAAAATGCGGTTCATGTCGCCTGTCACAGCTTCACGTCCACATTACGTCATGACCGGTGGCACCAGGTCAGCTGTCAATCAATCAAAGAGTCTCAACATGAACGAGAGACTAATTGTTGAAGTGGAACAGCACACAATAATTTATGATACAACAGATCCTTTTTATAATCTCTCCCATGCCGGAGAAGCAAAGTTAGCTGTTTGTTGTTGTTGTTTCTTTTATACACAGTTTATCGCGGGGACTCGCGTATGTTCGGGATTCTCACGTGATCTTGTGATCTCGCGTGAATATGGCTAGTTTGCTACGCTGCCGTTACACGCCCAGTGTGAGTTGACGCCGGGCAGAGGACGGAGCTGAACCGTGGCGCTGCCGTGACGCTGCCGTTGCCATGATTTGGGTATGGAACCCCCCAAAAACTGCTTTTAAAAGTCAGAGGCTTAGAAGCCAGCAGGCTAAAGATTTTCTGGTTTCACAAAGCTAGCTCAGTTTAAATCTCGGTTGTTCAACCTGTCAACAGCCTGCCCACTGACCAGTCAGATCACAGGAAACATGGACATGGACTGGTCATCATCCCAACAGGATCTTTACAGTGGCAATAATAACAAAGAGTAACATTAGTTTATAGTTCAAAATCATTTTACTGCTCCAGACTTTTCATCTCCATTCCGTTTTTTAAAAAGTGCTTCTAACAAATAAAATAGTTTAAAACATTAAATATAGCATGATGATTAAAGCTGCATTTTAATCGGATTAAATTTAATTACAGAAGGAATCCCTGATACTCATGTTACAATATAGCTCATGAGGAGACTTTGTGGATAATTGATGGTAGAAATTACACCCACTGTTGTCTCTTAATTAAAAAACATCCACATACTGTTAATTAGCTCCTATTATTACAAATGTTACATTTTAGACTCTTCATGCATCCTCTTCCTCTTCTTTGACAGCAGGAACATATCATCCTTTTTTTAATACGTCTCATATTTGTTCATTGTTGGAAAAGCATTCTGTATTAGTGTGTATATTTTTATGTGGAAACCATCTCAACAGTTTATTATCATGGGAGTTCTGTTATTAATTATATTGTAGACATTTCATCTTGCTGAACAGAAGTTTTTGCTGTTGATATAACTGACTTTCCCTGTGGGTACATTAGAGTTTCATCTCTGTACCACACTCATGGTTCTGGTAATGTGCTTCTTTCCCATGAACACACTCACGCCTGGATCAGTAAACCACAGATAACAGAGCCAGCCGACAACCACCTTCAAATCAACTCATATTATGGTAACAAAAATAAACCGATTCTTATTTCCGGGTGATTACTAATCACACTAATCAAAGCATAGTTATGAATACAATATTACATTTCTGACAAATTCTGTAAATAGAGCCCCCTAAATCTGACACACTGGACTTTGGTCAAAACCTTTAGGACTGTAGGATGAACAGAGAAAGATGAAGTTGACCACTCAGTTTCACACATTCACTCATTCACAAATTATACTGCAACACGGTCATTTCAAACCACGGCCAATGCAAAAACCTAACAAGACCAACACATCCTTAATTAAACAAACATATCTCGAAAAATGTTTCTTATTTTAAAGAAATAGAAATAGCAAGACGTTTACTATAGCTATGAAAGACAGCTGGATAAGAAAGAGAGCCAGTTTATGTTACATGACTTTGACCTCTAGTGTATAAACCAAGCTTCAGTTCAATGTGAACTCAGATTATGAGCCATACCTCTGCCTCTCACAGATAAAGACACCCGTGATGTACTCTTCTTTCTGTCGGTGTTGAATCATCTGGTTTTACCAAAGATGTTCAATAACAACTGAAGAAAAACTGAAAAAAACAGAACACAGTCTGTTTTCAACCACTTGACACTTACAACACTTCCAAACTAGATGAGGGGTGAGGGGACCACGCCGACTCAGGCAACATCAGAGTATAGCTGTACTCACAGACTTTTACTTTCTGATTATAATGCATGCACGTCCATGCATCCACTGCAGGTGATGAAAGCTGCTCCACCTTTTCTCCTGGGCTCAACTACACACAAACAGAGCTACAGTGACTCGTGCTGCCTTTTTATAACCTCGAACCTCTCGAAGCTGAAGTACAACACACAGTGAAGTCACATCACAGCCTTCATTCTGAATTCGGAAAATATCAAAGAATTTTAGGGCTTTTAGAGCTGAGCTGCCCCCAGATTTCCACGCCACATATCTCAAGATCAAGATACATGACATTAAATTCAGAAACGTAATAAAAAGGTTTGGGTGTCTGAGTTTTACTATCGCCAGTGTCCTTGCCACTCGCAATGAGAGTTTCATCTCTGATCATCCACAATAGTGAATGGAAGGATGCAAAGAAGAGAGAATACACAACAACATTTAGATCTGTAAATGAGTGGAATGAATGAAGCTGGCCACAAAACCCTCAACACCAAATACACACACACGCAAGTCTCAACAGCTTGTTATTCTGAAATACTGTGTATTTGCATCCATAAACTCGTGCACAGCTGATTATGAACCGTGAGCCAACAATTGCTTATAGGCTAATGAGGCAACATAAAACCATCACGCACGCACACACACACACACTTAAAGTTTCTAAACTTTTAACTACCTGTGGGTGAATAATTAATCTATCTAAGTGCAAACATAAACACACACACACACACACACACTATCACATCCATTAGTAAACTGCTTGCAGGCTGATAAATGAAGTAAATGACTTGAGGGTATTTAACAGGCTAAAATTCAGCTTTGTTCTGAAGCTCATTATCTCTGTCTGTCTAACTTTAGTCACCAGGATATATTTAACAAGTCAGGAGGAGACATGTTGACACAGTTTGTATCAGCTATGGAAAACCAGGTTTATTCAAACTTTATACATGAATGTGTTGAAATGAATCACATGAATCAGATTATGTGACATTAGCCCAACTAGATATATCATGTTTAGATAGATTTATCAATTAGCAGTTCAGAAACCAATGAAGTTAAAAGTAAACATCTTTGGTTAAGGCAGAGGTTTATAGGTTGTACAAGGATACAGCAGAGTTGTGGGTTTCAACCGTTTCTCTTTAGGGAACCCTTTTCCGTCATTGAGTAGACTAGCCGAGTAACATATTTTATGGACATTTCATCTTATATTCAACATCAAAAAGAAAAGTACAGAACAACTGATTCACTGTACAATGAATGAATACAGTGAATGCATTAACTGCTGGAAGTTTGTAAAACTCTAAATCTAATGATTTGGATACATTACAAGCAAGCATAGGGCCAATCAGTAGTATCAATGCACCAGGTGGAACCCAGGACCCACTGCTCCAGTGTAGGGTCTGACACTGGGTCCAAGGAATTCATCCTGATACCTAATAGCAGTCACAGAGCAGTTATCTGACCTATAGAGAAAGAGTCTGTGCGTCCTTCCATGGATATACCTCCCCAGAATGATGTTGCAGGCAGAATAATCTTCTCCAAATGTCACACGTGCTCAGGTTGAACCTGCTCTCATCTGTGAAAAGCACAGGGTGCCAGTGGTGGACCTTCCAACTCCCAACTCATGATTTTTTTTTTTTTTAAACCAAGACTGCCAATGAAGGTCCAGAACCCCAGTTTGAAGCCTGTGCCAGCGAGATTGCGCAGTAAAACTTTATCCAACTTCTCCAATCTTCAGACAGATGGTGGTTAACAAGGAGACATCACACTAAACTTTGTATATTGATTTGTCACTGTAATTGACTTAACGAGTAAAATAGAAGCACTACTGTCAGCAAAGGCATCATATACATTATGTTTAACAAAATAAGTAAAAGGCTGCAAAACCCACATAAACAAACATGATTAACTTTGTTGCAGATGTGGGTGTTGAGCTAGAAGTACAGCTGAGACTGATGGTGGTTCATTAGTTTGACCCAATGACAGAAGGTTCAAGATTACATTAGATATTAAGATTCATCATCTGGCAAATATGAATATCTTCACAAAATCGTATAGTAGTTCACCCAGTATTTGTCTCTGTCTGTCTATTTCAGTCTGGATCAAGTTATGGACCAACTGACCAGTTGACAGACATCACCAGTCCTTGAGCAAAACAGCTGAAAAACACCTTACATACTCAGTGGTTACAATTTGAACTGAAGTGAACAAAATTACTGAGAGTGCTGCCCTTACAGCAGTTTGTAGGTGCAAAGTGCACCAGCACACATGGTCCTAATGGAAGTTAGTTTTATGTGTTGCAGAGCAGAGTAGTCATTGTTATCCGAGATGTGTGTCTGGACTAGGCATTAGTACTTTGTTTAATCAATATGAAATTGCTGGGAAATAATACGTGTGCCATACTTTTTGCTTGTTAAATCTGCCCTACCAATATACAGTATCTATCTATCTAACTGAACAACAGTGTGGCTCCTCCACCACTAACCAGCCAAACCACTAAAGCAACAACTAGAGCGGATTGTCTTACTCACAGAAGACAAAATCATTTTGGCCAATCTTCCTTTTGTCAGAGCCTCCCAGGACTGGAACAATTTGCCGCAACACATCAGAAACTATGCCATCTACCATTCCTCCTCCACAACATCAAGATCCCGATTCAACACAAACCACACTGTGAACACTGGAACAAGCATGTGTTTTGTTCTTAATTGCCTTCTTGTCATTGTTGTGCTTGGTATTAAAGAGATGATCTCTGTGCATGTGCTATCCACACTTCATAAGGCCTACCATTGCATGCTTTTAAGACTGATGTAATGATATAATTGATTCATTTTGAACCCTTTTTACTGCTTTTACTGTTGTTATTGTTGAGTTTTTAACTATTTTCAACTCTTTTCTCCCCGTTGACTACAGATAAAAATAACTCTGGAAAATAAGGGTCTAATATGAGCTGTCCACCTCAAATAAATAAATGAAATAATTAACTTAACTACCAGGCAATTACCTGTTCCTATCATCTTTACATTGGCCTTTTTACTTTCTGCATATTACAACTTTTTACATACTTTAGCAAGTAGCTGCACTGTAGGTCCTGAAACTTTTCTCTCCACATTCAGGAGATATCAGCGACTCCAGGCTCCTGCAGGACATTGGTATGAATGTTTGCCTCCTGAGCATTTCCTTCCTTCGATTTCTGTACCATCAGATGCACAGACTGTGTGCTCGGCAGAGGTCCAAGGTGGTCTTAATGTCACAAAGCATGATGGAAAACCCCAATTCTGCCTCTCATGGATATATCATCACCATCTTAACTGTGCTTTATTGTTTCCCTCGGCCCTCTCTTTCTTCCTTGACCACTTTCTCCTGCTCTTTCACCTCATTTCCCCTCTCGCTCTGCTACTACTACTTTATCACTTCCTGTTTCTTCCATCTTTCTTCCTCTCATCTCCTCCCTCTCTCTAACACTTTTATTACTTCTATACTTTTCACTTGGATGTTCAGTGGCTGGTTTTGTCAGCTTCTCGCCTCTGATTTTAAAGGCTGTGCATGAGGACAGAGATGTTCATGGAGGAGATTCATGTCTGCCCCGTGGTACCTGTTGGACATGAGCCAAGCCACTGCTGTCTCTACCACGGCTTCCTCCGAAACCATTATTCTCTCTGTCCTGTTCATGCTGTTCCACACTTTAATCTTATGTCCAACATCTCCGCTGTCTTTTTTCATTTAGCTGAACTCCTGTTTCCTTCTCACTTGATTTCCTCCAGCTCACTTATTTATTTTGCATCAATACAGAGACAGACATCACGTAACACATACAAAACACATTCTGGTCATGGACTCATAACAGGCAACCAATTAAATTTGAATAAACGAAGCATTAATCCAGATCACAGTCATGGACAGAGCTGCTAAAAAGTTCACTAAAAGAGCAAAAACAACCTGATTTATGATTTATACCCCTCTAACTTTTCCTTCCACTTTCCTTTGTCTCCATTTCTCTCCTCAGTCACAGTCATTACCTTTCCCTTCACATCTGCTGAACTTATTGTTATTCCATTCACCTCTGCCAAGGGCAAGTTATTCTCCATCTGAAATTTCATGGAGCCATTTGTGGAAGGTGTTCTGGGCAACTATGCCTCCACCAAGTGGCAGCAGGAGCTCTGGATATCCATTTTGGGAAATTGGAAAGAGTATTAACCAGAAATCTATTTACAGAATATACTTTAGGACAGATGGGTCACTGACTGGAGACAACTTTAGATCAATGCAAAGTTGATGAAGAATGCTTTCTTTTTCAATTCTGTATTTGAATAAAGACATTGGATCACTATTATGGACGCTTTGTCCAGTATCACTAATTCTATCTGCTGTTGTATATTTAAAACTGTAACTGATTTTAAATGAATAATTTGTTATGTCTGAGGAAGATGGCGCCTGTGGTGACAAGCCGTCAGCCTCTCATCTGCTCAGCATATTGCTTGCAGTTACCTTACTCCTGTGTGTATTTTTCCAAGATGCATCCGCTCTGTGTGTTTACAATCGCCAGGCTCTTTTTAACATTAAGGCTCTCTGTGAGTCGCTGTTATCAAAGTCCACACAGTCTCCCGCCTGTGCTTACTGATGTCCCCGCGCACCTCCTGCCGCTCCACTACTACACTACTCCGCTACACTCTTCCTCAGAAAAAGCACTGGAAAAAGAGGCGGGAAATGAGGTAGCACACTCGTGAAATTCAAGGCTTACCTGGCGGCCTCTTTTGGAGGGCCCGATGCTAACCTCATCCATGATGGACGGTATTTCCCCGCGATGACTTCACATGTTGGATCCGTCCTATCCTCCCTGAGCCGCTGACTGCCCTGACCGCCGGCACCCCAACGGTTCCCAACCTGTCTGCGCCGGAGCTTCCTGGTACTCCCTCTGGCCTGGCAGTGGAGGTTCCACGCCGGCGTTGTCTGCTCCAGGTTCACAGAGGCAGCGTTACAACGGAACTCCTTCGACCGCTGAAACGCGCTGTGTCGCCGGCTACTGAAAAACTTGATCTCCGCATGGCTTTACTAAATACCAGGTCACTGACAAACAAAACGTTTTTATTGAATGACTTCTTCACTTTACGGGATTAGGATTTTATGCTTCTGACAGAGACATGGCTTCAGGGTGGTGAGTGCACACCGTTTTCTGAACTCCTTCCTCCCGGCTGTTTATTCCTCAGTTCCCCGCGGGGAGGGGTGGGGTGGCGGCCTGGCCTCGGTGTTCAAATCCAGCTTTCAGTGCCGTCCTATTCCATCTGCTACCTACTCCAGTTTCGAACTACAAACTTTCAACATACCCATACCCAAACCATTTTTATTCTTTGTCTTTTAACCCAGTATGAGACCCTGTTTCTGTTTTATTATTATTTTTAATACTGTTTATTTTTTTATTATTGTTTTTATATTGTCTTTTATGTTTTATGTCTTTTATTTTATGTTTTATTTCATGTATAGCACTTTGTGTCAACTGTGGCTGTCTTTAAAGGGCTTTATAAATAAAGTTGAGTTTCGAGCTACAACTTTTCTCTTTCTCTGTCATGTTTGCGGTTGTTTATCGCCCACCAAAATTTAATAAGGACTTCATATGTGACTCTGCAGACTTTTTGTCATGTGCCTCCGTGAAATACGATCATTTTCTTATTTCTGGAGATTTCAATATACATGTCTGCTGCAGATCAAGATCACTGATTTCTTAAAGCTCATTGAATCTTTTAATCTTGTTCAATGTGTTAAACACCCGACTCACGAGAAAGGGCACAATTTAGATTTGGTTTTATCATATGATTTATCTGTGAGCGTTAATGAAATCTGTGAAACGCGTATCTCTGACCACCTGCCTTTGCTTTTTCAATCCCTTGTCTGAGGGCAAAAACCTGTGCTTCTACGCGTTGTTTCCACACAATTAACACTCAAACTGCTTCACAGTTTTCAGCCCTGTACAATGACTGTACCTTTTCTGGTGATATGCTTAGCACTCTGGACGATGATGATTATGCTTTCAAGACTGAACATTTTTTAAGCAGTTTTAATTCTGCCTGCACGGATATCCTTGATTCTGTTGCATCTTTTAGAACAATGCGCTTAAAAGCGCGTACAGAACTGTGGCAGAACGGCTCCACACGCGATCTCAGCCGCTCATGTCGGTGCGCTGAGAGAAAGTGGAAAAAAGATAAGCTCCGTGTCTCTAAAGAAGCTCTTCAAGAAATCTTGTCTGTCTACCAAAGTGCTGTTAAGGCTGCTAGAATGGATTATTTTTCTAGCCTTGTCTCTTGCAACCGTCACAAGCCCCAAGTTCTTTTTGACATTTTTAATTCCCTTGTAAATCCTTGTGATATCTCTCCAGTTGTACCCTCGCTAGCCCTTTGTGAGAATTTCCTCAATTTTTTTTACCAGAAAAATCTCTGCTCTCAGGCCACCTGCTCTAGCTCTGACCTCACGGTTCCACCGCTATATGCTGCTTTCGATCAGTTTGAACCTGTATCCCTTCTTGCACTGGCCAATGTAGTTCAACATTTGCAACCTACAAACTGTTCATCAGACAGCATCCCCTCTCGTCTTTTTAAAGAGGTATTCAATACAGTGGGCTCTGATATACTTTTATTTATGAACTCCTTTATTAATAATGCGAATTACAAGCTAATGGAAAAGTTTGAAATGACAGTAAAACATTAAAGTATGAAAATTTGTTGCCAGTAGATGAGTCAAATATACACCTCCCCCTTATCCCAAAAATACTGTCTATGATTTCAATTTCAGAGACATTCATTCCAACATGTTCTCACTCTCAACACACCACTTACTCCAGCTTGGTCAGTGTCCTCATGCAAATTTGTCACTGTGGGTAAAACTTTAGCATTATTTCTTGAGTTTCAGGGATCCATGTTCAAGTTAGCAAGAATAAATATGAAACGTGCAGACTTTCAAAATACAGCTTGTATTGTTAACATTATGTCAGTCTTTGGTTAGTTTTGGTTTGGACAAAAGAGAACTTATATTTAGAGAGGACTGTTGGCTCGTAATTTACACACTAAGAGAAGTAAACAGAGGTCCCTGTTAGCACTTTGTTTGAAGCATCATGAAGTTATTAGATCTCTACTCATACTCCGTACGGCCCATATTTCATGTCACTGCAGAATAAGAAATGATTTGAATCATTATTTCATAAAAGTTCATTTTGTAGCTTTTCTTAATTGGTGAAGATGGAGACCACATAACTGCAACCTCACTGGACCTTGGTTGCAGGTCATACCCCCTCCCCATGTTTTCCTCTACTGTATATCTCTAATGTCACTTTCACATAACACATCTATCACATCACTTAATAATATCATTTTGTTTAGAATTATGGCCTATTAAATTTAGTTCATAAAGTTTAGGTTATAAAGTCTTACATTTCAGTTCTGCACATGTTGTAGGTCAGACAATGTCAAACATTCTGCTCAGCTTTAATCCAAGTGGACCTCCTGAATCTCCACTGATTGTGGAAAAACTCTGCTTAGAGTTTATAATGAATTTGAATCAATCTTACTTAGCAAACATGAGTGAAGCATAAGTCCCTCAGTCCTCTCTGATTCTGGCATACACGTCTAGACTGTGATTATTTTCCACACTGAATGTCGTGTGGGAAGCTTGGTTTTCAACTTCACGCACTCGCAGCCAGAGGAGACATTTATATTTTCATGGCCCTGGGCAAAGGCGCTCTATCAACTTTGGTAGCTACTGTAGGTGAGCTAATTTAGCATGGACAGATGCACAATTTTGTGATGATGTGCCCTAAGGCATCACTACTATTGCCAGGTTTGCTGAGGCATCAAAGTGGCTGTAACAGGCAGATTTTCCAGGTCAGGGTGCACAGATAAAATGTCTGAGGGAAAAACCAACACACTGCTCTTTTACATTTGTGTGAAATCACCTAAATGCAAGGAACAGGAAGCTTTCAGAACATAGAGCAATATGATAAGTGAAACAGGGGGGATAATGAGATGAGATGAGATGAGATAATTAAAGGAAAGTTGAGTATCAACCCCCCTACAACAGCTTCGTCTTGACAGAATTTGACAGGAAAATTGTTTTGGTTGTGTTAACAGCGACCTTCTTCTTCCTTTTCATGTGTTCTTTCATTGTTAAATGGCGTGACCTAGTAACTAAGAATGAGGCACAATCATATGTACCAGTGTATAGAATAGAACAAATGGATGTGGCTTAAACCAGAAGGACTAAGCGGAAGTCAGTAATTTAACCCTGAACTTTACAATTAATAGCCTCAGAACTGAACTTCAGAGTGGTGTTTTTCATCATAATACTAAGAACTATCCATCCATTCTTTTTTTTCCATAACAGTGGGGGGATGGAGTCAATCCCAGCTGGTTCGGGAAGAGGCAGGGGACACCATACAGCCAGTTGCCTAAGGAACTGCAGCCATTTCCTTAGGCAAGGCATAGGAGAACTATTTACAGAAGAATTTTCATTAAAGTTGCTAAAGTTGTTTATTAGAAAACTGATACTGACACATTTTACTCCCCTAAAAATCCATATCGGACACTCGCTTCAGAGAAGTACTCATGAAACCCTACCAGCACCCTTAAAATATTTTACCCAGTCTAATGATGACTTTGTATTAAGACCTCACTCTAGCCTCCACAGTACCAGTCCACCTGAATCTAATGATGACACATGTAAGGGAAGGGGGCACAACTAACAAGAGTATCCAAAGAATTAATGATGGACTACAACAGCAGAGAGCCTGCAGCCAACTGCACTGATTACCTATACACTTCAACCCCCGCTTCTTCTGGCTGCTGGCCACTTTGAAAGTTTCACTGAAAACATCAATGGACTGCACGCTGTCCCAAAGCTTTTATGACTTTAATTTGCAGAAGCACATTAGGAAGACAAACAGCTCTTCACTGGCAGTTTTTCAGTTGTTCAGAACGGTAGCATAAGAATTTTTCTGTCTAAAGCTCAGGAGAGATACCAAACAGAGCAGTCTGACTAATTAAGGAAGAAAGTGTTAAAAGAATTTGGTGCTTTTATATAAACAAGCTTTTTTGGAAGATAATCCCTTAAGGGCAGGTATTGAGGAACTGGGATCAAGATATCTGAGTGGGCAGATATCCTAAATGCAGACACTACAGGAGGCAGAGCTTGTACAGTGCAAGAATGATATGATAACACAAAACACAAGATTTACAGGGTGGTGAGACAGGCAAGGGTCAAAAATATCCAGACAAAGATCCAAAACTGCAAGGACAAAACACAGAGCTGAACGACGGACATGGAACAACAATAAGACAACAAGACACAGGTGAAACTAATCACGATGGAACAATTCAAATGGGTCGGAAACTATTAGAACACATTTGATGAGAAGTTCTGAGGGGCAAGCAGTCAAACATTTAGGTACCACAAGTAGTCATGGGGAACACGGAAGCAACATTTTGCAAACTGGAAATGTTTGATACACTTACATGCATCAACTTGATGGAACCTGTGAGACAAACTGGTCTGCCCACCACTAATGAGCTTCACTCCTTCTACCCCCTCAGGCCACATGGTCAGTTTTGCACACAATCTGCCATGGCAACATTCAGTCATGCCAATCTGTTTCATCTATCTGGCAGACTAGTTCTGATCTGTGTTATAACTGGTATCAAAGCCAAAGTAGTTGTTCTGGAAAAGAGAACAGACACTTTTGTCACCTGTGGACAGAGCCAGGCTAACTGTTACCTAAACTGAGCTAACCCGCTGCTGACTGCACCTTTATATTCAGACCACACCTTAGAGTGGTATTAATCTTCTAATCTAACTTTCAGCAATAAAGTGAAAATGTTATTTCTAACTATTTCTATAAAGTATCAGCTTTAAAATTCTATTGTTGGTTGGCTCAACTCAGAACCTGAAAAGCTATTACCATGCTTAAACCACCACCATGTCTCAAAGCTGGGACCGTGAACAAATGCAGGCCAGTTGCCAAAGAGAACCTGATAAAACACTTGAGTTCAGGTGAAATTACTTGTACTGTAATGCTTCTCATGATGAATTCAGCAAAATGTGTATTTCCACAGTCAGACAATTTGCTGCTCTGAGTTTCTTTTTTTATTTCACAGAATTTTGGAGTTACTGTCAGGAAAACATAACAATTCCAGCAGACTTTTTACTTTAAAGTAACGTATCAACAAAGGAAATGATTTTACGCCTTTAATCACTGGGTGACACAATGTGAAAAATCTGTGCAGGAACTCTTTTATCAGCAAAGCAGAAGTGATTGTACATAATTAGTAAAAAACATTAAATGCAGGAGCAGCAGGGTTGTGAGTGGGACATGATTGTGCTGTTAAACTAATGTGCACAGTGCTGTGGAGAACATTGTAGTATATTCATTATGACAGCAGGTTAGCATGGTAGCAAACAGAGTTTGCTTTATTATAGAACAAGGGGAGTTACGTCCTGCTTCTCTGATTGTCAGTTCTTTATTTTTCAGTTAGCAATAATATAGCATGGGGCACTCGCATTGTTGCTATGGTTACGTGCAGTTTTTTATATCTTATGTGCAGGATTGGACCTGAGGTAAACTCTTGATTGGAACAAAGTCTACAGACCTGTTATACAACTTTAATGGGATCGTTCGTAACTCTTTTCTGTGGCCAAATAACGTACATCTTGTCGAGAGGGAAGCAGGCACAGTGCAGCTCGACAGAACTATGAGATTCTACACCTGCTGTGTGTGTGTGTATGTGTCTGTGTGTGTGTGTGTGTGTGTGTGTGTGTGTGTGTGTGTGTGAAGACCCAGTTTTTCTAAGTGGAGCTGCAGTAGTGCTGATGGTGGAAGTTCCTCCTCTGGTTTTAATCTCAGTGCTCAGTGTTGGCTGTTTATTCCCGTAGATCATCCACTGGGACCCTATTAACAATGACTACCATAGATACAGTATAGATATACACACAAACACAGTCACCCACACAAATACCCAATTAAAATGATTAACACACACACACACAGACACACACTGAGTGAACGGATACACACAGATGAAAGGGGAACAGAAAAGACTACGTTTTCACAAATACAACACACGCAGCATTGTACACTAATGAATCCTATCAAGCATGCACTTATGCAGGTTTGCATCCATACTAATGGTACAGCACATATAAACATATGGTGAGTAAAGCCCTTGACAGATGTCCACATACACCCACCACCCACCCACACAGACTACTTACAACATGCCCGCAAACACAGCAATGGCAAGATGTGCAGAGGTGGACAATAAAACTGACAAATACATAACGAATACATAATGCTGCTTCTTTATGGGCTCACACACTCATACACACACTTTGACAATGTGGAAAGAAGTTCATATAAATGATGTGTCAATGTCCTTAACATGTTGATTTGACACAGGTTGGATTATCTGTTTGGCCTATAGAGTTTAGGTTTTATCAGCATCATAATTAATGCGTTATGATAACTTGAATAGCACATAGGAAAAGCAGGATTACAGATGTACTGTGGGGTTATTCAGAGAGACATCAGAACAGACTCCTTTGTTTGCTGTTTTCCAGTGAGAAGCCCAACAGACTATTGACTGCGAACATGGTGGCAATTTTCCTGTCCAGAGACTGACTGACGGGTACAGTGAGCTTTTTTTGTGGAACCTATTGTCATACCTGTTGTTGACATCATTCTCTGCTTGAGAGAACAGAGCTCCTCTTGTTCAGCAATTGCACTGCCTCTCGACTCTAATACTCAGAGTGTGTCAGTGTTTCAGTGTCAACCAGCAGTTTCCTGGATCCTAAAGACCTGGCCTGGGGGATTACCTCACTGTGTGAGTTTTCTAGTCAGGTACTGTTATTTAAAAGAGGATGCTGTCTTTTTACAGTGTGTGCCATTCTGAAAAGTCCAACTTCAATACTGGGATCTGGTGCACATTGCTAATTCTCAATATCTATATCTGCTGGTAATGTCATTTGAAAGCAGTGACTTCATTCTGATGGATGCTTTTGGCCATGCCAAGTTAAACCACACTGTGTTGATTTGCATTTCCACTCTGAGTTTAAATGTGTCAAGTTGTGCTGAGTCACGGCTCGGGTCAGATCATGCCTGACACACCTCCGAGCAAGTTGCGGTGGCGTCATCATTCAGGGACAGTCTCTGCAGTGCCCAGGCCTTGGTGAGAACTTCAAGGAGTCCCGAGTCTACTCACCCATTGATTATTAAGAGGAACACAGTTCCTCCTCTGCTTCTCAGCAGAGTCCACCTTAGTGAATGTGGCATTGCCTTGTAGTTCGGGGTTGTAGAGTCTGAGGACACATCATACCCTGGGACGTTTGCCAGGCATCCAAGAGTCCAAGATGCTTGTTCAAAGTCAGTGAGGGAAACATTTTGAACTTAATACTGACAGTGTGTGGGAATTTTTGTCAGGGGAAACAGAGGGCAGTAAATCATGCTGAGTATGACTGAAGGAGATTGACTGGGACGGTGGTAAAGTGCGAAGAAAAGGAAGAATATTTAAATCTTTCCATCAGTGTTGTTTACTGTAAGTTGTTCCCACCTGCATACTATTACTTGTTACCATTGCCACAACATTTTGATGAAGGTAAGCTTTTATTTTGTATTTCCCTGTTAATAAAAGCCACAAGTAGAAGTGAAATGGAGCTGCAGCTCTGAGCTCACATCATTAGCTAACAGCAGCTACAGTTTGCAGCAGTTTACTTCACTGTCCATCGGGAAACTCCAAAATCACTGAGTCAAATCAGTAGGAATGTCATTCCTACTTCAGAACAGAAGTATTCATACTTCAGAAGTCAGTGTAGCATCAACATGATTTAAAACATGTTATTTCATGGAAGAAATATTATGTAATGTTGCTTTAAATGTGGTGGGAAATTATGATGGTCATTTTTCACTGTTTTCTGACATATAGACCAACTAGATTAATAGATATGTAATAACTGTGTTGAGTTATACCATAGTTGAACTTTTAATTCCCCCTTTATATCTTGTACTTTTCCCCTCTGCTCAGTCTCAGTCTGCTGTGCTTGGGAAACATGTCACAGTGAGCCTGTCTCACTGACAGTGGAAGATCCCAGAGGAACACAGTTTTTCATTTCGTTACCTGTTTATGTAAATAAATTGTCTCATGTGGAAAAAAAATGCACAGATCCCAAAGCGCTGCTTGCTAATTAATTACAAAAGGCTCTTCAAAAACAAGGCCAGAGTTCGCTGCTGTAGCTAGTTGTTTGTGATGAAAGTACAGCAGCATCCCACAGCGGCCGTCACAGCAGGGACAGGACCAAACACATCTGCATTTCAACCTCGCTGATTAACTGAGTGACCCTTCACAGTTTGTACCTTTGTTTTGTTAAATGGAGTTTGACTCTCAAATGAATTCTAATAGAGAGGGAAATGTGCTGATTTAAAGCATTCATCCTGAATTATATAACAAGTAAGTCTGACCAAGCGATCTGATTGGTCCACTAGACATTTAGCATGTGCTCAAATCAGCATGGCACTTTGTTACGTGTATAGACTGCGTGTGTCTCTCTCTCACTCTTTCCTCCCTTTGTCCTGCAGGTGAGAAGTGGAAGATTGGCTGCCATCTGTGAGCTCCAGAAGAGCTGTGGATTGGCTCACCCTCCAGCCAATCAGCCAATCAGAGATGGAGGACACCCCTTAAAAGCCTCTCTCTTGTTTTCCTCTGGCTAACTTTACTTTGCTGAGGTAAGACTGGGGTACCCTATACTGTACATTCATACACACAAAGAAATTCTTACCACACTAGGTCACACTAGTTATGTGTTATTGCCACTGATGTATTTTTGTTATTTTCAGACGCTTCTGTTGATGAGATGGTCAGGCCTTTTGTTTCCCTTTTCTTTTCTCACAGATAGGGTTGAACTAGACACTATTTGGTTGTATTTGGTTTATTTTCTTTGGCATAACCCTCACAGTTCTGTCTTCCCTGCACATTTTTCAAACCTACATTTGTTGTTTACCTTTTTATTTAAATATGGTAAATACAGCACACACATGAAATAGTTCAGAGACCACAGAGAAAATGTTGCTTTTGAAAGACTACAGTCTGACTGGCTGAACTGGTACTTTTGGTTTAAACTCATTACATTCAAAGCTGAGCTTTATACTTTTTTATTGGTACTTCAATGTCATGCCAATAATGACGGTAAAGCACACCCGCTCATTTTATATTGCTTAAGTTTAAACTTGTATCCACAGACAAGCAGAATATAGGCTACTTTTAAGTCCTTGTGACTTTGATCAGGTGACAGTGAGGTGACAGGTGACAGAGTCTCCCTACAGGCTACATCTTCTTCTAGCTGCTGGTCCTTGTTGTTCACGTCGATGGTGCTGTTGGTTGTTAAACTCTGTTTCTTGGTCCTGTACCATTTTGTTTGATTTGTTTCCGGAAGAACTTTTAAAATGTTTATTTCTAATCCAGCTTCCTCCCAGTGTGACTCTGGGTATTTATTCCTCCAGAAGATCAAGCTCTGCATTGTCCTCACACAGCACTCTGTAGTACTGCGATACAGGTGAATTTTTGGGCTCAGAGGGGAATTTCAAATGACATGAAACATTGAATGATAGATATAGATATAGATGTAGTCTATCCAACAAACAGGTGTAGAAAGGGTGCAGACAGCACCCTAAAACAAGACAAGCGAGCAGAGATGCTTTATTACAGTCTTTTAAATAATTAATTAGCCATTTAGTTACCAACATGAGGGAGATCCAACTTTTTTCAGCCATTTCCTGTACATATAGCTCTAGTACAGTGGCCTTGTAGGGCAAATGTATCTGTTATCACAATAATAACCATTTCTCGTAGCCAACAGTGGTGACAAGTCATTATCAAGATGGCTAAACTGTAGACTGTTTCCACGTTTCTACTGCATATTTACAGGATCCACAACAACAAAGGACAGATGTGGGCAGGTTGGTACAAACATGGAAACAGCAAAGGTGGTGTGTGTTCTTGAGAGTTTAGGAAGGTAAGTCCCTGAATATGATGTTGCCCTTTTCATGCTCATAAGATGGAGGAAATCCTCCACCTGCCTCTCGAGAGGCAGGAGGGCCTCCTCACCTTCCAGTATATTAGGATCGAGTACAGGGCCATCACTCTTTATTGCTTATCCCTAGGAATATCCTCAAAGCCAGCCCCCATCTGGCATGTCTTGAGTGAAAACCTGAGATCTGCATTCCAGTTTCTTGTCAACCTATGTGCCACCACCCACAAGGAATAAAAGGCGAGGCAGTGCCATAACATGAATCACATCAATGAGAGTTCCAACGTCTCCACATCTGAGCTAACATTGGTCTGGTTCTGTTTTACAAGGGTGAAATATGTTCCATGCACGATTTTTATCTATATTTCCCTGTATCTGATGCATTTGTTTGTGGTACTCATTTAGAAGCTCAAAATCTAAATATCAGTAAAGCAATGATCATTGGAGGACCTGAGGCTGCTAAATCATGTCTGGGTGCTAAAACAAGCCATCTATAACAGCACCCACCAGCCAATCAAAGCGGTCACACTGTTATTTCTGCATAACTTTAAGTCTTAGTATCATTTGAACAGGTGAGTTGTATATAAATTCAACCTCTGTACAGTTTTCATGAATGGGGAGATTAGCTATAGAGACCAAAGCTCTGCAGAACTAAACATGTTTACAGCCTAGTACAAAAAACAGCTTTGGTCTCTATAGCTAATTTCCCTGTTCATGACAACATTAATAATGGCATTCTTTATTTCTTTAGCTGTGTTTGAAAAGATAGATAAAATATTCATGTCTGCTTTGCTCCCTCAAAAGGTCAAATTTTAATGCAGGTTTTTATACCACAAGTAAAGGCCCCTAGTCAGACTATATAAAAAATGAAGGCTACTTACTGTGTGTTCGAGTTCACCTTCCACAACATCCTTGGTTTTAAATGAAAAAATAACCCTCATTTATTCCTCTCAACATATTTTGTTAATTTTCCTTGGCTTCAGTGTCCCACTCATAAACGGCACCATAAACACATCAAAAAGACATTAGCCTACTGGCCTGAACCCTGCAGTTTTCTCTGCATTGCTATTCATGTTCCATCTCCTCCTCTCTGAAAAGAATTGGTCTTCAATTAAAGCCAACTGTCCGCCTTTGATGTATGACTGCTGGAATCGTTTTGGCACCGGGAAGTTCTTCCCCACTTCAAGTCATTTGTTACTGTGTGGGAGCACATTAGTTTGAATCTGCCCCCCATTCCTTTTAACAGTCATAAGGGCACCGATTCAAATTTCAGATGAAAACAAATCTACTGAGGGGAGGCTAACTGTTGAAAAGCAGTAATATCTTTGAGTAATGGCTGACCTTGAGCAGTGAAAGAGGAAAAAAAGGGTGAGTAGGTGATGGTTGGAGGAGGAGATAACTATGGAGGAATGTGGGGGCAAAGTAGGAGAATGGTGATCTCCAAAGTCCAATTATCACTTTTAACCAACTTAACTGAAGGAACACATGGTGCTGTAAGGACGGGGGTTCAAAAGATCAAAGTACATCATCATCTTTAAGATAGAGAAGAACAAGGCTGTTTTTATGTAAATCTAACAGATATTACCACTCAAGGATGAAAACCTTGTAGGACTGACTCTGGGTTGAAAATGGGACAGAGGGGGAAAATATGCAGGAGGCATCAGGCAGAGGGTGTACTATTATTGTGAAACAAACTGTGCTGAAGCAGAAATGTATTGTGACCTTGAAGTGTGTAACGACAAATTTGACTTAGAGAGAGAGAGAGAGAGAGAGAGAGAGAGAGAGAGAGAGAGAGAGAGACAGCAGAAAAGGACAAGAATGATAACACTCCTCTGAGAATTTGGTAAGAGGTTCCCTTTTCACTCATGCACTTTAGCACCACAGACAAACCTGTTATCCCTGTGTGTCAAGTGACAGAGAGCTGGGAGCAGAGGGAGATGGAGGGAGAACTTTCTGGTTGAGGGGAAGGGCAAGGATAGGGGGTAAAGTCAAGCGAAGACCAAAAAGAATATGGAAGAGTCATTTGTTGTGAACATGACATTTAGATTAGTCACTCACTTGAACTTGATTTACTTAGTTTGAACTCAAAGAGTATCGGCACGTCTTCACTGTAATGAAGATTTATTATCAGATGTATTGTACTTTCTATTATTAGACCTTCTAGACATTTTAAGAACAAACATCAGTACAGCTACATGAGGAAAAAGTTGCCTAATTTACATGTAGAAAAGTCACTGTGACCCAGTCAGTCCTTCCTGTAAACTATCTGGCGAACTGCCCATCTACGGTGATGGAGGTCGCTCCCTGCTGTGATGTTCAACCCTACATGTGCACCATATTACTAACTGTCATTGTATGAATATATTTGTGAAACTCCTACGAGTCCAACCTCTGATATTGAGGTATTATTAACTGTTTTTCATGTCTGACACTGGTTCTCCATGTTTTGTCGGCACGCACATCATTTTCAAAGCTAAATGCCAGTTTCAAAATAAATAAAAACATAAAAAAGAAATGTAATTAATGCCTGGTGGCAGATCAGTCTATGCTGCCATAGATTGTTGTGCTGCTATAATTGTCAAGGTATCACTTCGCAACATCAGAGACAGTTTTGTCTGGCTGGGATGATGTGGGTCAGCAGAGTAGAGTGAATGGGTCCAGTGACGCAGCTGCTTTATATAAAAGTTATTAAAATTATTATTAAAATGTGAAATGTGTAACATGGATTTTTTCAGGGTTTGGAATATAAAGCTGAGTCTTTTAACTAATGTGATCTGTGAGTGATACATTTCTTTGTATGCAGTATAATGATCTGAGTATTTAGCAGTAGCAAGTTAAGTAAAAAGTAAAACGTTACCAGCAAAGGTAGAGCACAGCGTAGAAAGATAACAAGTCTATGAAAGTCTTTGATATTGCAAACACAATGTTGTTAATTTCATCACTTCACTAGATCACTAATTTATGAGGCATTGCATTTCTGTAGAAATTCAGGTTTCCACATTCCACAGGCAGGTATTTGGAAGCGTTTCAAATGAAACATTTTCGATTATCTAAAAAAAACAATTTTAGATATTCATGAAAAGTTCTAGATGAAACCATTAAAGGCTCCTGGTGAATTATGTGTAAAAATCTGTACTGGTTTTCTAAAGCATCGATTGAATGTGTTCTTCAGAGAACTCCAGACTAAAGTTCTTTGTGGTAACATTCTTTAAAGAACAGCCTACAATGATTATGTATATTTTTAACAAACGACAGCAATGTGGTACTACTGTAGGTAGTGTCTTTGGCAATTTATATGAGAAGACTAAACAAAAAAACAGGTTTCGACTGCATGCATCTACAAAAGCAAAGCTCATTTCCATGTTTTCATACACTGGGAATGATTTTAAAATGACTGTCAAGGTTGCTCTAATCTCAATAATGAAATAGAACGGGCCCTCTGAGGTCTACAGTGACAATGTGAAAATAATGTGAAGTGAGTTGCTCACAGTGATGAACCTCCAAGGAACGAGTGCCTGAATCTGCAGCTCCCTTCAGGTTTACAGAGCTTAATGGTGAGTTCAGCTCATTGTTTAGTTTTTAGTAGCTAAAGACAGATATTTCCCTGAGGAGTCAGTGCAGACCCCCCCACCCTACAGGAAAGGTTTATCCTTTCCTGTAAGGGGCCACTAAAAATATGCCAACTTCTTCAGGTACCGCTACATCACTGGCTACACAATAGAATAGGAAAAATTTCATTTGCAAATATAAACATACATCTTACATCTTACATAATGTTCACTTGCTGTGTGTGCTTTAATATGTTGAGCTGGGCTCTGGTCGAGGTTTCTGCCTCTAAAAGGCAGAAGAAGTTTTTTTTTCTTGCTACTGTCACTGAGTGCTGAGTGAAGACCTACAGCTTTTTGCTTCATCATTTCATCTTTTGCTGTTGTCCATCCCTCAAGACTCTCTTAACTGGGACCATTTAAAAGAGCAGGGAAAATAATGGTGTGCTTTAGTGTTTCTCTTGTGTGTATGTGTGTGTGTGTGTGTGTGTTAGAGAGAGAAAATCAAGGTGCAGAATTGCAGCCATTCCAGAAGTGTAACTGTCCTTAATGGCTACCCATGGGGATTACCAACACACACACACACACACACCACACACATACACATACACACACGTGCGCTCTCCAGCCCTGTAGCACACGTATTTAGCTGAGTTTGCCCGGTCAGCTATTAGCTATTCTGTTTCTCTCATGGGTCACTTCTCATCCAGCAAAGGTCGAATCTCAAAGAGCACAATGAGCAGAGAGGGGAAATGAAAGCGAAGAGCAAAATCTGGAAAAAAAAAAAAAAAACACAGAATATTTATTCCTAATGTGACTGTTCCAAGTACCAATGCTCAAGCATCTGCAGGCCAGTGGCACCCCGCACAGATTACAGTGTAGTGGTAATGTACATGAAAACGCTGGGTTTATATTGCTGTATAAGTAGACAGTATTTAATGGTGAGTGATTTTTTTCAAGCTAAATCAGATAGTGAGTTATTCCCACATGTATTCTCTGACTCATTGCATTTCTTCCTCATTAAGTGAGCCACAGTTGATTAAAAAGCAGTGCACATGCAAACATTTACTTCCATCAGTGTCCAGGAAGTTGGCACAGGAGTTAATAAACATGCAGCATGAGTGTCAGCTGCACATACAGGGCATCACGGTTGCTGCCATTTCAATCAATCTCTTTGCGAAGACTGCACATTCTACAACAAGGCTAATGCTAGCAGCTGTGTGAAGCAGCTTTGGCGCATGTCCATGAGGTGTTGAAGTCAGAAAATCATTTCTTAAAGTGGGTTGCGGGTTGATGATTTACGCATAGCATGGAACATATGTGCAGTGATCTGTCAGCGAGCTGAACAGCTAAAAAGCAAGCTGGCTTGCATACATCCACATTTGGCTTGGAAATAAGCAGAGACATGTCCCTCTAAACACCCTCAGGTTTATGTCATAAATAGGCGAACTAAACCAATTAGGAACCCCCTCACAGACAGGAAATAGCTGCTGCAAAGCCAACAGAGTACACTTGCTTTAGCAGTAAACTGGAGCTGTTTAGCCAAATCTCCCATTATCACTTCTCAATATGCCAGCTCTGAACAGCGGTGTGGGAATTGGTGGCATTGCTAATGACAGCATTGGCAGAGTGGGAAGCGTCTCCAGCTTTGGACCATAGGTTTGGAGGCCCGCCACTCTGCCTTTCCCAGTGCTGGGGTTATTTTTTCCAGGCAATGAATTGTATCTATGAGACAGCAAGATTGCAGATTAGTTAAAATGTTACAGAGCATGTGATCGTCCAGTGTTACTGTTCCATTCCTCAGGTGTTTGAGGGCATTGTAAAGGCAAGCCAGGAGCATTCACTGACTATGGGTGTTAACCGGCAGTGTAAGGAGTTAGTTTCAGATGTAGTATTTTACTGTCTTAGCAGAAATTGGATTGACCACTGGCATCAGTTTCTTCACGTTTTCACATACTGACTTGTGGGACTAGGTTGAGTTTTGACTTGGTGGGTGTTTGAACACTCTGGGTCACTATGAGGACATGACCCCTGGAGTGTTGGATGCACTGCGGCTAAGCTAGTTAGAAAATATTGCTAAAATATATGGTGACTGCTTGTTAAACCACTATCGTTTTCTTTTTGAAATTGTGAATTACAGAAGATGGTGTGTGGGTGTGGAGGATTTGGAGTTATTGGATCTTTGACTGAACTGGGCTAACTAATGGGCTAAAGTAATGTAAGCCGAATCAAATAAAGCAATGCCAACTTCTGTAAAAGCATCACTGCTGGTATTCCTTAAATCCTTCTGAACCAATGATTTGTGTTCTTTTACTTTCCCCAAGCAAAATTGCCCATTCTTGCTACTATTTATCATTTCAGCTCTGTGTACGATCTTTGAGCAGTACAGTTCTCTTTGCCAGATTCACCCTGCCAGCATCTTATAAAAAGTATCTTGTAAAAAGATCTTTTCCAAGCTGTTGAGCAACAGTTTTCCTTTGACTGCTGATGTTCAAAGGCACACAATGATGAAGAGAGAGATTTCTTTAAGTAACTCATGCTTTATTTTGAAGAAAACATAGTAACTCATTCCATTAACATCAGAAAAGATGCAGTGCTCCTCCCTTGAGGCAAGTTCAGATCCTGAAGGGTTTTTCTTCAATCTGCTCTTTGGTGCACGCTTAGTTTTGATTTTTTACATTTTAGCACATGAGCAGCTTGTTCCACCACAGAGATGCTTCTTCGGAGATGATCTGTATAGGCCTGGAAAAAATTTGTTTTTATTTTCCTCTCCCATTAATCATCGTATGACCCCTCAGATTTATCTTGTGACTGCATAGATTAGAAAGTGTTTGACTAAGCTATTTACCTGTATATGAAGTGGTCAAAACTAGAACAGAATGTTTTGCTGCTTGCACATATTGTCATTTGCAATAATAAATCAGAAACAGGGGACATTTTACTGCAGAATAAGTACTTTTACTTTAAGTGTATTCTACTGATAAGACTTATGTAGTTGTACTTAAGAAGGATAGAACTTGGTCTACTTGTATCATAATGTTTTGGTACTACGACTGGATAAAGCATCTGAAAACGTCTTCCACCACTGGTTATCTCTAGCTTAAAGTGTAAGCCCTTTTTATAGCCACACTCTTGTTACTGACACACATACACACACACACACACACACACACACTGTACAAGGCAAAGGATGTGACATGCCAGCACAGCAAAACGATTTAGCTTTTCCATGCTTGGTCCCAAATCACATCAGCTGTTGACCCTTTCCCCACATTACGTTTCTCTATATTTCCCCAACCTGATCGGCTTCAGCAGGCCAAACACAGCATTACGTGTTACACTAAAGCAAAAACATTACATTACACAACTGCAGAGTAAAGAAGGCAAAATATAACTCGAGCTGTGGAAATACAGAATTTAACAAGTCACACAGGATCATGAAAAAGATCGCAAAAGTTCAACGCATTTTCCATCAAAGCCATCAGTCTGCATCAGCTGTCACACACAGAGGCAGCGAATCTCTTCACTTATTAACTTAATTAGTCAGCAGAAGTGTAATAAAAAGCAAATGTCTGTTTTACCTTGAGATGTTAATCTACACAAGAAGAATCAACTTTAATCTTGCTTAATGTGCAGGAAAGTGTGTTTTCATATGGCTCCCAGTACATGGCGATATTAAATTACACATCATGAATGTGTTTTTGATTGTGTATAGTAGTCTTTGGTGTTGTGTGTTTGCACACGTCTTACACACACATCACAAGCACATCGACAAAATGCGACTGAAATTTAACCTGAACCTTGAAGTGCTGGGAATCACTCCAGCTAGAAAATCCCATCCTCATCAACTTTTTAAATTGGATTTTCCCCTCTGCCTCGTTTTATTGTTTTTTGTAGCAACATTTCAATTAGACATACGTGGACAGAAATAGACGGTGCTCAGAGCTCAAAGGAATTACATTCCTCTACGTGTGCTCGGACACAAAGGCTTCAAAGAGCTATGGTTGCCAGCTTCCAAGCAAACTAATGGATTTTTGTTTTTAGCTGACAAAGGAGCTGGCATCCATAAACTGGCACACACAGGCATACAGATATGCTTACACACACACACACACACACACAAAGAAAAAGCAGGGTTTACTAAATAAGGTACTTTTGCAGAGAGAAATAGTCTTTTTTCACCCATCCATTGTTTCTTTGCTGTTTATCCAGGGCTTAGTCATGATGGCAACAAGGTAAGTAAGGTAGTCGAGACATCCCTCTCCCCCACTTTGGGAATCCCAAAGCGTTCACAAGCCAGATGGGATATACAACTGTCTTTTAATAATCTCTCCAGTGTCTTCTGGAGTGTCTTACCAGCTGGACATTCCTGGACGTCGCTGCAGCTCTATTCCAAGCTCCCACCAGATGTTTGAGGTAGAGGTCGACCGATACAGGTTTTTTAAAGCTGATGCTGATACCGATAATTTTGACATCAGTCTTAACCGATATTTGCCAGTATTGCTTTTTCTCTCTCCATTTACATGACAAAAATGACACAATGAAAACAAATGTTACACAAGTCTCAATCTAATAAACGTGTCACAGCGAGAAAAGAGAGCTTCTCATGTTCAGTGGGGAAGAACAGAGAAAGAACACTGAGCACCGCTGCAGTGTATGGACTATGGATCATTTTATGTAAAGTTAGATGCTGTACACGTAGTGACAGGTCAATGTTTTCATGTGCATACATGATACTCCATGGCGATGCGCACATGCGCAGCGGTGGTAGCTCGCCAGCTGGAGATCAGACGTGGGGAAGGAGCCCTATGCGGCTGTAAAAAACCTGCGTTGACCCACTAATTTCAGTGGCAGAGAGAAAGAAACACACCGCTCTGATGACTGCTCCAGCCCGCTCTCAGTCAGAGTGAAACAGACACACACTGCTGCTCCCTCCCGCTCACAGTGAGACAGAGACAGACTTTCAAAGTGCAGATAATACAAAAAATACATTAAAGTTGAAAACTTTACCTATAAACCAGCTGGAGGGAGGGGCATCTCAATTCATGGCTGCCGAATGTGCTAATGGATGCGCTAATTGGATACGCACCCACATGGCTGGCCGATGTATCGGTCGACCACTAGTTTGAGGTCCTTATCTAGTGAGCCCATATCTATAAATCATTCTTTCATACCCAATCCTAGCAACCCTTGATGATTGGAACATTAAGTGACTGGTAAATCAAATGCTTTGTCATCAACACTGTTTTCACCACAATGGTCACATATTGTGGTCACATTACTGATGATGCACTCGGGGAAGTAAGTCACTCCAAATCCAGAGGGAGCAATCCACTGTTTTCTGGCAGAGAACCATGGCTGCAGACTTGGAGATAGTGGCTCTTATAATGATAGCTTCACACTTTGCTGCAAACCGCCCCAGTGCATGCTGAAGGTTACATTCTGATGAACAGAACCACATCATCTGCAAAGAGCAAAGGCGCAATGCGGAGTTCCTCAAACCAGAATCTCATCTCATCCAGCATGATTAAAAAAGTTAAAAAGTTCATTTTCAATTACAAGGGATCCATGTAGAACCTCTTGAGCATGGTTCTGTAATGATCTGTCTAAAAATTGTACACAAAGCATTGAGTGCCTCTGTTGTGGCACAAGTGTAAAAACAGTTTTGTGAAGTGATATAAAACCTTTTAAATGAGAGTATTCTTTCACAGATGGAAGTAGTGAAGACACGCAGTAACAAATGTGAAGAACAAACTGAAACAGGCTGATCATAACCGTATGATAACCTATCTCAGTAAATAACAGCAATAGTAGTAGAGTTTTAACATTCTTGATGTTGTTGCTTGAACTGATTTAGACTTATAACTTGACTATGCAAGACTGAGTCACTCTGGGAATTTTGGATTTACACAAACAAGTTCAAAAGAAATACAATGTAAGACTTGTGTTTGACATGTGAAGTGTGTTCATCTTAGTTTGTGCCTCTTTGCTCTGAGAAAACAAGGTCGCTCCAGCTTGCTGCTGAAAACATGTCCTGATTACAGTCAAATCATCTTCAATCAAACTGCAAGTTTGCATGACTTGTGAACTAAAACGCAGATGTCCATGTTGGGGCTGAAAAACATTTGCTGCTTTTTAAAGTAAATCTTCTTAATGTAGGAGAGAAATCCATTCCAGGACATCTTCATCACAGCTTCACAACTCTACTAATCAGTGTTTTCTAATAACACTGGGCAGTCATGAAAAAGGTAATACTCTAACAGAGAATTATCACTCCATAATGCACTTCCTCTCAAAGTTACAATATTGCATCTCTCTCGTCTTCAGCCTGCCTAGCAGCAAACTGCAGACAGACACAGTTAGAGGATAACTGGTAAAAAAGTCTTTCTCCGTTTAAATGTATTATTCATTGGTCCAAACTGCTCCAACATACATATTTTAACAAACTTATTATTATAGTATTTTTTAAAGCACACTTGTGTTCATGGGTCAATGTTGGGTGATTTTTTTTTTACTCACATGCAAAAATAATGATTTGTAGTCATCGTCAATAAAATTATACTTAATATTATTAGGATTAAAATCTTAAATGACATAATCAACAGGGTTTCTAGAGAAAAAGCACTTGAAGAATTTTTGACCCATGCTGTGTATCAGAAGGGTGTCTGTAAAGGTCATCCAGGTCATGGTATGTTAGATGGGGATTGGGGTTAAAGCTGCATTCTTGGATGTTTCACCACTTGGGGACAGAAGAACTCCAAAACAGACACACAGCTCTGACATTATTGAGACAAACATGCTAGCAAACAAGCAACTGGACTTGACGTTGTAGCTGGACCATACAGTGACTGATTTGTAACACAACACTCTGAGCTAAAGGGGTGTTTCATAGAGACATTTGAATCCAAATCACTAGGATTTTCATTCTTAATCTGGATTCATTCATTATGATGTCTAATTTGGAACAAGCTCAGCTTTCTCTTTGCTGCCGGGCAGAGTGTACTGCTCTCACTGCATGTGTGTGAGCTCCAGCTATAGGTGTTCACAAGTCCATCAACCGGAAGAGCACAGGAGAAACTAACTTGTATTATAATTCTAAAGCGCCTGTCAGCCTCTTCACAGAGATGTAAATACTTGAGCATGTTTATCATTCACTCAGTGACATCTTTGTCTGGCTGTTGCCTCTCACAGGAAAGAAGGTGCTTATAGAGTTCATTCTGTTTCAGGTGCATGTTGATCAGTTAGTAAAAGTGTTTCACCAAAAAAAATGAAAAAAATAAAAAATATGCAGAGCTGTACCTGCACAACATTTAAATGGCCAATAATTTGGTCAAAAGGAGCTGGATCTTCCAGCCAGGCTGTGTCAAACAGCTCTCCCTCATGGCTCTTCTTTCAATGACAGGAACTACTAATCTCTCAGAGAGAGAAAGAGCAGCACACTGTCCTGGCAGGCATAATTATGATAACATACATCTGCATTTCCAACTGCCAGGCTCATGAAGAACCTGCAGAAGTGTCTCTGAATGAGAGCTTTTACACAAATTTACTTTACTATCTTAATGACAGTGGTCACCATGTGTTATGGGCTCAGGGCCTGTTGATGAATAATACAGCAGAGTTTAATGAACTCGCCCCTGAACTTGCTTACCTTCCTACAAATTGGGCACAGTACCCTTTTTCATTTCTTCTTTTCAGTTTCTCCCATGGCAACTCTGAGCAGCAACTGACAAATCAATGAATCCTTTCCAACGCTTTAACATCAGTTCTCTTATGACAGCAACAGTTGAAAGAAATTCATCAATCAGCCTCATTTCCTTGCTTCCCCATTTCTCTTTGTCATGCCTGATGGCTTTGTTTCCATGCAACATGTAACACTTTTCAGGAAGATTAAAGCAAAGAAAAAAGACAGTATAATAGCTCTTTAATAAATCTACAGACCCTTTTAGTCTCTTTCAGCTTGTTTTGATTTTACAACCATTAACTTTTTGGTTTTGGCATTGCCACTCTCATCCACACAGACAGAGCATTTAGAAGATAAAGAGCTAGATATTTCCATCAGTAGCAGAAAACACAAGAAGACTGAGTGTTCATTCTTTCAGACGTGCAGTAGACCTTGAACAAGTCAACTGTTCATCACAGGGTTGACACGTATAGAGAGACAACCATTCATACTAATGGCCAATTCAGAGGAATTTAGAGTCACCAATTAACCTGCATGCCTCGGGAGTGGGTGGAATCCGGAATACTCAGAGAGGGCCCACGCAGACATGAGAGGAGCATGCAAACTCCACACAGAAAGACCTCAGCCCCTTCCTCAAACTCCCCATCTTACTGTGAGGCACTGTAAGAAGCATGAATACTGGAATTGAATTCAATGGATGGATACAAAAGAATTACAAATCTATCCAGCTTTGGTTTTAGCATTTAACAACTGTTCCGGTCTTTTGGTAAGCCTTCACAAACTTTTTTTAAATGAGCTGCTGGCATTAAATTTAAAATTGTTTTCCAAAAAGAATAAAGATTTCTCACTTTCAACATTTAATTTCATTGACGTCTTGTGTGTGTTGTTGTGTTCTTGTGTGTTGTTTCTAGTTAAATATGGGGTTTTAGACGTCATGACATTTTGTGTCTATTTACATTTTACAGTGTCACTGTGTAGAAACAGCTGTATATGCTATGCTACATGTTGCTCAGTGTCCGCTGGATGTGTTACTAGGCACAACTTTATAAAGTGAGATTTTTTTATTCCACCAGTAAACAAAAAAGAATCAGTGGATGCAGTTTGATGTGTGTTCTTGTCAGACTGTCCTTCGGTTGTTGTAATACTTCTTGGATGCTTCTTGTTACCTATAAACAATTCATGTAAAGAGGATACTGCAGATATTCATACAGCATGTCCCCTGAACTGTCAGCACACAGCATTAATGTGTGCCAGTGAATTATAGTACTGTATGTTCTGTCTGAATGATGGCACTTCATCAGCATTCATGAAGATTCAGCCTACAATATTGCAGTTTCAACCAAATCTTTCCGAGGCACGGGAATCCTGGCAAAGTGTTATGTTCAAACCGCAGGCAATCACATCTCAGTAGATCATCATAGATCATGGTATTGCTTTAGTGAAAGCACAAAGCAGCTTCCCTACTGAGTGCGAGCGAGTGATTCATACCTCTCAGAGAAGGACGAAGCTGAGAGGGATAGTTCCTCAGTCCTCTCAGTAAGTCTTTAAGTATTTGGGAATAAGAAAAGTGCTTGAAGCCTTTGACAACAAACAAAGGATATCTTTTTAGTTTGTCATACAATTTTTATTTCCCAAAACACATAGAGTGGAATCAAATTTGACATAAAGCTTTCTTGATTTCTTTGAGATAATGAGTTAACCTTCATCGAGCAAAAGGAAATACTGAGAGACTGCAAGTTTGTGAAAGAGTGACCACAGACAAGCGCCAGCAAATATAATATATATGGTACATAAGACAGTAAATGTTCTATTCTTTCACAGTGTTCATTCTTTTTGTTGGAACTCTGGGTCACAGTCAGGGTCACTTCAAACTTTTCACAGCAACATTTTCAGGATAGGTCCAGGAAAAAAAGTAACTAAAAGGATATTTTCAGTTGAATCTTCCTTTAAAATAAAAAAATCAAAAGCCTGTCTCACCAAATTCTGCCCACTATACTGGCCTTCTGCCAAGTTTGGAGGATGAAGTGAGATTCGATGTGATATTTACTCTGTCTTTCTGTCTGAAATGAAAATGAAATGAAAATATTGTACAGTTGTCATTGAGGAGCTGCTGAATTTAAATTGAAAATAAGCAAATCAAAAAGAAACATTCACTCACCCGCACACACACACACACAGACAATGGCCGAGAATTACACACCCAACCATTGTCCTGTGTTTGAACATCTTTCATCTGTCACATCGCCTCAACTCGCTTCCTTTTCATTCACGTCTCTTTATTTCTCTCTCAGAACTTACATAAGTACGGAGCCCCTCTAGTGACATGGTAAAAAAAATAAATAAATTGTGGCCACAATATAGCTATAACGTGCGCACGAAATAGGTATAACGTGCGCGCAAAATACTAATTCGTGGCCACGAAATAGGTATAACGTGCCCACGAAATACTAACTAATAATATTAATATCATTCGGCAAATCGAGCACACGGTCTAAGGTCTAAGGTAGCGGCATTAGAGGGGCAAAAGCTATACGATGGACAGGGACAGTATTATAGAATTTTATTTTAGGCTGGGAATGAGCTATAAAGAAATTCTGAGAAGCCTGGCATTGCAAGGAACAATCATCACAGAGAGACATTTAAACAGAATATTGAGAGCCAGGTTGCTTTACCGGCGAAAGTACGACTTGGACGCCGGGATAGATTTCATTGTTGAACAACTGCAAGGCCCTGGAAAGGATCACGGTTACCGGTGGATGTTTACAAAGTGTAAAAAACACGGCATTTCTATCAGAAAAGAAGACGTCCGGATCCTCCTGTCTCTATTAGACCCCATTGGTTCCCAAGTTCGCCAGACCAGACATCTCAGAAGGAGGCAATATTTTGCTCAGGGACCTAACTTTGTGTGGCACATAGACTCATATGACAAACTGAAGCCATATGGGATATGCATTAATGGCTGCATCGACGGGTTCTCACGCAGCATCATTTGGCTACGGGCTGCCCTCACTAACAACGACCCGAAAGTTATCGGGGGGTACTTTGTGGAAGCAGTGGAGCGCTGTGGGGGCTGCCCCACGCTCGTACGAACTGACATGGGCACTGAAAACGTGGTGGTCAGAGACCTTCAGCGGCATTTACGGCGAAATGGCGTGGATGACAGAGCAGCGGAGAGAAGCTACATCACAGGAGCAAGTACTGCGAACCAGAGAATTGAGAGCTGGTGGGGAGTGATGAGAAAAGAAGGACTCGAACCCTGGATCACGCTTCTGGCAGAACTGAAGGATGAGGGATTCTTCGCTGGAGATTTCATTGACAAAGCTCTGTCACAGTTCTGTTTCATGCCAATCATTCAGGTAAATAGCCTATATTATGATCGCAGCAAGAAACCCAGAAACTGTACTATCAACTCTACATTACCTTCATGTAATCTTGAGATCGTGAGATTTAAGCCACTGTGAGTTTATTTATTTAATGTGTGTGTGGTGTAACAGTAAATGTCAACTGGCGGCCCGCGGGCCACATCTGGCCCGCCAGAGCTTTCCATCTGGCCCCCAGAATATTAATGGTTCAGGAATAGTCTAGTGAAGAGGATAAAGTATGTTTCTACATTTTCCTTTAAGTAAAATGAAACAAACGCCCTCATAAAAGTAGCTTGTGCCAAAGCTACTTGGCACAACTACTCCAATCAAAAATGACGATAAACGCGTTGCTCTTTTATTGTTTCACATCTGTCCGAATTGTCCTTTCTTGGGCTTCATTTCCGCACACAATAGTGCACTATTGCAATGTCTCAATAACAACCATCAACATAACAGAAAAGAGCATTGTAGGTGCAAGATTTGTGCATCAGAAAATAGATACACGACATTTTTCACAGCTTCACAGGTGTATGTTGATCCTAACATGGTCCACTTACATGGCCAATGTCCTCAGTGTGTCATGCTTTTGGGGACAGGCCACCCAAAAAGTGCTCAAGCGTTCAGCACCACGGAGAGCAGCCTTCATGTCACCATCAGTTCACTCTGATTGGCACCACCCTTCCCACATTAGCGGTTGACTGCCTTATGAATACGAAGCCTAAAATCTCGTTTTCACCCCCTAGTGGCTTGCTATCGTACAGGTAATATGAGTCAGTAACACTGACAAAGGCTAAAAAATACCATACATTTCAAAGGCAAATTGATATATGAAATAATAATATATTACTTAGGATACAATATTCATTTAATTTTACAAGAACATCTGGCCCTGATAGTGTCTGTCAAGAAAAATTCTGGCCCTTGGACAAATGTAGTTGATGACCCCTGCTTTAGACTATTGTGGAAATAAGACACATCACAATGTAATTTAAGCTACTTTTATTTGCTTAACAGGCAGAGAATAAAGAGGGCTATATTTCACTTATTATTGGCCCTAATCACTGTTGAAAATGCACTGCATGCAAGATGTGATTTAATTATTCTTGTTTATTCAACAGGAGGTATTAAATGACATCCGGGGTGTTTGGAATGCTCACCGTATAAGGCCCTCCAAGAACACCAACGTGCCCAGTGGGATACCTGATGTCATGTACATGGCCCCTCACCTTTGGGGTGCAGAAGACTGTCTTGTTCCAATGACTGAAGATTTGACCACATGCAAAGACAACTGCACATTTCTCAGTTCAGTCCCATGTGATGTGGACATGTTTGATTTGTGCACAATAATAATGGAGGAATCAAGCTTGGAGTTCCCTTCTACCATGTCCCAGGCACTTGATTTGTATTTTCATCTGAGGGACACGGTCCGTTCACAGTTATCTGAGGCTATTTAAATGGACACAAGCATGCGCATTCTGTAGTACATTTGGTACTTTAGTACATGTTTTTACAGCATAATGTACATATTACTTTTCATGTTTGTGTGGTTATCTTGTGTCTTTGTTTAAACCAAAATAATCAGAAAAGACTGTATAACATAGTTTTCAGTTTTAGCAGTCTGTCTGTATATTAACTCACCATTAAGTATTGATAGCTATTGTTAGATAGAAAATAAGAAATGTTTGACTTTAATAGTTGTACAAGTTTGACAAAATGAATCTTTTTGGGCTAGAGTTATTATCCAATAACAATTAGACAAGAAGACCAAGTAGGCTACTGTATGCTGTGTTATTATTATAATGGTTCATCAAAGCTTCATATGTTTCCTGAGCCTCTGTTTTTGTAGAAGAGATTAAAATAATCCAATGTTTGATAAAGAACTGTGTCTTTCATAATAAATCACAGCACATTTGTAACACTAGAGTGTGAGGTGTAAAATAACTATGGGTGGTGTCATTAGAAATGTTCAAGTGTAAAGATCTATAGAATGCAACAGAGGACATCAACATTTTGTAGAAACTTGAATGGTTTACTGGTCTTTTTCAAAATACACCACAGTCAAAAACAGAACAGGATGCATTTTGTACATAATAACAGGATACAGTTTCAACAGTTTTCAAACCTCCTGTTAGCCAGCATCACTCCTAGTTTGTAGAACTGTAAATGTATGCTGTATTTGGAATATGTTTAACCTGGTGTATTCTTTTGAGGTGGGCTTCTGCAAAATCTGAGTGCTGAGTGCTGTCTACTACAGGTAATACACCGACTAAGCATCCATACGTCATACAACCCCACTTAAACAACCCGAACTATCCCTTTAAGCTTACCATTGGGAAAGAACAAAGCAACCACTTTAAAAGCAGATGAAATAAAATGCTGCGCATACAAAAGGCACAACAAACTACATAGTTAAGATAACAAAACCATCCAGTCTAGCAAGGAGCTGTCACATACTTCATGTTATTGTTTGTATTGTTACCTACACCACATCCATTACCCACATTGAGCTTGTGAGAATGCTGTTAAATTCGCTGCGAAAATCAGGATAGCTGTAGTAACCAATGGGCAGCTTTAGTACACATCCACATGTGTGGGATTGTGGTCTGCGGAGAAAATCTGTGGTTTCTATGAACTCAATTTGTATGGCCTTATCCAAGATATCGGATCCTGTACAGAACCGCAGGAAAAGCTGAAGATTGTTGAAATCAATTTCCCCAATGTACCTTTTCAGGTAACGAGAAACTGTTGACTGGGCTGCTGTCATCTCATCTGGAAAGTTTAAAAGCTCCTTCACTGTTTTTGCAGTTGGTTTTTTTTGTGCAATGAAATGATGCAGTCCTTCTGGTGGTAGTAGACCAGCTACAGAATCCACAACAGGGCGCCAGCACTTAATTACAAACATTGGGGCCTGAATGATTACTTTGTGTCCAATCTGTGCTAAAACAGGGAGCAGTGTGTCCTTGGTAGGGACTTGCTTGCATTCATGTGCATCGAGTACATCCAGCAATTCATCTGTGTCCACTGTTTCAAAGTCCTCCAAAGCCTTCAGGAGGACAGATCTTTCTTCTTGAGATACGTACAGCAAAAAGGAATCCTTGAAACTACTGGTTGCTGAGCCATACAGCACCTCTTCCAGAAATGGTATTGCAAGCTTCACTGGGAAGTAACCAGCTTGTTTCCACCCTACTACAAACACTCTGGCTACAGCCTGCCATTCTTCACACTGAAAGTCATGCCTGATGAAGGGGACTTTCACCTCAACTCCCAGTGTGCAGCTGTCATAGAAATCCACCCAAAATTCTGTCAGGCAGTCTCGCAAAACACCACTTCCTCCCCCCTGTTCAAGCTCTCCATTTGGTAAACGCATTTTGATGTTGACCTCAGATGCAATAATGTTTGGGTCCTTGAAGGCACTGATCAAGTCAGTGAGACAGTGACCTCTTCTTACAATCAGCGTTACAGGACAAGATTGTGATTCAGGAAGAGCTTGGTCTGGAACACTGGCCTCCCCTGCAAGCACCAGTGACAGATCCACTGTTTGATGAGGTGCATCATCCTCTGTTTCTGGAAAGAGTGTTTCAAGGTTTGGTTCATCCATACTTACATCCAGCCGGTCATCCCCACTTATAATAAAAACTACATCAGAATCTCCGCTTTCACCCACAGTTAGCAGACCATCCCATGGTAATGTGTCGTTCAAATCCAAATTTCCACTTCTGGAAACTCCATCATTAATTCCACAGTGGTTTGGTGATTCTGAATTTCTGTTTTCCACCAACAGATCCTCACCAGACTGATTCTGTTCATTGTTAGTGAGATCTACCACTGAAGGCTGGTTTATTGTGTGATCACCCTCCACTCCTGAGGGCTGCTGTCCTGTTTTCTTTTTGGTGCACAGATAAAGTCGCAGAATTTTGACCTTGCTTTGATTATACAACTCGTCTACTGTATTGGACACATCAACATGTATCTGTGAGCTCTCAATATGAGTTGAATAGTGTGAAAGACTTTTGTTTTTTTTTGAAAGACCATTGGGGAAAAAAAGATTTTCAGCCATATGTTTGATATTTGCCACTGTTTCATCTTTGTCAATAGAAAGATGCCTCGTGCCTCCACCACTTACAGACTTCACCTGTTTGTACCTCTCCTTCTCCTCATCAAAATCCATCCAGCCAACCTCAATTCGTCTCACTTTCCGTTTGGCATTTGTATTTTCTGCCCACTTAGACGATCTCTTTTTTGGAAGCACCCCCTCAGCTCCAGACAGTCTTTGTCGCAGCCTTGAAAGTATGGATTCTTTCCTGGATGGTGATTTTTGTGACAGTGTTGCTTGCCTGCAGAAGGCCACAGTGGAGACTCTATCTCCAGCTTTGGGGATGTACTTTGCCAGTTCACTGTCTGTCATTAATGGAATGACAGTTTCATCAATCTGAAAAAAATAAATAAATGAATTGGTCAATAAAAAATGAATTCATACATACAAATGCATAACATAGAATGGCAATGGCTATCTAAAGGAAGTTAAGAATATAGCTATATTAGTGAGATAAGGGTGTAGTTATTTAGCTTTTTAGTTATCATTTTTTTAGTTTTTCATTTTATGCAGCCTACTTTTGATAACATTTACTTTTGGTAATGATGCACACATTTTTCCAACTTAAGATGGCCAAGAATTATTTTAAACTATTCCGTAAACACAGTTGATGTATTTGATTACATTAAAATTAAAACAACATTTTTTAGAGTGTGCATCTGTGCATTGAGCCTATGTGTTCTTGTGTGACCATGTTCTACACAAACTTTCAGTAAACATTAATCTTCTTCTTCACACCAGGCAAGCAAAGACATCAGCTGCAGTGGCTTACATTCTCATCTTCAAGTTTCTGGATTACATCTTCTTCAAGTTTGCGCTCCATCAAAAATTCTCGCAGCCGAGTATCCATAGTTGACCTCTAAACCACAGGAAAACCAGCAGTGTAAGACAGAGTTCAGCAAATCAGTACCAAGCATAAAAACATCATCAAAGTGTTAACATAATTGCTTAGGAATTATAGCACATTTTATCTGCAGGTAAACGTCAGACTGATCAATAATATAGTTGACGTTTAATCATTTGATTTTATTGAAGGACAAATGCTCACTAACAATACAGACACATTCAGTAGTTCAGTCAGAGCAACAACAAACTGCAAATCAATGTAAACTAGATTCTGATCACTGATAGGCTATAAGGTACCCTTGGCAACGTGATACATATAGTGAGCGCTACTTTAACTGTACGGCTTTGTCCGGTGGCATCATTAAACCCTGCGCTTCATATAGCCTATGTACTCCCTCAGCTGAGAGTCTGACACACATGATACTACTTTCAAAGGAGATGATCAGTGAAAAGGGCACTTTTTAAGCTGATTTCAAAATGAAACTGTGAACAGAATTTAGTCCGGACCAGATTAGGTCTGCAGCATAAGTTAGCAAATGAGTTTACGGCTACATATTAGCACAAGAAAACCACGTGTAGAAACAGGATAAGGATAAAAAAGTTTGTAAGTCGGGTGAGACGTCAGCAGATAGGCTACCCGTTGTAACAAAGTATCAAACATAGCCCAAAATAAATAACTGCCTAATTGTGCGATAACAAGATAGTGACTAGAACAGAATAAGAAAAGACACTCACCTTAAGGACGTAACGAAGGCACGGGCTCTGTACGTAGGCTATTGCAGGTTCGAGAGAAGGTGCGCTCAATTTACTTACCCAGCTATCCAGGAATGATATTAATATTATTAATTAGTATTTCGTACGCACGTTATAGCTATATTGTGGCCACAAATGAGTATTTCGTGGCCACGAATTAGTATTTCGTGCGCACGTCATAGCTATATTGTGGCCACAATTTATTTATTTTTTTTACCATGTCACTAGAGGGGCTCCATACATAAGCGATGAGTAACAGATAGAATATCATTCATTCACATCGACATCCCCTCAAATGCTGTCTCTGTGTTTTTCTGTGATTTAAGAATAGATGAACCGCTGTCCGTATTATCACTGCTCATCCATGTGAACAGAAGGCATAATTTAGAGTCCAAGCCTTACTGGTCAATTTACTCGAGATTCGATGTGTAAATTCTCCACCTTTACATTGCGGAGTCAACTGAGGATGAACTCTAAGAAAACTGTGAATACAGTTACTCCACAAGTAACGCCAACCAATTCACTGAATTAGTGCAAGACATTTCCAAAGGATGTATTTACCAGGGTTGATGAGAACTATGATGATGAATGTTCGTCATTGACCTTTCTCCATGACAAAGATGAGGTGATGACGAGCTAGGGTAGATCTTTGATGGTAAAGACTAAAGACTAGACCAGGACAGAATGTGTGTTTTCGTTTGACAAAAGTGCTTTTACACAAATGCACTTCTACGACAGTGGTCCATATTTTTTATGGTCTCAGAGCTTTTGATGACTAATACAGCAGTGTAGTGAACATGCACCTTCTTTTTCTTTTCAGTTTCTCCTGTGACGCAAGATGTTCATCATCGACATTCATCATCAACACGAGATCATCATCAAGACAAGACAAGGATGAACTAGAATAGATCTTTGCTATGACAAAATGTTTGTGACGAGTTCTCTCATATTTTCACGATGCATGACATTTTCCTCTGATAAGTGAGAGAAATGGAGGTGTGTGTCAGGGTTTTTAAGACCTGCATCCACCAGACTGCTACAAGAGTCACTGCGCACAAACTGACCCTCACAAATCACGACCTGACAATAACAACCTGACACAGACAGAGCACTGTGTTGCTGTACAATGGTCCGATCCTGCTGCTGCAAACATATATAGTGAAGCTATACAGACAAATTGTTGTGCATCATGCACTAGGGGTGAGTGATACTGGGAATTTTAGTATTGATCCGATACCAAGCAAATGTAGGGCTAGTATTGCTGATATTGATAACGATGCCGTTAAGTTAATTCATTCAGTTTTTGTCTTGTGTCTATGTTGTCTTGTGAGTTCCTGTTTTATTTTGTTTCCACTTCCTGTCTGTGTCGCTGGGTTTACTTCCTCCGTTTGTCTGTCTTCCTGCCCTTGGAATTACCTGTCTCCACCCATACTTTTTACTTTACTTATAATTATGATTGTGATAATGATTATGGTAAAACACAGCACAATTTTATTTTTAGGCAATTTTAGGCAATAAAAATGCTTTTTTATCAACTAACATGCATGCATGTACATCAACTGCATAAAAATAATAAAATAATTCCACTACCACAATTGTTTCAGAAAAAAGACACTAGGGCAAAATAACAAAAAAACAGCAATGTAACAAAAATATAAATAACAAAAACTAATTAAATTTAAAAAATAAATATAAACATATTTATATAAAACATATAAATCTCTCTGCCATTGCATCCGGCTGCTCTCTGACTCTCCGCTCTCTGGCAGAGCAGCCAGAGAAGGGGCACTGAGCAGCAGAGGGGGGGGGGGATTTCTGGAAGAAACTGAATTGCTGGACGGCAGAAGAGAAACTGCAGTATCGATCTTATCACGTTAGTATCAATACCAATACTCACCTTGGTATCGATACTGTTGATATTTAGATCGATACCTACCCCAACCATGCACCATGCAAAAGATTTTGACTAAACATCAACTAAAATGTAACCTAAAATTGTTGAAAACGTAAGGCAGTTCGATATCCCTTAGAGTCCGCATAAATGGGGCCTGAGGTTTTATTGTTCTGTCAATCATTATCTCTCTTACACTCCCTCTCTCTCTCTCTCTCTCTCTCTCTATCAATGTAAGGCAGTTCGATATCCCTTAGAGTCCGCATAAACGGGGCCTAAGGTCTTATTGTTCTGTCAATCATTATCTCTCTTACACCTTTTCTTTGGATGTTACTAACTAAACTTCTTCCCCGGAGTTTTTGTTCTTTCTCGTCCAGCAGGTTCTCATGGATCGTGGCTGCCGCCGTGGTCTGCTGCTGACGTCCACCATATTTAGCATTACATGCCATATATAGTCATTATTGCTACCATCTCCACTACAGCTTTGTTGGTTAATGACTCATTGCTGCTGTGCATCTGTGTCTCTCTATCTCTATCACAGGTTCCACTGCTACTGTAATCATTCTACCATCTATTGTAATTCATTGTAATTGTACGATATGTTTGTGTTGATTGTTCTGTACATGTGACATCCACTGCACGTCTGTCCGTCCTGGAAGAGGGATCCCTCCTCTGTGGCTCTTCCTGAGGTTTCTTCCACATTTTTTCCCTGTTAAAGTTTTTTTTGTGGGCAAGTTTTTCCTCACTGGAACTGAGGGTCTAAGGACAGAGGGTGTCACTCCCTGTACAGATTGTAAAGCCCTCTGGGGAAAAATGTGTTTTGTGACTTTGGGCTATACAAATAAAATTTGATTTGAAATAAAATTTGATTTGATTTGATTTATAACTAATTTCTAAATTAACACAGGTCAGAAAAAAGATCTGAAGAAAATTCTTTTTTTTTTCAAACAGTACTACGTGCTGCCCTGAGCAATTATTACAAAATGGTACCATGTAATAGATCAGTTAATCACTGCCACCTGCTGAACTAAATTAGACTTGACATGTCATGTCATTTTATAATGAATTTAGGCAGTAGATGATATAACATATAACATAAACACATACTGCGTTTGCTGAGCCACACCGTGCCTCTTCAGTTTCTTCCTGAAGGTTCATGTTTCTTTAAAATGGAATGGTTTCTTCTCACATTAGCAGGGCTGGTCTTTATTCAGATGAGGCGTCTGCTATAATCCCTTTCAGTAACATTATGGAATGTCCATTGTGGATGTGAACGGCTAATTAAGACAGATATCAAGGTACTCTAATCAAAATGAGAACAGAATTGTAATGTCATATTTCATTGAATACTTTGAAAGTCATTTGGTGCCCATAAAAGGTTACACACTGTTTGCAATATTCAGAATTCATAGGTGGACAGTGCAATCGACTGTGCTGTTAGAAGGACAGATGCAGGAAGCAATTTACATTTTTTGAATAGTTCCCATGAAAATGCTAGCATGGTGTTCATCTCATCTGTATCTGTATGTTTCTTGTAAAAACAGGTAGCACAGGAGGAGCTATTGCAAACAGGGGGCAGGCAGAGGGAAAGAATGACTGACAAGTTGCCTCCAAAGGGATTATGGGTAGGAGACATGTTGGGGATGGTGGGATATATGGATTGAGTAGTGGACTGAAATAAAAATTTATAATATTTATAAATAAATAAATGTAATAAATAAAGCTTACTCCATGCTCTCCAAGTGTGTGTGTGTGTGTGTGTGTATTTTTGGGTCAAATAAACAATTTAATCTACAAAAAAAAAAAAAAGAAAAAGTCAAGAGCAGCTGACTCCTGAGTGTGATGTACAGAATGATTTACTGGATGTTTGCATCGTGTTGTAACTGTCTAATGATAAGATCAATTAAGGTCTTTTAAAATACAGTGTTTTATGGTGGCATTCTAACATCCAGCCAATGGAAATTGGCCTTTAAAGCTAAGTCTGGTTTAAGTTTATTAGTTACTGTCTAACTCTGTCCCATCTGTGGCACGTACATCTTAAATGGGTCACAAACACTGTATATATTTTCACCTTTAGAAACAGACTCAGCAAATTTCCTAAAATACCTGAGCACCTTTAGATTTTTATAAAACTTAGTCAACGAACAGTGCCTTTGTTGGGGACTATTTTCAGCAGTGGATTAATCCACATTTGGTGCTCGGAGTATTACAGCTGCACAGTGTGTGTCATACTGAGTTAAAATCAACTACAGAGTGGTAATGAAGAAACATGTCAGCAGAGAGTGCAACAGTGTGACTCACTGTGTTTTAATGATTTTTGGACAATGATGGAGCTGTATTACACAGAGGAAGAATAAATAACAGGCTTTGGTTGGCAGGATATTGTTTTTTAGGTTTGTTGACAATATATAATTATTTTTCACTCTCAACAGAAATAAGCAAATTGTCAGATAATTACTTAAAGACACTGCCGGCCTGGTGGGAAGCTGAGGGGCCATAACCATCGTGAATCATTTGTCAACCAACCAAACCACCATACCTTGACTAAAACAAATGTGAGTAAGAGTTGGGAGCACAGGCTCGAGGCAAAGGATTACATGCAGACTAAAGACAGAAAGTGTAAGCATCCAACACACACACACACACACGCAACTCATCCAGCCTGGGATGAGAATGTCCTGCACCACATATCACATACTCTAATAAAATTGTGTCATATAAAGACGCGGCCATGTACACTGCATACATGGACAGAATCCTTAAATGCATCAATTATTCCTTTTGATTTGTTCCAGTTCTTTTCAGGCAAACAAATGGCATCAAATCATGTTTAAAAGAGAATGAGGTCATATCACGCTGAGCTGGTATTTCTGTTTTAATCCCTTCTGTGAATATAGATCGTGAAATTGCCAGAAAACATGAAGATATTTTGGGTTTCTTTTAAAAAGTTAAATTACAGCGCTGTCTCCAGGACTTCTCAAACACTGAAAGGCAGATATATAATGATTCTATCTGACGTATTAGATCAACAGCCGACACACCCGCTAGAAAAGTGATGATGTAAAAAATATCGCAGTATAACTGAGTCTTTAACACACACAGGAAACATGAAAGTCGCTGCCATCATGTCATGTGTTGCCATGCAAAGAAAGAAGTGAGTTGAAGAAGAAAAAGAGTTCATATCGAGGTCACAGACTTTGTTGAAGCGAAAGGCACTGTGGGGGTCCTTTAAAGCTGCTCTTTCTTTCTGAGTCTGTGATGTGTAATTCTGTCGTCTGTAGTTCATGATCACAAAGATTTGTGGGTTGAAGGATATAATAGTAAAGTCAAATCCAGGTCAGTTAAAGGTCCCATTTATATGCACTATTTCTCCGCTTCAGGGCAATCACTCTAATTAATAATAATCAGCTCTCACCTTTAAGGATCTTAGAAAAGCTCATGCATGACATAGAAAAGAAGCTCTTCCCGAATCTCTCAGTGCTGCTGTGGTGTATCTGCCTTCTTCTTCCCGATCACAGCAGGGAGGGCTGTTATCTGGGTTGGCATCCTTTATGGTCATAGTATGGCTGTAGCACGCAAAGCCCTCATTACAAAGATGAATGCACATTTAGTTCACTGGTTTACAGAAATGTGGAAGACGCGTTCTGTTCGGATGAGTCATCCTTCACCATATTCTGCATGGGTGAGTGTATATGTGACGTAAACCAGCAGAATGTTAGACCCCTACAGCGAGCAGACCTGGTGGCTCTATGCTGTGGGGTCATGTTGGCATGGTTTGGATCCATTTGTTGCCTTCGGGGGGGGGGGGTTGCTTTGGTGTTGTCTCAAAGTATAATGCTGGTGTAGAGTTATTGAAGTGTTTGTTTTAGGATGAGAGAGGAGGGAAGCCACATCGCCCACAACATTTTTTTTGTGTGCTTATATCAGCTTCATGGGAATGTGAAAAATAAAGTACCAAGTGAATAAAGTGCCAAGTCAATAATGCACAGGGTTTCTGCAGGATTTTAAAAAGTCTTTAATATGGTGATATATGGTGATACTAATATCTTAAATTACATTTAGTTAAAGGAGAACAATTATACCTATTTTCCACCAGTTCACACAGGTCCCAGGCACCTTAATGACATGTCTGTGAAATCCTTTGGTCAAAATTCCTCAGGGATCGAGCACAGCAGCCCTCTCTGTACCCTGCCTGTGTGGAGGCAGTCGGTTTTTGTGTGTTTCCCTTTAAATGCAAATGAGCTGCTGCTCACTCCGCCCCCCTCTTCCGCCCAGAGAGGCCGACAGCGCGTACGGGAGTGACGTCACCGGAGTTTACCTGGGAGAGACCGGAACGTCACTTTGCAAAAGGATAAATTCAAACTAGAGTCAGACTGTGAGCACAAAGAGGTAGCAGAACAAGTCTAAAAAGCGAGCAGAGAAAAGGATATTTCGAGTAGTAAGTTTATGTAACGTGTTTTTATATCTATATTAACTATATTTTTATATCTTTGAATTCTGGCTAGCGCTAGGCTAATGGTGCCATCCTGTAGTGTGTTTATGTACTGGCTATTGGAAAGCTACGTAGATAAATCTAATTAATTATATGTAACATGCTTAACATTACTCAGCATTTCCCCTTACACTAGTAACATACACGCTCAGCTAGCATGTTTTCTCCACAACCGTACAGCCTGGAAATTCATTTTTTACTTATTAGTAAGTCATTTTGTCTGAACTCTATTAGCCACATTACTTTATTACACACATTTGTCAGAGCAGACTATGGGCCTTTATGTCTAAGAGCAATACGGCAGTTATTTTATGAATATTAGTAGTCTGTTGGATACCAATGAGGTGACTGACACCGTCTGCTCTGGCAAAGCTAGCTCCAGTCAGTCTGTCTGAAACCTCCTAACGTGTTTACCATTGATTATTACTATTGATTAGCATAGCTAATATGTACTTACTGACATGAATGAGCTGTGCTTGTTTAAGCCATTTTATCTGCAGACAACGTATGTTTTCAAGAATCTAATGTGTAGACTGTTCATTCCTGAAGTGATGATAATTCGGTAGTGATCTCTTCACCTTCACAATCACCACATCTCAATCCAGTTCAACACCTGATACCACAGATTTGGGATCTATGTTGTAATGGGTCAGTTGTCAGTTCTCTCTCAAACATTCGCTCAGTATCTCACTGTGGGGTACTCCTCTGCGTCCAGTCCTCAGAGGTTTACACCAGCAGACCATTACACCAGGCCAATTGGCTGGCAGTCGTGATGACTGCATCGTGAGGGGGGACATCATCTCCAAGTGGATGATGTAATGTCACCGGCTCATTCAAAAACCTTTTCTCACTTCTGCTCAGAAAGCTTACTCTCTCACCGTCACTGCTAACAGTACAATCCACACAGTCCACAGACTGAGCTGACAACGCCAATTCAATTTTCCATCCCATGGGTCAGTCAGAGATAATACAACACTATTGTTGCTGTCCCCATACAGCTAGCTGTAGCTCACCTGCTAGTCTGTTGCCAAACAGTAACACCAAGAACTTAGCCTAGCTAGTCTCCTTACTAGCATTAGCTAAAACTGCTATCACATTAGCTATAGCAATAGCAGGCTTTCTACTTGGGCAAAAGTTTTCCTAAAGTCACTCACCATGGCGTTGTCGAAGCACAACTATGGAATCAATTTTGTGTCAAAAAGTTGAAAGGATGCTTATGAAACAGCAAGCGAAAACTTACAACTTAAAATAGCAAATAAAAGAAATCAAACAAAAAACACAAGATTTCAATGAAATCATTTGAGTAATCGTGTAAAATGTTTGTCTTTGCCTCTTTCTCAGTTTTGTTTCATGTCGTTTTCTTTGATTATGACTTTTTGATTGCGGTTTTGACACAAACGTGTCTGGTGGGTGGGATTTCCATGGGGGCATTCCCATTAGCTTATTTATATTTGACGGACAGCTAAGCAAGCGTATGAGGTGCCATACTCTGCTTCTCATTGGTTCTAACAACATCATCACCGGTGCGACACGGCGCACCTGCTACTATGGCTATGTATGATTATGTTTACATTTTCTTTGCTGGAATCTTTGGTTATAACAGAGAACTTTTAATGTAAAGCGGCTGTGGTTATAACTTCTTCTTCTGTTTGGCAGTATTTTGGTCAGAACTGTGTCACGCCGATGATGACGTTGTTAGAACCAATCAGAAGCAGAGTACCTCTGTACCTCTTCAAATAAAGTTGATGAGACCAATGTACAATGCACTGTCACAAATACGGTACAAGTCAAGCTTTGATAGGCCCAGCTTTTATTTCATACAATACCTCTTTATTTGCTTCCATGTGTCAGGAAATGTTGTTAAGTTAATTCATTCACTTTTGTCTTGTTTCTATGTTGTCTTGTGAGTTCCTGTTTTATTTTGTTTCCACTTCCTGTCTGTGTCGCCAGTTTTACTTTCTCCGTTTGTCTGTCTTCCCACCCTTGGAATTACCTGTCTCCACCCTGATTGTTTCCAACTGTGCCCTTACCTTGTGTATGTGTGTGTGTATATATAGTCCATGTCTCCCTTTGTCCTGCGCCAGTTCGTCCTGTCCCATGTGTCAGAGAACCAGCGCTCTATCCATTCTGTTGTCAGGTCTTGTTTTGTTACTTTGTTTGTTCATGTTTGATGTTTTCTGTTTCTGTTTGTTTTCTTTTTCTTTTAGTCTAGCTTTTGTCAAATAAGTTTTAGTTTCTTAGGTTAGTCAAGAGTTATTTCCTCTGGCAAGAGTGATTTTCATTTTGTTAATAAAAACTTTATTTTTAATATTTTGTCTGAGAGTTGTGAGTTTGGATTCTGGGCCATAGTTTGGTTGTGATACAAGAGCTAATATTCCTCATCATTTTGATTGCTACTGTTTTAATGTCTTCCATCTTCAGGCATTTTGTAACTTTTCCAAAGGAACCTTGCCCAAAAAAGACAGCAACAGGTACTTGGAGGATGGGGAGGAGAGATAGTCTCCAGGGACCGATGGCTAAACCTGGTCAGGGTGAGTGAACAGCATCTTCAGAGCAGAGAGTGTAAAGCCTAACTCACACCGGGGACGTTAGCGGCGTGTTACAGCTGTGTCACGTCAGCCGTTGCTGATTGCTGCCATTATAATCAATGAGACCACTCACACCGGGCGCGCCGCGGAACGTCTCAGCAGCGTCCCAGAAGCGTCTCTCCACTCCGCAGCGCTATCTTTCCGTAGCACTTCTATTTCTGGCGCGAGCCGTTGCTAAACCGCGTCAATTTCAACAGAGCAGATTGCACCAGACAGGAAATCCAACACAGAATCAGCGTAATAAACTTCCGCCCCCTTTCAAAATAAAACACAAAATGCAGTTCATGTCGCCTGTCACAGCTTCACGTCCACATTACGTCATGACCGGTGGCACCAGGTCAGCTGTCAATCAATCAAAGAGTCTCAACATGAACAAGAGACTAATTGTTGAAGTGGAACAGCACACAATAATTTATGACACAACAGATCCTTTTATAATCTCTCCCATGCCGGAGAAGCAAAGTTAGCTGTTTGTTGGTGTTGTTTCTTTTATACACAGTCTATATCTTTATCGCGGGGACTCGCGTATGTTCGGGATTCTCGCGTGATTTCGTGATCCCGCGTGAATACGGCTAGTTCACTACGCTGCCGTGACGGTGCCGTTACGCCCCCGGTGTGAGTCCCATGTAACACCTGCTGCAGAGGAGCACAGCAGAGGACTGCAATAACATTTCTATCACAAGTTCACTGCAAATTACTGTATATGACAACTGGATTTGGTAATTGCACACAGTCAGAAGTGGCACAGTGCAGGTTGTGAAGAGAAATACAACTTTTGTTGATACATCAGCAAACTAATCATACTTACTAAGACTTAGTTGATTCCACAGAATTTCAAGATTGACAGAAGTCATGTCTTGCAAGTCTCTTGAACTCTCAGAAGTTATTGAAGTGCATGATCAAAGTAGCAGAATGGGTATAGTTATTTAATAAGTTGATTGTCCTTATTTTAATTATTTTCTCTGGCGATTTCAATGTGCTTGCATTTGCCATTACAAGTTAATAGTTGAGAGATATTAATAAAGTGTCAGTGTAATGTCAAACGTGAAGTGTATCCAACAACATTTCACTAAAGATTAAAACTAAACTAATAGTCTGATCAGGATAAGAGCACCATCAACAGACAGGGGCTGGATTTTATGACCCCTTGTATTTTAATAAAAAGTAATTACAGCCTGTTGTATGCACACACACACACACACACACACCATCTGTTTACAAGTCAAGTCTTAATACATGAGAATATAGTTAAGTGCATGCATTTTGTTATTAATTAGCCATTGTTCTTTGTCTCAAGGTCCTTAAAGGGACAGTTTAACATTTAGGAAAATAAGGTTATTTGTTTTCTTGCTGAGAGTTGCAAAGATTTGTACCACTCTGGAGCTTTAGCTGGGAGACAATTAGCTTATCTTTGCCTAAAGACCGGAAACAGTTGGTCTGTTTCTCCCCAACGCTCAAAATTACAGCAATCAGCCCCTCTAAAGCTGTATCCAACACATATCTCATTTGTTTGACTCATGTTAACCCCTCCTGGGTTCTACCTCTGTAGTCACCACACATGAGTGACCACCACAATTTGTGAGGAACTGTTTGATGTCAAGGTTTGAGTTCTGGAGTCCAGAATGTCTTGCTCTCTGGGTCTGCTGTTCCTTGTCCTTGTAGACTTTACTTTGAGTCTGCTTCTTCTCTCCAGTGACTATATCCACTCCACTAAAATGAATGCCATCAGTGTCCATGATACATTTAGTTATTCGTTGGCTGTTATAGAGTTGGTGCATTTTTACTGCTTCCTTCCTCTTCAAAGTTTTAAAGAATGTCATTTCACAAGTGAACCTGGGAGTTGTATAAAGTAATGGCATGTTTATCACCACGTACATGCTCCCTCTTCATATCAGAAGCTGTGCACCTCTGCTTGTGTCTGAACTCTCATAAATTTCCATGCTATCAGAACAGACTGATAAGAAACAGTAAAGACACAATTATCCAAGACTTAGGTGAAGATGATGAGAACTACTACTGAATTATCACATGTGAAATTATTCATCATGCTGTTGGCAGTTCAGCTATCATCTGCAACATTATCTGTTATTTTACAAACGTACCCACCGGAGCTGTGTGACCGGCCTGGACGGACATTATCACTGTGATAAATTCTACCTCAATTATTGCAGACAAAGAGACCTTTGTTGCATTTGAAATTATGAGCACTCGCTTTGCTCTCTTCCCACAACTACTCTATTCAATTACATCCAGTGTCACCAACATCTGCCTGCCATCATTATATTTAAAAGGAACTGTCTGGTACAATGAAAAGGTTGTAGTGAGACAGGTGAGTTAGGGCAAAATATTAAAACTACCGTCTGCACGGCTCTATGCCAAACTCTTGATAATGCAATAACTTTTCTATTTGCATTTTGAAAGGCCAGGCTTTATGAAAGCTGTGGTTAGCATTCTCCAGCGTGTGTCACGCTTAAATACTAAATGTTTTTCGCTGTAATATCTGCAAATTAAGGGAGGAAGCAGTGGCACGTTCCAATTGACATGTCAAATTTCAGCATTGTGGAAACCATTTGGTACGAACAAGCTCTGTGCTGGTTTGGTTTTGGGGCACTCTCAATGATTAAGCTGTTGTGCATTGTTACTGTTCCTCTTTAGTCTCCAGAACTGATGAAACTGGTGGTATCTTAACTGAAACACTGTTTTTCTTTTACTTTTGCATTCATAGTGTGATTTGATATTTATTTCCAAAGGACTGACTAGCATATATTTCATACCATTGTACTTGGCTTCTCAAAAATAATGATTTCCCAGGTATCTCTTCTGGTGGTGTTTCAAAGAGCATGCCTGAAAAACCACCTGCAGCCTGAAAAGGTACCTCGTGTGCACTACACAAGGGAAAATATCTTCAGAAACACAACCAAAGGAAAACTAAGAACAAAAAGGATAAACTTAGTTTGTGGAGACTTCATGTGTATACTGGGTAGAAGAAGACAAGCTACAGTCATGCTTGCAGCTCTGTGAAGCAATTCAATTAATTAACCAGAGATACCAGAAAATTTAAAAATAAAAACGCAGAATTAGTCTTTTAGTTAGTTCCAGACTTCAACATGAAGAGTGCTGATGAGTTCAGTGTTCACTGTGGGATGAGTTCAGTTCAGTTTACAGACGTTTCAGTCTGGAGTCTGTATCACATAATAATTAAGAGCTGCAGGTGAATCCTTCAAAAACATTTAGGCTGTTGTGTAACTTCTGGCTTCTTCTTTTAGATTTACAATTCATTGGGCCTGGATGCAAAACATGACCAGCAATATTTACAAGAGTTTCAGCTACACAGGAGGCCAAGTTCTTGAGTTAGACAGTATCTAAACAGGCTGTTTATGCATTTGATTAAAAACAAAGGAATGAATACATTAGGCTTTCTCTGTCGCCTTTTTCTTTGTAACCCATCTTCTGTATCATGGAGCAGTTGCTGCTAATGAGGTGTTCTAACCCTAAGTGTGCTTTGACAAGTATTTCAGATGAAAGTTCCCTGAATCCCAATAACTAAGCCTGCTGCACATTCTTTTTCATTAGCATGCTTTCACGTCACATAGTGCTGCATGTCACTTCTCTATCAAACATCTAGAAGAATAAAGAGAAGAATGAGCAGAAGAGTGAGAAACAAACATAACGCTGACAGGAAGCTGTGTTTATATATCTGGAAAGGCAGACAAAAAGCATCAAATTTATAACGTGCCCAAAGTCACAAAGCTGTTTTTTTTCACCACAACCAATTATGCTAAACAGTTTCCTTGCATGGAGAAATATACAGTGGAAACATTTGTCAAGAAATAATGAAGGCAGTTTGCCTTGATCTGCTTCAGAAATGGTTTCTTGTCATTCCACAACAGTTCCAGATAATGACCCCCTTTATAAAATGTTTATTGGGTGATGAGACTGCTATCAGATGGTGTTTTATGAAAGTACGAGTGTAAATACACCCAAGATGCATTGAGGATGGATGCTCCAATTTGCTAAGCCACCTTCACAGTTTGTGAAGAACACGTTGTGACCACACTGAATGTAAATGTAAATCTAATTGTAATGTCGATCCACATACAACATCCACATAATGTCAATCTGTGTTGTGCATGAATGCAGCATTCATGCAGTGTGTTTCTGGTAAACTGAACTCACACACTGAGTTAAACATGTACTGCAAACTACTAAAGTAAGAGAAATGACAGAATGGTTATACACGACGAGTGCTGGTTCAATTGGTTTTATTTCTATGACACCAAACACTTTCCATATAGATTAGATTTCTTTATTGTCATTGTGCAGGCATACAATAAAATGAAGATGCACTTCAAGAACCGGGCTCCAGACTCAACAAGACCAACAATGCCCACCACGAGCGCGCACAGCAATGGCAAGGAAAGATTTGCTTTAAGATGCAGGAAAATCTGCCTCATGGTCAATACCCATCTACCAAGAAATGAACATGAACTAGTTCAAATGGTCTGAGTGGACTGAATGTTGAGCTAGCTCTTGTGAAGTCACAAGAGGAGGATGTGAGATTGAGCTGGACATAGTGTTTGGATAGCAATCAGATTTCAATGTGTACATTTGAAACACATATCACTACCAGGTCTATAAATAATTAGGTTGAAATAATATTTAGACACAATCTGGATACAAGATGCATTTTAATGAAAGGTGTACAGAAATAAATGTCTGGTCTGAAATGTCTTGAGGGCTGCCACCCCTTTGTAGCGAGAAGGATCCATCTACAGATGACACGACTGTGGACCCCATATCTGTGAGCCATCAGGAGAAGAGTGGGGTCCTAGGATGAGGCGCATCACTTTGATTTCTATGACAAAAGTATTGAAGTTAAAATGTTCTCTTGTTAAGTGAGTACTTTTTGAACAGGATGAGAAGAACTTCTTTATAGCAGCTCACTGACAGTACACTTCAGAGGAGAATTTGAATTTGAACTTTAAATAAAATCTGGATTTAACTACTACAGCAGTTGTGTTCAAATGCTCTGTTCGCCCACACAAGTGATTACACCTCTGTGGTTAAAGAAAGGAGAAGCAGGGGGTTTGCTGACCACTGTTAAGGCCAACCTTAAATTAATGTTTTATTTGTTTGCTACAGCACACAGGCCTGTATTGTATATAAAACTGGTGCATTTAGAACAATTAACTTCCACTTCTGGTTAAATGTATGATCTGTCCTGTACCTAATTATCTGGAATTTTTGTGTGTACATGAAGTTATCTGCCACTCCATGTAAGTCAGGCCAGGTGTAGCTGCACCTACTGCATTGCTATTTAAATGGCGGACAGAGAAGTGAATCAATGGATGGCCACTTTGCAAAGAAATGCAGCACAGCAATGATTATGACAAATCACATGATTAACCTCGTGTGATTTTTTTTTAGACTCACCTGAGTTACATGAATAACTGTATTTTTAGGGAGTCTTATATTAAATGCGATACTATAAAAATAAAAGAAAGTTGCTTTCTGATGTTGGAGGCTGTGTTATTCTGGTAACTAAAACCACACAAACTGTGGTGTTTGTTAAATCTCTGCAATTTTCATCATGGTCCAATCTCAGTGCTGAGAAGTTGAGAAAAGCCTGAGACAGCTGCAGTAACTGCACCACTCAATGAAATATAACTTTATTGATCTTATAATACATCCATGACCTGTATGCACCTTGTTCACTGCTGCCTCAAGGTAGAAATTGCAGTTTTAAGACCGATGTGCCCACGGACAGCGGGATGGGCACCAGTGGAGAAGTTGTGGGCACTGAGCGTGAAAACCATATCTGTGTCAAATTTAAACTACCAAAGACACTTGCACTGCATTGTCTACGATGGACCCTAAAAGTTTAAAGTCATGCTAGCAGCCCTGTGAAGCTGTACCTAAGCACAGCAGAGCTTTTAGCTAAATGCTAATGCTAATTCTAATGCTAACATGCTCACAATGACAGTGAACATGCTGATGTATACCATGTTTAGTGTGCTAGTATACAACAGTGATGTCATTATTTTTACATAGTCATGATCATACACAAATCATGGATGTGGATCATCTAATAATGAAAATCATTGATTACACAAGTGTGTGGTGTGTTTGCAGTGATAACATATCTACCTATATCTTATCAGCTTATTCGCATATGGGTTAATGAGTTAATGTAGTTTAACTGGCCTGTAATAGTCCTAAATCTGTGAAACCTTCAATATTCAGTTTGTGTTGACACAGTTGTGTCAGACCCCATTGTGATTCAGATGTGTGCTACCTAGGGGCAGCAGTGGTTCAGTCCATGGGGACCCAGGAACTGAGGGTTACAGTTTCAGGTCCAGCTCGGACCATGTATGGTGTGTGTGGTCTAACTGGAGAGAGTTTGCACATCTGAACCAAAATGCAAAGCGCAACTGCTCAGGATGCCTAACTATGATGCAGCACCATGATTCCATACATTGGTCATGTTTGTGCATGTGTGTGGTGTGTGAATATACAGTATAATGCAACAGTAAAACATTTCCCCCTTGAGGCAATGAAAGTGTATTTACTTGTCTACGCTGATGTCTGAAGCGATGCACACCTCCCTGACCACAGTGCTGCTCAGTTCATAGACAGTAGGAGCCCCCTGCAGGACAGGATCATGATTCCTGCAACACATTCAGCAGAAATGATGTGCAGGATAAAGATGACTCAGTGTCGGGACATTGGATGCTTCATGTTTCAAAACAACTCAGATGTTCTGCTCTGCTGGTTTAGCCCTACAACCATGACATCCTTGTGTCAACACTTCGAGGCTATGCTGAACTGGTCTGTGCAAAAGTTCTCAAGACCAGCTATGGATCAGTGATTTGTTTTATATATTACAGAATGCAACTAGCAATTTAAACTAGTATTGACACAGGTTTGTTAGAATTATTCATTTTGTATATATATAGCATTTAACGAAACAAAGTTGCAGAGTGCTTCCAAAGAAACTTTTCTTTTACCATGCCTGCAACATTTAAATCAAATGTTCCCAATACAACATGAGATACCAAAAACTGATTCAAGATGGGAAACATAACAGTAAAATACCTGGTATTCATGTTTACACTGAATTTATTTAAACTCTAATAAAGCTGTTTTCTTTGGGACATTGTCTCAGAAGGAAAGTATTTGCAACATTTAATGCCACAAAGTTTCTGAAACTTTGACAGCATGTTTTATTCTGCTCCAAGGACGAGCTCCTCCAACATAGCTGGGAGTGTACATTGACAGCAAACTGGACTGAGCTAAGAACACTGATGTCCAAAGGGCCAAAGCTGTATCTACTGAGGACGCTGGATGATGCGGAGCACATCTGTCCTTTTTGCTGCAGTGTTCTGGGGCAGCAGGCTGAGGGTAATAGATGCTAACAGACTCAACAAACTGACGTCAGAGGGGGATGCTGTCTAAGTTACGTTTCATATTAGACTCACACCTGCTCCATGATGGTCATGCTGGTCAAGCACAGGGCTACATTCTGTGCAAGACTTATTCCACAGAGAAACACCATTTACGTCATACACTGGGAGTCATACACTTATTTCACCCCTGTCAGCAGCTCTAACCCATAATTTATTCAGAATCTATATCTCGCGCTGTACATCACTGACTTAACTTTACAATTATTTTGTGCAACAATTCAACTGGTATATGATTCAGAATTTCTAGCACACATTTCTGGTTATTCCATATTTGCAAGTGTAAATCTTCCTTACACGTCCTTTGCTTACTGTCATCCAAGATATTGATGTACAAGGTTATATATTTTAGAAATAAAAAAGTTCTCAAATGCCTCCTCTTACCGGACTGTAAGACCAAATGTGGCAGAGTTTTGACCTATGCAAAACATTCCACAAGTACATGGATGTAATCTCTCATGATGCCAGTTTTCTGCATTTCTGACACAGCCGGTCAGCAAAGGCAGGCTGAGGTGCCACAGAACATTTTATCTTTACCACACAAGAGTCTCTGACCCCATCAAGACTTGAAGGGAGCTATAGTTCTTGGACACTTATACCCTTGTGAGTAATGTTCATGCCTTGGTTTTCACTTGGTGCAGAGCTCTAACTTCATGTCACTCGGCACACAGAAATGTGTCACCTGGGGCTTCACGTACCTTCTCACAGAACTTGCTGTAAATCTGATTGTTCTACAATTGTGCCACAAATCAGTTGCACTTTGCTCTCGTGTCCAATTCCAGCTGAGCTGACAGTATATCACCAACTTCGAAACACACCTGGTGGAACGTCTTGCATGAGTCACAACTGAGATCATAACTGTGAGTCTGCTGTGGCTTAAAAATCTTCTTGTCAACTGCAATGTTTCTCCTGGTAAGATGCTCTATTGATGTTGAGGTTTATAGGAACTTTCCTTTGAGGAGGTTCAATAGACGCTTTGTCGGCACCATCTCTGAAGTCTTTGTGACAGATGATGTGGCGTGTTTGGGAGTGATTGAGTCACTACTGCCCTCTGGCTCTTGTATTGTTGTTCTGTGATCTGGTACCCGAAGGTAATCTGACTCAGCTGTTCAGGCTACAGGCTTCTTTGTTGGCCCGGCTAATCTGTACATGCAAGCCCTGTCTATCCACTGACTAGGGCATCCTACACTTACAACCATGATATTCATAGTATCATCAAAATGTATGCATTCATTCATTTTCTATATATTTTCTATAGTTTTCTGTGTTTCTTGATCTTCGCAGAGTCGCGGGGGGCTGAAGCTGATCCCAGCTGATTCATAATTTATACATTTTCTTTTGACATTACTAGTGAGCATGAACACAAACATAGATCCTTCTTGGGAATTAAAGCACAAACAATTGGTGCTTTTGTGAAGATATTTGATTATTTAATGTTTACAGGGGAGAAAGGAGATAAAAGGAGAACTGCTTGATAGACATAATCCAGGAGCTCCAAAAGTATTCATAGAAAGCCATTACTGTCGTGGCATGAAAAAAGCAAACATGTTGACCACTGTAGGTCTTTGTCAGGATAATTGTACATATGTAAATCAATGACCGTATGTGTGAAACACATGAATGAATGATCTGGTCTTGAAGGTTGAGCTGGGTTTTGCATGGGTTGACTGGTTGATGAGGAGAGGGCATACAGTAATCAGGCAGGTGACCAGAGACTCACACACAAAGGGAGGAGAAAAAAAGGTAAAAGACTGGAGAGAAAGCAGGCAGACACAGAAAAAAGTATATTTAGAGATCAAAAAAGGATGGCAACTGTATGCAGCTTTAAACATGGACTGAAAAAACAGAAGGAAGTCTACATGGAGAAAGAAACCGTCCACATATTCATGGAGACCAGAATAATTTAAAGACATCCAGTCAATGGATCCAAAAAGCTTCCCTCTGGTTTCTAGATAGAATAGAGGCGATGTTTGAGTTGATCAAAACCTTCCACAGAATAGCATGCATGACAACATGACTTCCATGACCTGACAATGCAGCCGACTGTCTCCATGACTCCACTCTACCTCAGCTTTACTCATACATTTAGCTTGATGGACACTATAGCTGGGCTCTACTGCTGCCAGATATATTAAATGTCTCATCAGTGTTTTTTTATATTTCCTCATGTAACAGTAACAGTACTTACCTGCTGATGAAAATAAAAAGTAGGTCAGTCAAGGGTCAGACAGGTAAAGAAAGACAGTTTCATGATGACGTGATGATTCTATGTTAAAGTACAGCTTCAGGCTGCAGAAAATTGAATGTCAATATACACACCACAGGAACAAAATGATGCCACCTGATGTCCGAACAAACCGCTTTATTAGAATTAAACAATTCAATTAAAATGGCAATAAATCTATGGACTCCACAGAAGATAAGCATCCAGTCACATAAATGAAATAACCTGACACGGTAGAATAAAACATCAAACACACACATAAGCACAGTTACACACAATGTGTGCTGCTGACACAGAGTTACAACAATAGGTGAGTCTATGGTTCTACCCACCTGTTTAACCACTGAGGATCCACCATGAGCATGTTAGCATGTAGCTAAAGCTTCTATCTAGATGACCCAGCCCTAAATTCAAGACCCTTACATGGCTGCACAGACAGCTAATGGAAACACGTGAAATCATTCTTTATCTCGGGCTTCAGTTCAAAAGTTTGCTTGGAAATCAGTTTGACAGTTGGACGGCAACATAGCTAAGGGCGAAGCCGGGTCGAGAAGAGAAGGAAAGAATAATATGAAATCCAAGCACAACAGTGACATAAGGAAGACCCACAGCCACACACACAAAAGGAAAAGCAGAGAGACATGGACAGAGGTGAGAGAGCTGAAAAGAAAAAGACAGATTTGCAGATATCTTCAGTGTGGAAGAAAGTAATCGTGCAGGAGGGGTATCTGTCCCTGAGCAGCCTAATAAGGCCCCCTGTTAAAAGACATGTCACTCTGTGAAGAGAGGGAGGCATAAGGATGACTGGCACACTGAATAATATAAGAGCAGCCACAGAGGGCCGCTGCTAGCAGGGAGGGCATGAGGACACGGAGGGGATGTCTGAGGTAAATGAGGTTTAAGCTCCATTAGAAGAATCCTCTGGTTTATTTGGCTTCAATAAGAAGACACCGCTGCGTTAGGTAAGGGATCAGGGACGACAGAATACGCTTAAGAGGCAACGGGGGAATTAGAAACTGAGTTAAATAAAATCTGGATTTAACTACGACTAGCCGTGCTCTCTAAACGCTCTGTTCCCCCACACAGGTGATTAGACCTTTGTGTTTAAAGAAAAGGGAAGCTTTGGCTTTGCTCATCAACATTAAATTCAAACCCAAACTAAACTGCACAGTTTCTTTCTAAGCTGCAACATACAGATCCAAACAGTTCCTGTGCTCTCCTTAAAAACAAGACTCACGGTGTGTTCACACAGAAAGTGAAGCAAGTGTTCCCCCTGTGTTACTCTCAGGATGATTTCTGTTTATGCACACAGTAACACAGGTAAATGTTACTGAGCCTGTGCTGTGAGGATAACTACAGTGATCAATCAAGATGTTTGTTAAAGGCCTGGATGACTTGTCATGTGTTGTCTTGGAAACAGGCAGTACAATGGAAATTAAAAATAAAAACAGCTACTCATTAATGGTCTAGAAAAATAGAAGTAAAAGGCAAAAGCTGACTTTAAGAATGTCGATCTGGTTTAGAATAAAGGGATAAAAAAAATTTAATTTAAAAAGACAATATATAAGAATAAAAGATAAAGAGATGAATGGATAAAACAATATATACAACATCAACAACAAAGTCTGCAAGTCTGTAAAAATGAGTTTTAAGAAAAGATTTAAAGAGTTCACTGAATCAGAAAGCCTCGTCTCGGGCAGGCTGTTCCAAAGCCGAGTGGTTCTGATGGAGAAGGCACGGTCACCTCTAGTTTTGGGCCTCGACCCTAGAACAACCAGAAGTGACCCGTCCGAGGATCTAAGGCTGTGAACTGACTCATTGTCATAATTCTATGTCACTCGTATGACTCGTATATTTATTTCCTGTGCAAATGTCAAATGCAAATATTTTATTTAAATTTAGATCTATCCCAGTCTAATTTTATCACATGGATACTGTGTAATAGGTTAATTCTAATGTATGTTTAATGTATGTTTGCATGCTGCTACCGGATGCTTGAATTTCCCTTGGTATCAATAAAGTGTCTGTCTATCTGTAATCTCTGTCTCTGTCTCTCTAATCTCTGTCTGTGTCTGTGTGTGTGTGTGTGTGTGTGTGTGTGTGTGTGTGTGTGTGTGTGTGTGTGTGTGTGTGTGGTCTTAATCTAACATATCCACTCACACAACATCAATATAAATTGTATTAACATGAATAATGTCACCATTCTGTTAATGACAGCTGTAGCTACAGCCATGCCTCTCTCTAATCTCTGTCTGTGTCTGTGTGTGTGTGTGTGTGAGTGTGTGTGTGTGTGTGTGTGTGTGTGTGTGTGTGTCCGGCCACTCTCCTCCTTGGATCGCTGTTCTCCTGCGCACCTGCTATCAATCAGCTCACCAGCACTCAGCCTATTCTCACACCTGCTGTCCATCAGCTCACTGCCAGATTCAGTCAGCCACACTAACACAGACACACACACACACACACACACACACACACACACACACACACACAGTCAACTCAGTCTATGTGTGTAGTTATTCAGTTTCCTTTTTTCTTGCATTAACCTGTGTGTTCTTCAGGGCTCACAAAATGAAGATAAAGATGCTACATGCTAACGTGACTGCTAGAGAACACACACACACACACACACACACACACACACGTCAGCTTCTGAACAGAGATGAGAATAGACTGGGGGAGGGTGTTATTTGTAATAATTGGAATTGTATAAATCATGTTGTGTCAGTGAATTGAGTGACGGAGGTCACTGTGCAATGAGGCGGTGCAAGGTTGATTACCCGGCAGCAACACACTGAATTAAATCCAGGGTTTCCCTCGCTGTACATCATAAGACATGATTCCACAGAGAACAGCGACTGGTCACATCTGAAGGAAATCCAATTTAAAAAAACAAAACATTTTACCGTCCATTTATAGAGCACAAAGCTTCATCAATAATGAAGCACTGAGTTACAGGCCCAGTACAAATGAAGGTGTTCTCTGTTGCAATGTCTCCTGTGATCACAGTATACAGGTGTGTGTTGTCTGAGGCAGCTCTCCTCTCATATCACATGCTCCCTGCTACCTCCCTCCCTGTATTAACTGGCCTGTAATGAAGCAGCAGTGTTGTGAACCTTTATGATTAAAATGTCATTTATAGGCTCAGCAACAACATGCATGTTGTATGTCGCGTGGGTACAGTACTTTGAGTAATTAGCATATTGAGCTAATTAATTGCCAGAGTTTACTGCTAGTGAACTCAGATAGGTCACCTAAGTGTTGGAGCCATTTTGTGTGTGTGTATGTGTCTTTAATTATTTCACAATTTAAATCATGTATTTAGCTGATGTCACATCTGTTCTGGTTTATTTAAGTATCAGAAGAATTATGAATTCATTTATCAGCTCTGCTGATGAACTAAGACTAATCAGCTGTGTGAGGAGGAGGATGGTGAAATGAATCTTAGAGATGATGCTGAGTGAAACATTAAGATGCAGCGTTTCTTAATGTTTAATGCTGATAGAAACAAAAGAAAACAAGCAAACAAAAGTCACGTTGTTTGTGATGTCAAGTGAAAAACTTGCCTCAGATACCACTTTGCACTTTATAACATCAGACCTTAGCTGACTCAACATGCTCCTTCATACTCCTGACACGAGCTGTGGTCATTTCAAGACTAGACTACTGCAATGCCCTCCTGACGGGCCTCCCAGCCTGCACAGTGAAACTTCTTCAGATGATCCAGCCAATGATCCTGGCTCATCTACAGCCAACCCAAAACGTGACATATCACCCTGCTGCTCGTTGAGCTCCACTGGTTACCTGTAGCAGCCTGTATTAAATTCAAAGTGCTGATGTTGTCTCTGGGGCTGCACTTACCTACCTGAACACTCTTATACAGTCCATGTATGTTTTGGTCACTGGATTTTCAGTACGGAAAAGAACATTAAAAAACAACAAATGAGTGGTTATTTCATTTTCATTTGAAAATTCAAAAATTTAAATTGAAATTCAAGATATTTTTTTTTATTAGGATCAAGGAGGGATAAACAAAACTTTTAAAAAATGTTGTTTTTCGTTCCTGTTTCTAAAAACAAAAGATAAAATCATTAGAAGACAGAAACAAAAAAGCACCCGTTCTTTCATATTGTACGTTGGAAGCTTCAAAGTAAGAGCGCATATGAGGACGGTGCTGTGTATGAGAAAAAAGAATGCAGTGAAAGTTGATGGGCATGGAAAAGAGTGTGTCTCAGGGAAGAGGACATGACTGCAGAAAAACTAAAATGCATATTTCAGGTAAAAACTCAAAATAAATACATATAATCAGGAATTTTACCTGAAATATGTGGCTTAGTTTTTCTTTTTTACTCTTTTATTGTCTTGAAATACAATGTACTGATCCATGTCCATCAGCTATGAAAGAACAGGTGCTTTTTTGTTTCCGGACCTACAGGCATGTTACCTCACGACTGCTGCACTCCTCCAAAGAATGATATAAATGTAATTTATTTTCATATCATAGATCCTCTGCCTTTGACTCAGGTTTAACCATGGATGTGTTATCAGCCCTGTCCTGTCACCATTTTCTGCTGTAGTCAGAATCTAATCCCAGATCACCTTGTGAGAGTTTTCTGATGTAAAGCAGGTACAGCGTTACTTCAAACCTGGAAACAAAACCCGACCTTGTGTGGGAGGAAGAGCAGCTGGAGAAAATCCTTACACACCATTACAGTATTCAATAGACACACATCGACTATACAGATATGTCTGTGAGTCAAAAGTTATGGGAATTATTTATTTATCATAAAAATCTGTTGTATGTGAAATACAAGAGTCAATTCAGGGAAATATCAGATTGCACTGAATGGATGTGTTATTCAGGTTGGGCTGATAGTCGATGGAAGTTCTGAGGTTTGATTGAATAGAGTCACAGTCTCTTCACCGCGCTGTCTGTCTGTTCCACTTTGGGGAGAATTAAGGAGCAAAACAGCACACACACACACACACACACACACACACACACACACACACAATCTCATTGGCACACCCACGGACACTATTATGCACATATTCTAGATTAATGACTCACTTTTCAAAATGAGACCCACTCAATGTGCAACCGGCTTCTTCCTTGACAGCCCGCTGTGTTTTCTTTGAACTGTGTGAAACTGAATTACGCTGTCAGCATCAATCAAAAAATAACCCTTCTTCCTGCCTGCATATATGCCACAACAATTTGTCCACACACTTTCTGTGTGTGTGTGTGTGTGTGTGTGTGTGTGTGTGTGTGTGTGTGTGTGTGTGTGTGTTTATGCGCTTGTGTTCCTCGTGTCAGTGGTGAATGCCAGTAATAGCCAGTGGCCTGCTCTCTGCTCACTGACATTTGACAAAGTTGAAGCGAGACGTAATGACTGACAGACAGAACAGTTAGTCGTTTTTTTTTCCTGTTGGGAAGCAGCACACGTCACAGAAACTCTATGAAAAGAGATCAGGTCATTCACGTTCATCATCAACTCGTCATCAACATTAGAGACATCAGAGAGGATGATGATAGAGCAAACAGTTACACGATTGACAATCAATATTCAAAGCAACACACAACAAATCAGATGATCGAGCAGCATCTCAGACCAAAGCAAGTGTGCACCGTGGCCCACCAGACTCCACTGACAAAAACATCAGTCATTTTAGCACGCAGATAAACTGAACGCATGAACACAAGTCAAAACTGCTCCACTGCTTAATAATCAATATTTGTGTGATTGGCTACAACGGTGGCAAAGTAAGCTAATCCTTAGAAACCATCAAAGCGCGCACTAACAGTGCTTGTTGTTACCACTGACAGGCTCAGACCAAGTGTCTGACAGCATTGAGGCAATGATCTCTGCAGAGACCTTTGTTTGATCAACACTATTACTTTCACATGCCACCAGACTCCATTAACAAAAACAGTAATTTTACGTCACAGCTCAGCGTAGCTTCATAAAGAAACTCTCTGTTAGTCTTTCACTGTTTCAACAATCACCAACTTGAAATAAACCCTTAATCTTCGAGGTAGACAAGAACACAAACATCAGATGGACTCGTACAAACAAACGCACAAACCAGCTCAGACAACAATGTACCCATATGGAGTGTGACATGGTTCTTGGCTTAGGCTATTTTTAAATGTAGACACCCAAAACAATTGAGGATCTGATCAATTCTATACACATGAACTGAACCGAATCCCAAAGGCTGTGCCATCAGTGTGTATGCGTGTAAATTAGTTTCTAAAACGGTCAGCAGTCTGCACCTTACATGGCAGCCAGTGGCATCAGTTTATGAAAGTCTGTGAATGGGTGAATGTGATATGCAGTGTAAAAGCACTTTGAGTGTCCAGAAGAAGTACAGTCCATGTAGCAGCTTCTCCCTCCAGTCGAATAAGAATCACTCACATTCTGTTTAACAGACTGAATGATCAGCAGAAAACCTCCCAAAATCTTACTTTGACGTTTGATCACAAATGACATTAAACTTTTACCTGAGTTACAACATCACATGAAATACACGGAGAGCTCACTCCCATCTAAATTTCCGGATCTAAATTTGTTGGTGCTGATTATATGTTCGCAACGTATTTGTCATTTATGATCTAGAGTAAAAAAGAATGTTGAGCTATTGTCTTGAAATTTAACGCTCTCAATGCAAATGCTGTTTTTAACAGAAAGTCTTGTGGAGCTGCAGCAGATTACTGTGCTCGGTTAGAAATATCAAATTTTAATCATCTCTATTCAATCATGTCATTCCTTTTACAACCGCAGTTCAAGCTTTCTTTATCTTTACTTTATCCCAGTTTGTCCTTTAAACATTGAAGTATAAAGCAAGTAATTGTCTGCCCAGCAAATCTCTATTTCATACTGTTTAGTGGATTATAAAGAGCAGCACCCGTCATTAACTCCAGCCATCTGTACTGCAAACTTTGCATACAGTTAAATAAGATGGAATGCTCCCTCTTCAGCATGATGTGCCATTAACATGGCCAGAGTAGCACAGCCGGATTCTTTTCTCTGTGTGGTCTCTAAAACACTGCCGCACTTATTCATGAAAGCACACAGTCATCTCAGACATATAGCAACTGTAACGTGACATTTGCTGTAATTCTTTCAAGTGGAACCAGAAGAACTCATTATCGACGCTGTAACCTCATGGGAACTGCCTTTGATTTGAAAACTCTGCAGAGTCGTACAGTTGTGAATTCTCTTTTTTTAAAACACAGTGGAAGTGTTCTTCCAGCTCTGAAACATACACAATGATACCAGAGTATAAGATGTAAGTGTTCTCCTTAAAGGGCACTGGATTTCACTGGGAAGGGACAGACTGCTGCCATCAAAAGCATGCACCGTCACTGAAAACCAAGACACATGTCTGGATGCCCTGTCAGTAAAGTATGCTTTGACATTTGGAGGAGGAACATTGCACATTTTTGACCTTTGACAATGCATGTTAGTGTTTAGGCTGCTAGCATCTTAATTTATGCATGGATTAAAAATGTCACATGTCAGTTATAACACAAGCGTGCAGGAATCCCCAACCAGAGGGTATTAAGAAGGTTAGAAGGTTGTAGGGAATAGCACCTCTGTGGCTGGGCAAGTTCATTGGAATATTACAAATATAATAAAGTGAACTAAAATAAAAATATAGATATATAGAAAATAGAAAAATCTCCCTGTACAGGAAACTGTGAAAATGTATTTCTGTTTCATGTTAACTTACACCCTTTGAATGAACTGTACAGTATAAAAATATGAACAAAGATTATTTGCTTTAATATGCAGCAACAAACCTGATAAAATTGGGCAAGCGTATTTATGTGATCTGAGCAAGAAGGAAGAAGGAGGAAGCTTGGAACGTATGAACTTTAAACTGCTCCCTAAAAGCATCTATCATGCCAAAATTATACAACAAAAAACACTTTCTCTGCAAGGTTACTTAAAAGCCTCCAGCCTGTATCTGCACAGATAACAGGCCAATTCAATTAAAAAACAACTTTCAACTTCCCTTAAAATGACAACACCAGATAAACCATGTTACGTGTTACAACAAATCTGTTCATAGGTGCTATGCAAACAATCAACTATTAAATACACAGCATATATCATACATATATCAGTAAGAGGACCAACACAAACCAATACAATGATGGCTGCTCTGACCTTTCTAATGTGTTTCATCAGCTGTTAACACCTCAGGAGACTTTTTAATCACAAGTTACACACATCCAGTATTGGTACATAGTTACTGCATCATTTTTTGTAGCTTGGTGTTGTGTTGTTAATAAATTCAAATTCTGGATACAGACATAATGCATCCCTGTCATGATAGTGTTATCTGATTGACATTGGCTGGCACTGCTAGGTCCAACCCTACAACATTAGGCCTGACCCATGCATACACTGTTGTCACATGTGCTCGTGTGGCCTCTTTCATGACCTTACCATCTGTTCAGGTTTCAACCTGAATTATGACTACTGCTGTGATGTCTTGCTGTGGTCACTTCATCCCAGATTCAGACAGAGGGCTGATGAACCTGCAGCTGTTCCACTATGATACAGTTATAATGATGTTTTGAATGCCAATAGCTAACAGTGTCCCTTACAAATATAAACAGAGCAATAGCCAATGGAGAAATGCCAACATTGGACTGACCAGTGGGGAAACTTTGTCTATCATTCATCTTCAGCTGGTTCCACTCATCAACAGAGGTGAGGTACTGCATTGCATTAACACATACAAGCAATTTCGAGTCACCAATTAACTGGTTAGGTTCATGTCTTTGGACTGTGGGAGGAAATGTATGGTGCTTGTATAGCACCTTTCTAGTCTTCCGACCACTCAAAGAGCTTTTTACACTACATATCTCATTCACACATTCATACGCTGATGGCAGTGGCTGCTATGGAAGGTGACAACTGCTCATCAGTTTTAGGAGCAAACCATTCATACACATTCACACTCTGATGGCACAATTTGGGATTCAGTATCTTGCCCAAGGACAGTTCGACATGCAGACTGGAGGAGCTGGGGAACAAACCGCCCGTCATCTGGTTAGTGGACTGTGTGTGCGATAGCCACCAGAGCTCTACCTCTACCTTGGATGTTTTTCAGACCAAAATGGTGGACCGACAAATGCCCTTACCGCCTGAAAACTATATAAAGACAGTAACTTAAAGAAAAAGACAATGACAGTTCAGCCTGTCTGGAAAGAAATGGTTTTGGCGGTGCATGACAAACTAAGCAGCATTTTCATATTCAAAATATGCCATTCTGTATAATTGAGCACAACTGGCCACCAAGAGAGTAGTAAGAAGGAGAGAATGGCTTTGTTCCTCAGCTCGCAGTGGGCTGCATCATTAGCATAGCTGGGAAAAGAACACAGTCAACTTCTCACTCCACATGACACCAAAACACAGCAGCATGATGCCCGGGCTGGCAGAAAGAACACATGAAAACCTATCGATATTTCAGACACAGTGAACTTCTGAACTCTGCAATCATGTAACAATACTCTATGTCTATTGCATTAGTCCTAAAATTAATATCTATTACACAGGAGGAGGACCAGGAGGGAATGGAAGAAGAACGGAGTAGATATGCTGGGGGGGTGAGAAGAAACAAACAAGGCATGAGAGACGAGAGAATTAGAGATGAGAAAAAGGAGAGAACAGAGGCAAATAAAAGTTGTTGGCTGTTATGTTGCAGCTGCTGAGAGAGCTAATGTTAATTTATGGTTCTTTTTCAGCGTGTGCCAAGCTCGCGTGCTAACAAGCAGGCTTCACTGTGACAGGTTCCGTCTGTGAACATGAGCTACAAGCCAATTTACCTGCTCAGTGCGCAGCAACACACACGTTCAAAGACCCGCTCACCTGCATACACACATATATGCATACTGTACAGGAACACACAGATCCCAGGCAGACGCTCTCTCCTCAGAGACCGACATCAAAGGCCAGAGCCTGGGGAGTAAACAGGAAGCAGTCAGCGTCGAGTCAATGGGTTTGAAAATTCAAACTTTGAAGGTGTTTCTTCCATTCTCCGTGTCATTTCTCAGCACTCTGTCCTGCTTTCTTTCACTGATTCCATCTTTTTTCACATCTTTTCCATCTACACCTGTATCTGCCTCACTGACAAGGTGTTCATGTTCATGCTAATGAAGGAAATCATAACATGTTTTCTTGCACTGCACACACCTGGTTACAGTCAAATCTAGTTTTGCAGGTCAGTGATCAGATTTCCCTTCCAGCCCATCAAGACTGGAGCACTTAAAGACCTTGAAGGCTCTAAAATGACACAAAATAATCAAACGGTTTTGGTTATTCCATATTCAGTTTTGTGCTTGTGTTTTTGTCTGTGCTCCTCTCACTGGTTTGAAGTGAGCCTGGCTCAGTTTGAAAAAAACAGGTAGAGCAGCCTGTACTAATTTTTAGGACGTCAAATAACAACGTTTTGTCCCCCCTTGTTAATTTCTTGATGGAGTCTCATGACCTTTGTCAGACTTCTCTCCTTCCGTTCTTCGTCTCTAGTGTCTGCGTCTCTATGAGAGTCTGCATGTGTGTGTGTGTGTGTGTCAACAGCTGTTGCTGGCAGAGGAACCCTCTGTCATCATCATAATCATCATCATCATTACTAACACTTTAAATAGGTCACACACACACACACACACACACACACGCAGACAAACACCCAGACAGTGAATAACCGCAGCTAAACCACTCGAGACACTTTGAGAATGACTCAACATGACCAAATCATTGGAACAAAAAGAGACAGATAAACAACAAGTCAACCGAACAAACACCAATCAGAGAAGAGGAAAAATGATGTCGCCTCCACACCAGTCTGTTAACTTTCTAGGCCAACTCCCCTCCACTGATGCAACATTATTATGTGCTTGCATTTGTGGAGCGTTTTGAGAAAAGCAAGCACAGACTGATAATGGTGTAACTTTCCCCCAAACCAACCAATTAAAAAAATGTATTTATAAATGCTGGCTATATATATATATATATATATATATATATATATATATATATATATATACTTACATCTTTTACTAAGCAAGAGTGATTTAGATATTTAGAATGATTTATTTTTAGATTATATTTGCTGAAAACCAAAAGCTGAAATTCTACACTTTGAGGCTGCAATCCTCATTACACACCAGAGACTGTGTTCATTTGAACTGTACTACCCAGAGTAACAGCAAGTGTGTTTACATGCACACTAGTATCCTAGGTTTGACTTTCATGATCATACTGGATATGATACCAAACACGGATGAAACACAGATATGGTATGATCATGTATACATGGTACACGTATTCAGGCACAAGACACATTTTTTTTTCCCATAGACCATAGACCATAGACAGTCTAACAGAAGACAAGCTATCATAGACATTGTTAGCCATACATCATCCTCTTTTATGTCTCCTCCTCTGTCTCCTCTGAGCATAAACTTCTCCACAAAAGAGGAATGCTTTACAGACAATTAGAACTGATGGTACATATATATTTATTCCATGGCTCATCAACCATGGGTCTGCAGAGGTACTGCAGAGGGAGAATTAAAAAATCGAACAAAAATGATAATGAGTAAACTGCAAGCATTAATATGCAATCAAAAATGTACTTTTGACAAAAAACTATTACTAGTGATAAATTATTTAGAAATGATTCCATTATGCCTGAATGTTTTATTGATCATAAACACATATAAGTTAATAACCCTGCATATTAATAGGTTAATAAGGTAAAATAAAAGGTGTAAATATAAAAGTAAATATAAAACAAAGGTGACAAGGGGGAATTTTTCAAGCCCCACCTGCCCCCATGGCCACAACAAAATGCTAATGAAATATGCCAAACATTTTCAAGTAAATTCTGACTCAATAACATCAAATTAAAGAAAGGCATTGATAAAGCAGACATCCCAACCTGCAAAAAGTCATTTCAGGGAGGTTCACTGCGAGAGGTGGGGGGGGTGGTTGATTGGTCTATTGAGTGGCGACACACACCTGTAAGGACACTTTGCTCTCACACGTACTGCATTTATAGTCACCCAAACACACACGCTGTCACTCTCCAGTCTAGTGCTCAGTGTCGTTCCAGATTCCGGGGGATTGGATCTCATTTGTGGGTGTCAGGGAGCCGCTATCAATATGCAGGAGAGTTGAACTTCTGGGAGAGTTGGGATATCTGGATGAAGACAGGCATAAAAAAGAAAATGTCCTCCCGTTTGCGCACCCCACCTGTCACGTCATTATTCCCCACCAGCCAAGCCAAGCTTAAAATATGAAACATGTGGGGGTCTCTCTGTTTGTCTCTCATCCAAGAGGTCCTTGGGATGAAAAAGGTTGAAGACCTTTGATCTATTTAGTAAACAGTGTGACATTATTTGCTCATTAGCCATCAAGCTAACCAGTGTCAGTGGCCAAATCCATGACACACAGATACAGAAAATGAGCCCTTTTTTCTAAACCATCTCTGATATAGTCCAGCCTTGAAATAGAGCTCAAATGTCTACTTTTGTGCATGTAGAATCATGGAAATTATGTTCTACAGTCCCTGACAAAAGTCTGGTCACTTATCCATTTTGTAGAAACAAAAGCTTATAACCTGACTTTGAATGAATCCATTGGTTTTAGAAATGTCTCATATGAAAACTAAAACCCTCCCAAATTATGTTCAATATACTAAAATAAGATTGATAATTTAATGAATACAGAAAGGTCAGATTTGTCTCCTACATAGAGTAATGTGAAAATTGAACAAATAATTTACTTCAAATACAATTCATGTTGCATAACATCAGTGAATTAACTACTGGTGCTGTGAGATCCATATTTATTATATGCTGTATGACTTCCATGAGCTTGAAGGACTGCATCCATCCGGTTCGACAATGATTCATACAATTTATTGATGAAGTCATCAGGAATAGCAAAAAAAGCAGTCTTACATGCCTCCCAGAGTTCATCAAGCATTCTTTGGTTTCGTCTTCCATGCTTCCTCTTTCATTCTACCCCAGACATGCTCAATGATGTTCCATCTGGTGACTGGGCTGGCCAGTCCTGGAGCACCTTGATCTTCTTCGCCTTGAGGAACTTTGATGTAGAGATGGAAGTATGCGATGGAGCACCACCCTGCTGCAAAATTTGACCCTTTTTATGGTTGGTAATGTAAGAGGTAGCTAATATTTCTTGATATTTTAGGCTATTGATATTGCCTTCCACCCTGCAAATGTCTTGCACACCCCATACTGGATGTAACCCCAGACCATGATTTTTCCACCACCAAACTTAACTGTTTTCTGGGTGAATCTTGGATCCATGCAGGCAATATTTGCGGTGGCTGTGATGTAATTCAACCGAAGATTCATCTGAGAAATCCACCTTCTGCCACTTTTCCAGCATCCATCCTTTTAGCAGGCTATGGGCCTTGGCAAATGCCACTCATTTTTTTAATTGCCTTTCGTTTAGTGCTGGTTTCTGGGCACTGATTCGACCATGGAGGCCATTTCGAGACAGAATTGAGGTGACCAGGCCTGGTGGAGGTCTGCTACAGTGGAAAAGGGGCTGGCCTTGGATTTTCAGACCAACAAACGGTCCTCCCGAGCAGTTGTCTTGTGGGGTCTGCCGGACCTGGGCTTGTCAAAAACATCTCCAGTCTCTTCAGATCTTTTTCTTATTCTTTGTACTTGACGCTGAGACACATTGAAGGTGTTAGCCACCTCAGCAGTGGATCTGGTCTTCAGCCTCTAGAATTGGGTGCATCATATGACAAGGCGACAAAACTTTTGTCTTGCCAAAATCTGACCTTTCTGTGTTCATTAAATGATCAATCTTTCTTCAGTGAAGCACATTTATTTTAGTATATTGAACATAATTTGGGAGGGTTTTAGCTTTCATATGAGACATTTCTAAAACCAATGGATTAAAAGTCAGGTTAAACTTTTGTTTCTACAAAGTGGATAAGTGACAAGACTTTTGTCAGGGACTGTATGTTATACCCTGCTTATTATTAAATGGTAAAACACAATCTGATCTCACAGCCTCATCATTCTGAACCGTTACCGGACAACAAGAGTGTCCTGATATACCTAAAAGAGTGCATGGAAGAACACGTTATTTAAGTGTTCCTCAACATAATTCTTAATTTTTTTTTTCAGCATCTCCTTCTGTTCTTTATCCCACTTTGACTTTTTTATTTTCTGTTTGATGAAGTCCAAATTAGCCAATGCTGTAGCACAAATCTACACTCCTCTGTGCTTCAGCAGCAGCTGAAACAGAGTTAACAACCTGCGATGCAGCCACTCCTGCGCTCACGCCAGATATTTCTCCACTCACCTGTTCCCTCAGAAGCTTGGCTCTCGCTCACAGTCCCTCAAAGTGTGCACCTCGGCTTGACGCTGGCAATTAGCCAGAAAAAAATGCCAAAAAGACCCTTCTGAACTCCCTACCTGCCTCATTATGCATTGCTACTTTACCTGCTACTACTACCAAAAGTAATAATGACAGTGGTTTATCTTGCTTACCTCAGCACCTGGCATTGTTGGTTTGCTTGCAGTGCTGCATGTGCTGGTCCTTTCTGCTTGAATTAGCTTGTTTTGCCTGTTAGACAGTGCAGGAAAGTGGAAAGGTGGTCAGAGGCAAAAATTACAAATTGAAAGCTGCACTGCTACATAACATTTTTTTAAATCTCTAGCTTGAGGGGTGTTAAGTTTTAGTTTGAAAACTTGAAGTGAGATTTTTCTCTTTTTTTTTGTTTTGTTTAAGAGTGTAGGACTTATTTTTAAGAGTGCTCTTTTGGTTATATGTATTTCTTTGGTTTGAGTAGCATCCACTTACCCTTTTCCCCTGTACCCTCCCTCTTTGTTGCTGTATTGTTTAACTTGTCCAGCAGCCAGCAGCGTTACTGTCACAACTCAGTGACAAGTGTGTCTGTAAATAAATACTTTAAAATTATATCAACATGGTGATTTTGTGTTATACTCTGCCATAAAATAATGAAATATAATAATAATAACGAATTCTCATTTGTTCTCGTTCATCCGGATTGTTCATTTGTCACGTGACTGTCAGCTGAGGATGTGTGACGAGCAGCATATTCGTTCTCGGATCAGTCTCTTGTTCATTTGTCATGTGACAGCTACCTAGTCACTGTCGTGCTGTTAAATAACAATGGCAGGGAGGATACAGGATACACTCGCATGATTGTGGTGTGTATTTGCTTTCCGAGGTTTTTTCATATGGTTTGAATTGCTTGTAGCATTTTGTTTATTATCCTTCGTCAGCTGAAGCAAACCATGTAGCCTTCAGTGTCTGAGAACCACAGTTTTAACAGCGCCCACAAGACGGCTACAGCACCACCTGCTGTAAAAATGAACCAAATGAACCAAATGACTCAAAAAAAGATTTGTTCAGTTTACTGTCTGAGAGTAAAAGATCCAAGTCAGTAAAAATAGTCGAACTTCCCAACAGTATTGCATTTGTGAAAAGGTGAAAAGGCAGATAGGCATTAGACTTACCAGCATCCCCATAACCATGGCAATGAGGGCCCAGACCCGACTGTCTCATCTATGAACCACCACCACTTAAAAGTGTAACCCTCCCCATTCAGTTTTCCAGCTCTTTTTCACCACTTTGGTCTGACACTTGCCAATTGGCAAAGCTGGCCTGACTAAGTAGGCATCTGCTTGGGTTTAGAGCATTGTCAGTGGGTGTCAGCCAAAATTCATTTGTGGGGTACTGGATCAGGCCAAAACCACTAAAAGCAAGAAATCCAATATGGCACATAGATGAAACCCATAATATGAAATGGCCTGCGCAAACACAAACTCATTATATCAGTTTCTGTTCTATTTCTTTCCATTCCGTTCTTATCTGTCAGCTATTCATGGTCCAAACCCTCTGTGCTGTTAAGGTGTCCTTTTATTGATCCCCATAGGGAAATCTGTTCCCTACATTTAACCCAATCTAAGTGTTAGGAGCTGTGGGCAGTCACTGTGCAGCACCTGGGGACCAACTCCAATTCTAAGCCAACATAAAGGTTTTTTATAGCTGGAAAAACCAGAGAACCCAGAGAAAACCCATGCAGACACAGGCAGAACTTCCAGACTTGCATGTAAATATGTGTGGGTTGATCTCTGAACCTTGGTTTTCTTCCCCTCTACACTTATACACACACAGTCACATACATATAAGCTATCCCAGTGTAAAGTCTATAATTTGTGCACTATGATGTTAAAATAAGGAGCATTTAATTTTAGAATTCAATCAAATGTATTTTTTCCTGTTTTCCGTTGCTGTATTAAACATCCTTAGTTGGCGACAACTTGGAGCCTGAAATAGAATAGAATAGAATAGAATAGAATAGAATAGAATAGACCACCATGGCTTGTCCAGGAATCCTACCAAACAGTTTGTAGTGCATTGTAAGTGAGAAGCCGGTGAGACATCATGGTTTTGTAGCAGCGGTGAGGATTCCATCCAAAACACTGGGTGGATACGTCAAAAAGGAGTAGACTTACACTTGGACATTATTATTTAAACCATGAAAACATGTTTCCCAGTAGTGGAAAACATTAACTTTTAGCTGAGGATGGTTTCAGTCCATCGACCTCTGGGTTATGGGACCAGCACATTTCTTCTGCACCTCTCTGCTGTCATTTACAAGCATTCATTCTTGTATTCACAAGCTGCAACTTCAACCAATCACTCATGCGTTTGTGCCTTGGGAGTGCATGCTACATCAAGTGGAGATGGAAAAAGGAGAACTAGGTTTGCAACTGGTCTTTCCAAGGTAAATGTACTGGGGAATTTGTATCTGAAAGCTTTCATTCTGTTGAGTGCCCTCATTCTGAAAAAGCTGATGCGGCGCACCAAGGAGGAGCACGCTGAAATTTGGGGAACTCAACATCACCTCAGGGAATTCTAAATTAAGCCAAGAGGTCATGAGAACTAGTGTTTTTTCCACCCAAGGTCTTGGTATAATCCTGCCATAATGGCCAAATAATCAGAGAAAAACAATGTATTTATTCATTTTCAAGGTGCAGGTTGAGGTACAGGAACAGGTACACGCACATTTATTTTTAATTAATCTAAAATTGACAATGTTAGAGTGAGATGATCTGAAACACACAAGAATTAATTGCAGTGGTCAGTCAACACCTGGTGAACAATATCCCACTGCACAAAGGCACATACACAAAGTAAACTGACCATTCCTCACTGTGGACACTGTTTGATGGTTTCTGAAATGAAATCACACTTTCTCTTTACATACTTTCTTTTATTTGCTGTATATACATACTGATGTATGTAAATCTAAATGTTTAGTATTGCCAATTGAAAACTGACTTCTCTAGTCTTTTCTTAACCTTCCGTATACTACCTCACCATTTTACACAAATGCATCATTAGCCTGAATGACTGTTTTCACTGACAGAAAAAAGAAGGTGGAAAATTTAATGTTACACAAGTATGCTCGTGACTGTAATCTCATTTTGAAACATTGGACTGAAAACCTGAGTAAATTCAAGTATCATGCTCCCCTTTTAATCCACAATTAACATCAAGACACTTAATCTCTTTACTGCTCCAATAGAGCAGTTCAGTGGCAGGAGATAGAGGGAACCTGCTTACACATGCCTTTATTTGGATTCCCATTAGCGCTGCAGAGACAGCTGTTCCCCCTGGTATCTACATGAAAAGCGACAACAATCATACCTTTTCACACCACATTTTCCCCAAATAGCCAAATGTAAGAAATGGCACATTGTCATGAGGAAACACCTTATTTTATCAAGGGAAATGACTTCTCTGCATGGCATCAAAGCTGTTTACATGTTAAAGGAAGATGTTTTTCTTACTTTCATAGTTTGGATGATCATACCTGTTAAGTCAAGATAACATTTTATTCACCTCTTTGGCCATTTCAGAATTTTAAGAATCTTACACAGGCAGGATCAGTGTAGCCAACGTGCTGACATAAACACACCACATCGCACAGTGAACAGTGAACACAACCATTTTAATCAGATTTGCAAACTTTATAGTTGCCATCTCCATTGCCATTCAGTTGATTTGTGCTTAATAGCCATCTTTGTAGGCATGGCATACTCATCTACACCTCTCATCTCTTAAAAGTATGCTAAAGAGGTGATAATGTTGTTCAGACTTGCAACAGAAATACATGTTTTCCCAGGTAGACGCATATGTTGCGATTAGATTTGCAGTGGACTGCAGCATTAGCATCGAAAGATGCACAATGGAAAGATAAATGTAGGCACGGATGGGGATTGAACCCATGATCTTTGGTTTACGAGACCAACGCCTTACCACTTGGCCACCATGCCTTTAAATGCAATCAAATTTAATAAATAATAAAATTTGTCATAATAATGACGAATCATGGTGCCAGGTAGTCCCCATGTTAACATCATGACATAATAGGTTATCTGTTGTGTTATGTGTGGTCTATTGTACTATGTAAAAAAAAAAAAAAACATCAGGCAGGATCTGACCAATTTTGCCTACATACAGCAGTACCGTCTTCCAGCCAGCTGCCTGCCATGTCCCTCGAAGACTGACCCTGAGTCACAGCGCCATGGCTACTGTTGCTAAACAACAACGTGTTCCAAAGAAAATACTACTAATAATAATCATATGTAGTATTATGCATATTCTTGGTGTTTATATCTAACATGAGTCCTTATATAATTACTGATGTGTCTCTTGCGCTGATGCATTCTCTGCTCACTCACTCCTGATCTGCATGTAGTGAAAGCCACAGCTGGACACACTGGTCTATAACAGCTGTTCATATGTAGCCATCAGTATAACTGCTATGGTGGTCTGAGGAATAAATGACAGCTGACAGTGATATGGTCACACACACAGTGAATACTACAGTTTTATATGTAGTGTTTGTACTGTGAAACAAGCTGTTGTTGTTAGTGACATTCAGTTGATTTGTGCTTGATAGACATCTTCCCAATTATTCTGACTCACTTTAAGGCACTGTATCATTCAAATCATTAACTTAAGGTATAGACCTTTTAGAGTGGTTCGTCAAACTCGTAGTTCTTAGTAGCAGAGGTCAAGCTGCTAAGAACTGTGGAGACAGACAGCAGCTAAAACAGTCACCATTTCAGAATCGTTCAGGTAAAGTTTATGTAACCCGCATTAAAATATGATAGAAATAAGAATAAATAAAATTAAATAACTTTAAAAGCATAAACATAAATATTGCATAAATATGGTTAAAAGTTAGAAATGATTATTTTAATGGTAATTCATCAGAGCTTGTTAAATGTTAAAAGATTAAAAGTATGCCTATATAAATTCAAGTCACTCCCCTTTAAGGGACAGTGACACTGCAGGAGCAGAGACCTGAGGTAGATACTGTCGGGAAGTTCGACTCTTTTTACTGACTTGGATCTTTTACTCTCAGACAGTAAACTGAACAAATCTTTTTTTGAGTCATTTGGTTCATTTGGTTCATTTTTACAGCAGGTGGTGCTGTAGCCGTCTTGTGGGCGCTGTTAAAAAGACCGTGGTTCTCAGACACTGAAGGCTACATGGTTTGCTTCAGCTGACGAAGGATAATAAACAAAATGCTACAAGCAATTCAAACCATATGAAAAAACCTCAGAAAGCAAATACACACCACAATCAAGTGACTGTGTCCTGTATCCTCCCTGCCATTGTTATTTAACAGCACGACAGTGACTAGGTAGCTGTCACGTGACAAATGAACGTACTGCTCCTCACACAGCCTGACCACTTTGATTTGATTCTGAAACTGAAGATATTATTTTACCTGTAAAAGAGGGAAAAATAGTTAACTCAGGATAAAAATAGGAGAAATTTAACTTACCTGTTTGAATAATTATTAATAGTCTGGTCAAATGTATTAAAAATAGGCTGATTCTACATTAGACGTAGAGAATTTAACATAGCTGGAAGGTGTGACTCATGATGTCACTGTGCGTAACTTGACACAACATGACCAGTACTTGATGTTCTCTAGTTAAAGTGACACAGCATGAGCCTGAATGCTTTGATGAGTAACGTGACGGGTGCTGAAGCTCATTCACTTTTTAAGACTTGTGGCTCTAAAACACTTGTTAGGAGATCTGCTGACTGCTGCATTGAACTCTGTAAAACAAATGTCTCATTTGATCTCTCAATTTTCACCAGAAAGTGTGAACAGTTACACTAAGTAACATTTCTACCATAAAATAACAGATGTTGAATCATTCTGATGCTACACTGCAGTGTATTTTGCTTCAAAAGCTGCAGCAATATATGCTGATGCAGATGAGTTGATACTAAACATAATTTCTAAGAGACGCATTGAAAGCTGAAATGTCTTTTTTGCAAACCAAGAAGTCACCCTAACATTTACTATACACTATGCTATATCCAGCCTTTCTTTCTCCCCTGAACAATCAGAACATAAACTGAGTATTCTCCATATCGGATTTATAGAAGAATGAACCATGAAAGCTTATTCCACATGCTGCACTAGCTTCACCCTGCCGTGCACTGCAGAATCTTACAGTGCCACCTGAACGCCCCACCCCACCCTGCTAATGTTGACTGCTATCATAACTCTGGTATAAGCAGTGTTTGTGGTGAACGATGTCTGCAGGTACTCCTGCCATGGTTTCAATTTGAGGCAAAAGTCTTTTCTGACACAAGGATCACAGTCCTGCCTGTTACAGCCCAGGCAGTGTTGTGACCACACAATTATCAGATGGGTGCAGATGGTTAAAAAATAAGAAATTCACAGCTTGAGCAGAGCGAGGTCTCTGCACTTGTTTTCTGGGCTGGTAGTGAAATAGGACTCTCCTTGGGATTCAGATCTTGACTCTTATTTAAATGTGCCACTTGACTGAATTTCAATGCAAAACTGTCAAATGTAAGGCCCTTTGTCCTCACATTACTTCTAAAATCAAATGCAACATTAGTTATCTCCTGTATGGAGGAAAATGATGGATGTTTTAATGGCATAGTCAGATTTTCCATTTGGTTTCCTTCAGCATTTAAGAAGATGGTCTAAATTGGTTGAGTTAAAGCCCATGTCTAATGTCTTTTGACTTTTCTGCCAGTTATTGTGCATTAGTGTTTATATCCGTCACCGTAATTATGATAGTTATTACAAAACTTAAAACGCATGAACGAACAATGAAAGCTTATCAACTCTAAAGTGATAGCGTCTCTCACTTTGCAGGACAGCTGAATAATGAACACCAATTTTATGGAAGGAGATTTTATTTCCCTTTAAAACAAAAATAATGATTCTGTGGCACAACCATTTCAGATGACTGTCATGAATTTTTTAAGGGATACTTCTGCATCATAGAGCCCACAGTGTGGATGTTAATCTTTATAATGTCTTAAAAAAAGTTTAGCACTGTGAGCACTTCAGGTTCTGTCTGTAATGGGCACATTTTTCCTAGATATAGAACAGGCACTCTGCAGCACTATGTAGAGCAGTCTACTCTTTCTCTAGCTTGATCTTCCAAAAAGTGATTATGGCCCCGGCCTCTAAAGCCCCAGTTCGCCCACATTTATGCAACAATGGAGCCTGTCAGTCATTGTGGATTTGAGCCCCCGGGAAATACCAGAATACCTCTGTGTGGAATTGATTTCAACACAGACACCAGAATTTTATTTGGAGATGAAGTACATCACAGACCAACTAGACCAACAATGCCAAAACAGAAAAAAATACCCATGTATTTATTCATTTATTCATATTTTTTGGATTTGGATTACCAAACTCTTAAGCCTTGATCATACTCATACATGTCCAAGTATGCACATGAACACACACGTTTCTCCACAAGACTTGGGGGTCTTTGTATGTTCCACACAAGATGGCGACCTCCTGACCCAGGAACAACTCCACTGTTAGTTCTGTTTGGCTGAAAAAGTCCAAATAAGAAAAAAAGTGTGTACAACTTTTTTTTTTTTTTTTTGCACATGTGCAGTGGGTGTGCTTGTAATGCATACAGTCTATGTAATCACAAATTAGGTGTGTGACTTTGGCTGGTATGGTTGGTGTCCTCCAGTGAAACTCTGTGGCATTCAGTGTTGCCACATGGGACCGACACAAAACAGCCCGATCGGTGCCGCAAACCTCATATCAATGTGTTATTTTACTTTCTCAATGAAGGCGATATTTCGATGAAATCACACAATACAGGAGTGAGAAGCCATTTTAAGAGTTCTTCAGTGAGGCTGTCCAGGAGTTCAATGCTAGTATTAGCATGCTAATATTTTTTTCCAATTTGCACTGAACACAGCACAGCTGAGGCTGGTGGGAATGGTACAAGACAACTTTAAATATGTACTGATGATGGAATCTTATGAAAAGTCAGATGATTAGCAAAGGTATTATAATTCATCCTGAGTTAGACATGTTGAAATGTGTCAATCAATCAATAATAGATATTTGTAACCCAGGTTACTAGGCTCTTAATAAAAGTCCAGTCATCATTTGATTAATTGGAACAATAAGTTAATAAGTTCATGTTTTGTTGCTTGAATAAATAGAATCTATGATTAAAATCAAAAATAGGTCGACAAGAAAAAGAGATCGATATGCACAAATTCATTTATGTGTTTAAGAGTATTTCATTCATTACATTTTCAATTTGTGATCAAAGTGCCTTTCTCAAAATGATTGACAAGATTCAGGTGACATGAGGAGTTCAGGTGAAGTGGCGTAGCCTCGGCCAATCAGACGCTGTCAAGAGATGCCTGCATGCGTAGCTTCTGCTGCAGACTTTTGCGATTAATTCTGTACAAGAAAAACAGATATTTCACCACAGAAGTTTTTTATCAGAAATGCATAGAGTGAGCACCATTTATTTTTTCCTTGTGAGTTGCCAAGGGTACCGGTTTTAACAACGGGCTGCACAGACGAAGTAAGTGTGTTGTTAGCATTAGCGGTGCTAGCTTCAGCCATTAGGCACATTTTCGCCGCTACATGTAACTGAAGTCTATGTCCCTGAAGAAACCCTGGACTGAGCCGCGTGTTCCTTACCTGGAGTGTGTGTGTGTGTGTGTGTGTGTGTGTGTTGATGCATGAACCTCTGGTGCTACTGTTAGTATGGTTTAGCGAGGCATTGTTCATGTACAGAGCGTAAGAAAAGAAGTGTTTTATATGTTCATTGCATCACCTTCACTCGGTGGCGGTTAAAAAAAAAAAAAAAAAAAAAGAAGGAACAAATGTAAAGGAGTGTTCCACTACTTTGTGACTATTAGAAATATGTTCAATTCATTCAATTGACAGAGTAATAGTTAAAAGGTTCTAAAGAACAATGTTACAATTAATATGCATGTATTTATAAACTCTATTTAAATGAACATCACAGTGACCCCTTTGGTTTTGGCCTTTACAGGCTGGGTCTTTTTCTTTGTGGAAATCCTGCCATGGGATCAACTTCTGCTCTCTGGGTTTCCTCCATCTCTGTAAGGTAGAGGGGAGCCACCCAACGAAAAGAACAGACTGAACATTCTGATACAGCAAGTTTGGAAACAGCTGCAAAACCTGATACATATTTAGACTGCTTTTCTCCCATTGACCTTCATCAAATAACTTCAATAATTTCTTCATCTAAGTCGTCAACCTGTCTCCTAGACACCATCCAAACCAGGCTGCTCAAGGACATTTTACCTTTAGTTAGCCCTTCGTTACTGGATATGATTAACCTGTCTTTATTATCAGGATATGTACCACAGTCCTTTAAAGTAGCTGTAATTAAACCTCTTCTTAAAAAACCCACTCTAGACCCAGAGGTTTTAGCTAATTATAGACCGATATCAAACCTTCCCTTTCTTTCTAAGTTACTCGAGAAAGCTGTAGCTAATCAGCTGTGTGAATTTCTTCACAAGAACAGTTTATTCGAGGATTTTCAGTCAGGATTTAGAGTCCATCATAGCACAGAGACCGCACTAGTCAAAGTCACAAACGATCTCCTAATGGCATCAGACAAAGGACTCATCTCTGTACTCGTCCTGTTAGATCTTAGTGCTGCATTTGACACCATAGACCATCAAATTCTTTTACAGAGACTGGAACATCAGATTGGCATCAAAGGAACCGCCCTAAGCTGGTTTAGGTCGTATTTCTTAGATCGATTTCAGTTTGTTCACGTCAATGATGAATCCTCCATACATACCAAAGTCTGTCATGGAGTCCCACAAGGTTCTGTACTGGGGCCTCTTCTATTCAGTCTATATATGCTTCCTCTAGGGAACATTATTAGGAATCACTCCATTAATTTTCATTGTTATGCTGACGACACCCAATTATATTTATCGATCGAGCCTGATGAAACCAATCATTTAGCCAAACTGCAAGCATGCCTTAGGGATATAAAAAGTTGGATGACCTATAATTTTCTGATGTTGAACTCAGATAAAACTGAAGTTCTTGTAATTGGACCCAAACACCTCAGAAACTCTTTCCGGAGACTTGGCCACCTTAGACGGGACCACCCTGGCCTCCAGCTCCACCGTGAAGAACCTTGGAGTTATTTTTGATCAGGATTTGTCCTTTAATGCCCACATAAAACACATTTCAAAGACTGCATTCTTCCACTTACGCAACATTACGAAAATCAGACGCATCCTGTCCCAAGCGGATGCAGAAAAACTAGTCCATGCATTTGTTACTTCTAGGCTGGACTACTGTAACTCTCTATTATCAGGCTGCCCCAATAAGTCTTTTAGGACTTTGCAGCTAATTCAGAATGCTGCTGCACGTGTTCTGACAGGAACCAAGATCAGAGATCACATCTCACCCATTTTGGCTTCCTTACACTGGCTACCTGTTAAATCTAGAATAGAATTTAAAATTCTTCTCCTCACATACAAAGCAGTTCGATAACCCTTAGAGTCTGCATAAACGGGGCCTGAGGTTTTATTGTTCTGTCAATCATTATCTCTCTCTCTCTCTCTCTATCAATGTAAGGCAGTTCGATATCCCTTAGAGTCCGCGTAAACGGGGCCTGAGGTTTTATTGTTCTGTCAATCATTATCTCCCTTACACCTTTTCTTTGGATATTACTAACTACACTTCTTCCCCGGAGTTTTTGTGCTTTCTCGTCCAGTAGGTTCTCATGGATCGTGGCTGCCGCCGTGGTCTGCTGCTGACGTCCACCATATTTAGCATTACATGCCATATATAGTCATTATTGCTACCATCTCCACTACAGCTTTGTTGGTTAATGACTTATTGCTGCTGTGCATCTGTGTTCCACTGCTACTGCAATCACTTTACCATCTATTGTAATTCATTGTAATTGTACGATATGTTTGTGTTGATTGTTCTGTACATGTGACATCCATTGCACGTCTGTCCGTCCTGGAAGAGGGATCCCTCCTCTGTGGCTCTTCCTGAGGTTTCTTCCACATTTTTTCCCTGTTAAAGGTTTTTTATGGGCAAGTTTTTCCTCACTCGAACCGAGGGTCTAAGGACAGAGGGTGTCACTCCCTGTACAGATTGTAAAGCCCTCTGAGGCAAAATGTGTTTTGTGACTTTGGGCTATACAAATAAAATTTGATTTGATTTGAATTATTGAGAAACTGTATTTTCTTTTGTTGTTGTTTTCTTGTGATTTACATCTCATTGTATATGCAGTATTATTTTTCTATTTTTGTTATTTATATATATATTTTCAATACAGCATAACACCTGTGCTTGTGATCTTTTCCACTCTGCCCACTCAATGCTCACTGCTGAGAGCCATTTTCTCCTTCATGTAGGTCTAGTCTTCTGAGCCGCTGGTCCATGAGGTAAATTCATGTACACTGATAAATAAATATTCTGAATCTCCCAGTTTTTATCAGCACGCTGGTAGAGCTGCAGCAGGTTACGTATTTCATAAAAAAATAAAGATGTCAACTTCATGGTGGCATTAGAGGGGAAGACAAAGTCAAAAATCATCATCTACAGGGTTCCTGTAGCTGTTGAGGTTTCTGGTGGACAGACTGTTCATAAAGCCACATCAGCAAATGTGGATAAACGTTATGGCATACGGTTTAATACTGGCAATCACTGGGTTTATCCGGGGGGATCAAAAGACAAATCTGTTATATCATTAAACAGTCTTTTCACTTTCATCTTTTTACTAAGTTTGGTAACTGGTGTCCTCTGTACCATCTTCTGCTCATCTCACCCCACACAAGTTGATATTTGTCTGTCTGGAGGTCTGTGACTGCAAGTGTTTGACTAATGCTTGAGATGGCATGTTGAGGACTGTTGTCTTAAGGAGATCTCATTTATGGCGAAGACGTCCAGAGAGTCTTGAGGCCTGTGACAAAGCACCGCAGCAATGAGAAGCAGTTTGATGAGTCAGATGTTTCGAAAACCATTTTCTCTGTCCATCACTGATCTGTTGTAACACTGTAACACATCCGCGGCCACTAAAGAGCAGAGGGACTCCAGATCAAGTTGACAGACTCACAGCGCTGACATATCACTTTATAGAGTTGTTATGACAACTGAACAATTGTACGAGATCGGAAAAAATGATTCATTTAAAGTTTTCTACAACTGCAAAGATCTTTCTGATTCTGCACTGAACACAGTCTGCTGGAAACCTGCTGCTAATCTGGTCCTCTTTAGTCTAATATTTGAATATGTTTCAAATATGGAAACATTTCAACAGTATATGATATGGACATATATTGCAGCACAGTGACTCAGCGCTAAAACAGGTCATTTATTTGTTTGATTGGCGTGGATCACATGACTTTTTCAAATGAAGGTGTGGTCTGAGCTACAGGAATGAGTCTGAATTGTAAAAAAAAAAAAAGTAAAAGCATGCATGCCTGATGGTAAAACTCTTACAGTAGCATTATGGTAACTTTAATGATAATGCCGAGCTTCAGACTGTTATTTAGGCTGATGAGGTCGAGTTATGCTCCTGACCCCCAAATTCTACGGAAGGATAATGAATTTTACTTATGGTGTACTGTGTAAGATTGTGTATGTGACAATAAGCTTGATTTAATTTGCTGCTCTGCAGTGGCCACACATGCAGACACAGCGCACACACGTGTATGTTTTACATCAACAAACAACTTCAGTGTGTCATTACACAAGAGACACACACATTTACATGTAGCTACACACACCGCCATTATATTTAGCCGTCCCTCTGCTTTGTTGTCTCTCTCACTCTCTCCACTGCAGGCTGCAGACCTTTGTGTTTATGAAACTTTTATTGGATCATTTTCTCAAAGGGGAAAGACATACAGCACACACATTTCAGAGATTGTGTGGTCATCTATCCTTATTTTCAGTACTTACACATCTCAACGTCTACTTTGAGTTAACATAGAAACATGGCAGAGTATCAGAGCGCTGTCATTTCAGCGTCACAGACAGCTTCAAAACATCTTTACAACAGAACAAAACAATCAGGCCTCATTCATCAAGCTGATGTGGAAAAGAAACAGAATATCTATGCTGTGTAAATGATCCTAAAACACTTTCATCAAACTGTCTCATGTTGCTGAAATGAACACAAATTATAGCACTGCATAATTTCTGCTTGTTTTGCTATACAAACGATGTGAGTCATCGGCAAGCATGCAAGGACAAATGAACATTCAGACATGAAGAAAAATACTGTATTTAAAATTGTCATTCTGTACAAGAAATAATAATACTAATACTTTGAAATTAATGTATTCAGACTTCGGATGCAACACTGACAACCGTCACCTCCAGATGTCCTCTAATGACACAGCCAGCACTCGGCATATCAGAGGGAAATGAGCAGGAGTACAGGCCTCATCACGGACTTTGTCATCTGGTGCAATCTCAACATCGATGCCAGCAAGTCAAAGGAGATGAGGGTCAACTTCAGGAGGAAGACACTTCAGAACATCCAGGGATATGGACATTAAGATGGTGGGAGCAAGAAGAGACAAAAGTAGAAGGGACAAATGTATTTTGAGTGTGCAGGACTCTGTTAAAAACCTTGACAAACCCCTATGACACTGCGGTGGCATCTGCATTATTCTATGCAGCCATATTCATCTTGTCGTTTCTAATCTTATTCTTGTTCACATGCTGTGTGTGTGTGTGTGTGTGTTGTTATATATATATATATACATATACACACACACACATACATACACACACACACACACATATACATAAGTAAATAAAATAATAATATATAATATATATATTAAAAAATCTCTCTCTTTGTTTATGCTGTTAAATAAATACACCACAGAACCAAACTTTAAATGTAAAACTCTTTAGTTATAAGTTTTTACTCTCAAATAAAAGAAAATTAAATAACTCACTCAAGTATAGTGTATTTAACAGAGATAGTACCAGTTGTCTATTATCCAGTCTCTTATAATATTAAACAAAATAAAGTAAAACAAATACAACAATGTGGGACTCACACACACTCACACCTGGTCCACAACAGTCTCTATGAGTCTTCTAACCCCTGCTGCAGGCCTGTGTCGAAGCCTGGGTGCATTGTGACCTAAAACAAGATGGCCGCTTCACTTTTAACCAGCAGAAGAAAAATAAAAGGCGCGTGCAAATCCAGTACTCACGCTCCCGACAGGTAGCGGGGTAAAGAGCAGTGAACAGGTCACCGACAGGGCGCAGCAGCAGCAGCTCACAGTCCAAGCGGGCCGACACGATCCACAGCTCACACGCAGCAGGAAGGACGCAGGTCCTACGTAGTCCACAGCCGCTTTGCTTCCCTCTTTAATGCCGTCAAAACGTCCGTCTCCTCCTAAATTAAATACACAAGCTAAATTCCAAGTCCATAACAGACCGATTTAGCAAGCTAATCACACACAGCGTTAGGGTGAAGCTAACAGCTAATCGCGCTTAGCATTAACAGTTCGTTTTCTACTGTACAACTTAGTTCTAGTTTTCAAAAACACTCATATGCTCATAATTACCTCTCGGTTGGTCACAAAGTTCAATTACATCAGGTACACTGGCCGTTCCCCATAAAAATATGAACTCCGGTCCACCAACTCACTCCGACACGGACTCGGTCAAGTTAACTTGTCTCCCTCCTGTCGTTGCTCTGTCCCGCCCCCTCACCCGCAGACTGCCCTGCGATTGGCCGGAGGTACCCGAGCTCTACACATGCCAATACTGCCAAAGAAAGGAATGATTGACAACCCACAAAACAAGTAATAATACAGTGAGCCTAAATAACACACAATGACTCATATCTATAACTATAACACAGTGGTTCCACTTCAATACATAATGAACTTTAATGAATTATGAATATTTGTTATCAAAATAAATAAATTATTTCAGCAGGAGCTACACACACACACACTTGGATTGCCACAGAATTGTATATAGATATTCAAGACACATGACTTTATTCAGTGACATCAGCCGGTCAAAATCAAATAATAATGCACTGTAGTGAATCATACAGCAGTATTACATGAGAAGATGTGCTTTACCACCATTATTAGCACAACAGTGTTGTGGCCTTGATCACAATTAGTAACTTAAATAAAATATATAATCAAGTGGTTTTCATGTTGTAGGCTGTCTAAATAAACTATTGACTGGTTTCCAATCAGTTGCCGCAGTAGAATCCAATATGTGATAGAATCAGACCATGACTTGGAACAGACGATTTCTAGTCCCAGCCAGCTAACATTATAGCTTCCTAGAGATAAGTAGTGTTGTACACTCACTGGGCATTTTATTAGGTACACCTTGCTAGTACCGGGTTAGACCCCTTTTGTCTTCAGAACTGCCTTAATCCTTCGTGGCATAGATTCAACAAGGTACTGGAAACATTCCTCAGAGAGTTTGGTTGATAGCATCACACAGTTGCTGCAGAATTATCGACTGTGCATCCATGATGTGAATCTCCCGTTCCACCACATCCCAAAGGTGCTCTATTGGATTGAGATCTGCTGACTGTGGAGGCCATTTGAGTACAGTGAACTCATTGTCATGTTCAAGAAACCAGTCTGAGATGACTCAAGCTTTATGACATGGCATGTTATCCTGCTGGAAGTAGCCTTCAGACGATGGGTACACTGCGGTCATAAAGGGATGGACATAGTCAGCAACAATACTCAGGTAGGCTGTGGCGTTGCAACGATGCACAGTTGGTACTAAGGGGTCCAAAGTGTGCTAAAAAAACATCCCACATCAGCCACACCATTACACCAGCAGCAGCAGCAGCAGCCGCCTGAACCGTTGATACAAGGCAGGATGGATCCATGCTTTCATGTTGTCGACGCCAAATTCTGTCCCTACCATCTGAATGTCGCAGCAGAAATTGCAACTCGCCAGACCAGGCAACGTTTTTCCAATCTTCTATTTTGGTGAGCCTGTGTGAATTGTAGCCTCAGTTTCCTGTTCTTAGCTGACAGGAGTGGCACCTGGTGTGGTCTTCTGCTGCTGTAGCCCATCTACCTCAGGGTTGGACATGTTGTGCGTTCAGAGACGCTCTTCTGCATACCTTGGTTGTAACGAGTGGTTATTTGAGTTACTGTTGCCTTTCTATCAGCTCGAACCAGTCTGGCCATTCTCCTCTGACCTCTGGCATCAACAAGACATTTTCGCCCACAGAACTGCCGCTCACTGGATATTTTCTCTTTTTCGGACCATTCTCTGTAAACCCTAGAGATGGTTGTGCATGAAAATCCCAGTAGATCAGCAGTTTCTGAAATACTCAGACCAGCCCGTCTGAGACCAACAACCATGCCACATTCAAAGTCACTTAAATCACCTTCTTCCCCATTCTGATGCTCGGTTTGAACTGCAGCAGATCGTCTTGACCATGGCTACATGCCTAAATGCATTGAGTTGCTTTCATGTGATTGGCTGATTAGAAATTTACATTAAGCAGCAGTTGGACAGGTGTGCCTAATAAAGTGGCCGGTGAGTGTATACTAAAAACGGGTTAATGTGGCTAACATGACCACACTGTTAGCATTTCTATTCATATGTTATTACTTCTTCTGCTTACAGCAAAATCTAATATTTTAGTGGGTAGTTGTATCTGCACCAGTAGACCATCACCCCAAATTTATACCAGCCCTCCTGGCCCAAACCTGGCCCATCCATCATGTCTAACCTGCGGCATTGAACCTTTCACACTGACAGAGTGGTAACATGGAGTCGCAGTGAAAACTCTATTTCATTCTACACCTGACTTTTTCCCTTCTTTTTTAATCTATAATTTCAGCAGTGACTCACTCTGTGTTATTTTCTAGCCCAACATTCAGTTTGAAGAAAAAAACATTCTGGAAAAGTCTTTACTGTCTTTACTTTACTTCATTCAAAGAAGAATGTTAATCTTTCTGAAATTAGTTTTTAAACATTTCAGTGGAGCTTTGAAATTTTGAATGTTAAATCAAGGATGATAACTGGTTCAATTCCCTCAGTTACGCATTTTTTAGAAATACCCCACATTTTTGTATAGCTTCTTTATTTTTAGCATTGCATTTGTATTTATATGGATGTTATACTGTACTATAACCTATATTAGGACCAGCACCTCATTGAAGCCCCCCGACAGTATGTCTCCTGTACAATGACAATAAAAGCTTTCAATTCTGATCTATTCTATTCTGTGTTCTATCTATTTGTGTTCAGCGTAACAGTTTCTTCACAGGTTGACCTCACTTTGACTGGGCAGAGTGAATATTTTCATGGGTGATGTGTTGTAAAGTTTGATGAATTTCAGAGAAACTTTAAATGCATCGCTGTGGCTTCAGTGACTCAGTACATTTTACATGCATTTCATAGGTTTGGAGTATTTGCAGCATCACTGTTCTTATTTCTTTGTTTATTTTTCAGTGAACAATTTGAAGACAGTCCAACACTACCCATGCACGCTTGGATTTTTAGTCAGATTTGATATTTATTTATTAAACCATCTTTGGTACACTTTGAACTTCACTTCCTTTGGTATTTAAAAAGGAACTGTGGGCAGATCTGTGAGACAATTGCACATAAACAGTGTGAAAACAAATGGCTTGATCAATGAGCATGATTATGCATGCGTATATCCCTGAGGTGTCTAGCTTCTGTGCTTGCACACAGCTATAAATATGTTTATGGTGGCTCAGTACAATAACGTGTAATTGCAATCCAACATGACACCAATAAATACTGCACATCCTTTGTGAAGCTGGAGTTAAAGTTAAAGCTGTGTTATACAGTAAAACTAAACTTTGAATAGGGGTGGGTGAATTGATGCCAAAAATTTAAATTTGCTGATATCTGAGTCAACATACTTAAACAATGCACTCTGCCGCTTCCTTATTCCCATTTCATTTAGACCTTTCTCCTAGTTGGTGACAGGGCCAGGACCCGACTCATGGTGGACATCTGCCATGACTGGTTGAGTTAAGAGAGGGAGTGACGTGGATATTACAACCCTGCTTCTGCTGCAGTTGTAACAGTAACAGTAGTGAGCAATCATCATTAGTTCATGCTCATTCACAACTGAAAGCATCATGATGGTGCACATCGCAGTCTGATGTGGAAACACAAGGGTCCTGAAAAGAGTGTTTCAGTTAGCTGAACATACATACATACATAACATATTTCTCCTATGCAGCCATAAAAATTTGTACAGTTGTGTTCAAAATAATAGCAGTGTTTTTATTTATTTATTTTTTTTATTTCTTTTTTATTTCCATTCATTGTGAACACTGCACATTATATTTTACATAAACATGAAGAAAAAAGTAGCAATATTTTAATTGCTTTACAGAAAATGAAGGAAAAAAAATACTGGGCTGTTCAAAAAATAGCAGTGTCTGCATTTTTCACAAACTCAAATATTTACTCAATAAACTGAAAAAACGTTCAGATTTAGCATTTCTGTGAATCACTAAACTAATATTTAGTTGTTTGAGAACTGCTTCACATCTGTGCTACATAATCTGTGCGTCAACCAACTTTTGGCACCTGTAAACAGGTATTCCAGCCCAGGATGATTTGACAACCTTCCACAGTTCCTCTGCATTTCTTGGTTTTGCCTCAGAAACAGCATTTTTGATGTCACCCCACAAGTTTTCTATTGGATTAAGGTCCGGGGATTGGGCTGGCCACTCCATAACCTTAATTTTGTTTGGATACAGTCTGCCAAAGAACATATCGACTGACCTAAAGAGAAATGAAGAGAAATGTGGACTGATGAAAGTAAGATTTAAGTTCTTTTTGGATCCAAGGGCAGACAGTTTGTCAGATGACCCCCAAACATTGAATTCAAACCACAGTACACTCTGAAGGCTGTGAAGCATGGTGAGGGGCTTAACCATGATTAGTATCACTGGTAACATCTGTGTTTTCAAAATGGCTGCTGTAAAAAAAAAAATCTAAATGGAACCATTTAGAACATGGATTTAGAACCTTCATCAGTGTCCTTGGTAACACCTGTGTTTCAAAATGGCTTGGTTTGGTTTGTTTTTTTACAGCAGCCATTTACAGCCAAAACACAGGAAGTTTTGAAATTGTTCAAAAAGCTGCAAAAAAGGTTAAAGGCTACCTTACATGGTAAATGGACTGTACTTATATAGCGCATTCCTAGTCTTCTGACCTTCACCCATTCACGCACATTCATACACTGATGACATTAGCTGCCATGCCAGTTTCCAACTGCTCATCAGTTTGAGGAGCTAACCATTCACACACAGTCACACACCGATGGCACAGCCTTCAGGAGCAATTTGGGGTTCATTACGGTATCTTACCCAAGGACACTTCAACATGCAGACTGGAGGAACAGGGGATCGAACGTGATTAGTGGACCACCCGCTCCACCCCCTGAGCCTCAGCCTCTCCCTTAATTAGTATCATTGTAACACTTGTGTTTTGAAAATGGCAGCCATTTTGTAACCATTTGGAGATATGATATATTGAAACATGCTGGTCATGAAGGATGTCACTGATTGATTTATTGCACTGCATATATTTCATGGAGACCCATTATTCTTTCCATATTTGCTGGAAATACATTGATACATCATTCAGTAACATTTTTAGAGCCTTACAACTAGAAAAAATATTTTTGCTGTCATTATATGACCGGTGGTATTACATGGCTTAATATTTTCCATGTGCATATTTCTGTTATGTAAAAAACATCAGTGCAAACTGTAAATGAGGCTTCTGAATCCTTCAACAACCAAACCATAAATAAATGTACACTGACTTACTGTGCAGACAAAGTTGCTCACCGCCTGCTGTAAATCAGATTTAGGATTTCATTAAGTCAGCAGGTTAAAAAGTTTAGTTCCCCAACATTCAATAAGTATGATTTATATACTTGGGATCATCCTGTATTCATCTCACTCACTTTGTTTGTGTTGATATTTCATTTTCACATCAAGGCTGCTTCTCTTCTGCCTCACTGGCAAAGTGATAACTTGTACCTTTGTAAGAAAGTACAAAGTGAAGAATCTCTGCTCTGATGTTCTGTTTCTGTGAGATAAGTAGGTGCAATTTACTAGCAGAGATCTCAGTTTTTGTTATTTGTATAATGATCACACTTCAAAGAAAGGAATTTATCTTTGCTTGTCATATTTTATTTTATTCATTTAACACACGCCAAATGAATCTTTTTGGGAAATGAAAGAAAAAATTTAATTGTCTTGTTTTGTTCTTCTGGGTACAAGAGTTAATCCGTGGAGCAGCGCTTGCTGGTGTCTGTTGTTGTATTCATGAGGGGATCGTTGTTAACTGTGTGCTCAGCTGTGAAAACTGCATTGTGTGCAGGTGTGTGCTGTTTTTCCTGTTCTGCCCTCTGTATTATTTTCTGTTTTATTGACACTGTCAAAGGCACTTTGACCATCGTCATGGTGCACAGTGCTGTAGTGCGTAACCATGCATATCTGTGGGCTTTCTCTATTTTGTCCTTATGCGCAGTCCTTTCTATATTTGTTTGAAGTTGAATGAAGGAAAGGAACAAGAGAAGAAGTGTTTGTCTCTCTGTGCCTCCCACTACCACTAGATTAGAATTAGAAATCCAAAATGAAAGTGTCAGGTATCTCAAAAATTTTCGAATTCCGGCACTGTGTCAAGCGGCAGCGAGCAAGAGTTGCTCTCTCACTCTGTACTATATCTATTCTATTTTTTCTTACTTCTTGTTTACCACTACCATTTGTTTTTTTCAATAAGTGCTAACCTAAGCCAACTATGTTTGTGAATTTTCTTACATGTTTTTGTCCATGTGGTTCATTCTTGGGACAATTTTTTCCTTTTTCTGTCCCTGTCCTGGCTCAATAATGCGGTAGGCTATTGTTTACACTCAAGATTGTTATGGAATTTTTTGCTTGTAGTGTTCTAAGTGACACATATGTACTTTTAAATGGAATATAATAAAAGCACAAACATACAGACACATTACACAAGGTTTCATGAAGTCATGTGTGGGCCTTGAGGTCCTCAGCAGTATTAGTTGTTTGGCAACAAGTGCCATCCTATCTCAACATTGTGGTGGCCAGGGTCGAAGAAATCTAGTGCTGCATGCTTAGACATAATCAGTAGCTTGCCTTTGACATTCTAATCTGCATAAACAGACATCTGTGTCTGCAGACTAAATTATGTTGACAAAGACACCGTCCTTGGTAAAAGCATTCTCTTCTACCTAATTCGGGGCGTATAGTATTTTTGGTGTTATCTTGGGATTTAAAGTCTGTCCACCAGCATGAGTTGGGCAGAATGTGAGACCGACTCAGGCACTTCTGATGAACTTTGAGAGTGTCTCCAATTCTCCTTGATCAAGTGTCAATAAATAATACAGCATAAGACATCAGAGGCTCCTGAACACTTTCTTCCTTCCTGACCTCACCATTGACCTTTGACTTCTAAAATTTCTCCACAACAAAGATTAGCTGTTGTCACTATGATCAATCGTGCAGATACCCGAGAGGCCTGAAATCCCCAGAGAGCTGGAGAGGAGGTACAGGGGATATAAGGCTGGACATAAACACAGAGAAAAAGCGGATATATAAACCATCGCTCCCTTCCATCACCATGAGGTCGCTAGCTAACAAGGTGGACTAGCTAGTGGGCTTGGTGAGGACTCAGTGAATGTATCGTGAATGCAGTGTGCTTTGTTTCCCAGAGACATGGCTTCATGAACCTAACTGTGGGCGGCTTTCAGACTGTTTTGGGCAAACAGGAGTCACTAGGAGAGTGACTATAGGAAAGATGGAGGATTTGTGATAATTAAAGCTTCTTGAATCTTGGCTGACCAATTTGCCAACCCAAATTCCAAAATTTGTATTGTAGACTACACCAGAAAGACCAAAAACTAAAGAATAAAAAGAGCAGAGATGTAACTACAATGCCTCCAGATATGGGGTTGTGGATGGACAATGGGATCACAGTTCATACATTACTCCCTCATTTGAGAAGGTCGAGCTTGGTCTTTGGAATTTAGGCTCCAATTAGCAAATCATTGACAACCGTTGAGGAAACATGAAGGTGGAGAATAAATCGTTCTGTGCAGTTACAATATATGCTAACTGTCATCCAGCAAGCTAGCCACCCCAGGAATGTTTGTGTCTGACCAGTGCTATCATGTTATGGTTAGCTTTCCATCTACACAGCTGTAATTGTAGTAGGTTGGAAAATGCCTAAGTTTTTTTTGTTAATATGTGAACTATATGTGTGAACTAATTATTTTAAACTAACTATTCTAATATTGTATACATATGGAAGTAATACCCTTCATGTCAGGAGATGATGCTCTGAGGCTGCTGTGGATTTACTAGGGAGACTGTAGCTACATACTAAGCTCACGCAACCAGTGAAGAAGTAGTTAAGAAATAAAGAATCTGTTATGAGCTGGCGATAACTGTTGGTTCTTCTCTTTATCGGTCCACAGGTACTGCAAAACCTATATTTTTATATCTAGTTTGGATTTAGACTTTATGTAAATGTAGTCTAAAATGTTTAGTAATGTTGTGTGATGATTGTGAGATGTGTGTTGTGTATGTAATGTGATTGTTGTGTCGTTAACGCTTCAGCCACTGGTTCAGAGCATCGTTGAAATATGGTATTTTACCATGAACTCTAGTTACACTGTGGTTTAAGTGTAAGTGTAACTAACTTAAGCAGTGCTACTATAAGAAAATGTGTTTCAACTGTTGTTTAAAGTCAGTCAGTTTATGCGAGTTCAAATACTAAAATTTGATATTTAAGCTATTTTTTTTCAGTCAGTTGATAACATAGTGCCATTTCTCCATCTTGTGAAAACCACAGTGAAATGCAAGAGTGTAAGTTTAAGCAGAAATGTGTGTTAATATAATAAGTGTAGTGTAGCTCTGAGTCTAAAATGAATGTTTTAAGTTATGTTATGTATGTGTGTGCGTATATATATATGTAGAAAGATACATACATACATACACACACCTTGCTATAAACTTTGCTATGTAGCTAGCCTTGTGAGTTGTGAGAACTTACAGGCATCAAGCACGCACAACCACAGCTGTTCAGACCGATCAGTTCACTATGAGGAACAAGTGGCAGCTATAGCATGAGCTACGGCTGCTTTAATACTGCTAAAAAAGGTTAGCATAGATGTAGCATCAGTTACATCATTCTTCAGTATTACTAAAAGCAAGGAAAGACAGCTGATGGAAAGAATGTGGACTACATTATATGGTTTGATCACCCATGATAGATGGTGATCGACAGCTTTGTTCACTCACCTGTCAGGATCAAACTGTTCAGTACAGTTCCCAGCAATTCAATGAAATGTCTTAATTAACCTTAGATATTGGGGCCTGATTAATGATCTAATCATGACAATGGAAACATACTTATTCACATAATGTCTGGACTTAAAAACAGCAGCATTCCAACAGAACCTGTACTTACTAGTTTAAATGGAGCAGGAATGTGGGGAATAGCAGAGAATGAGTGCATGTCATGGTGATTTAGCAGAGGTCCTCATTCACATCGAACACTTTAATGAGAAATCATCATTTAGATAGCTGTAAAGCTCTTTTCTAACAGGCTGTGATCTCAGTAGCGTCAGCTTATGAGGAAATGAGTCTGCTGTTAATGACAAGTGGAGCTTTTAAAGAGAAAAAGAATTAAAGGAAAAAAAGACGAGTGACGAAAATGCCATTCTCAATCAAAATGGCAGTCTTATTAAAATGATGCCTTACATGATGGGGCTTCATTATATTCCCTTCTCATATCACTCATTATAATTTCACTGCTCCCCTTGGCCCACACACACGCTGCAATTTAGCTGTGTGACTCGGGACACATAAACCACAATTAAAGCCATTTCTGTGACACTGCGCTACACCTCCAGGATTTAATATACATTTTATGTCATTACTGGGACTCAAACAACTTCATTTTGCAAGGCTGTGTGAAAGTACGCAACTCAATTAAAAAGCTGTGTACTGGTACAACTGTTTTCTTGTAAACTGTGGTGACTTATAGATCTTACAGTCCCTGAAGATATTCATAAAGAACTCTGATGATCTATGCGGAGGAGTGGATGCATCAGAGAGAAACTGTTGAAAGCGTCTTGTTAAATTTCTCTGGTACTGGCCTGAATTTAAACATTCATCATGAAATAGACTTTTAGAATGGATTGGTCTACTTACCTGTGAAATATAAAGTTCCTCTGACTCTGTCACCGTATGCTTAAGGTTTGACACTGTACGCTCCATCCTCTCTCCTTATTTGACTTATATTTGCTTGTATTTGACTCTGACTTTTGGAACTGTTACCCATGAGGCTTTGGTAATAGGAATATAAGGTTTCTTTTTTTTAGTCCTAGTCTTTAGTCTTTATACTTGTTTACAAAAAAATTCTATTAGCAGTTCTTAGTTTTGGAGCTACAGAAAAATACTGTACTGTTAAAAAAACAAACGGGATGATGCTCAGGGAAGTTGTGGAGTTATACGTTTCCTGTGGTTTCAGGGGGGATTTATGGAAGTTTATTTGCAGTGGACATCAGACATAATGCTTAGGAAAGCATAGCTATTAACACTGAATCTAAATATCACCCCGCCAGCCTTTCTCTGCCAGAGACAGAACACTACATGGACACTAGTAATGAACCGGTTGGCTCTGTGTTCATCTGAATCCATGTGTACACATAAATCATCCACCTGCCAACCACCAACCACCTGTACTAATTATTTTCTTACCCACATGGATGTTTGACCCCACCTCTATGGTTCCCTGGAGGCTGTATTTCTTTTTAATCTAGCAACACGAGGTTTAAGGTGGTTAATTTATTGTGCATTATCTTGATGTGTGAGTGTTTTTTTTTATTATTTATTTTAATGATTAGAGAGACATTTCCATGCATGTACTAATGCCACTGACAAGGGGGGGCTGGAGGCTGAACCCAAATGCACGACTCAGTCACGGTCCTTTTAAAGGGAAAAGTCTTTATTGACAAAGTACCAAATGAAAATCGCTCTCAAGGAGGAAAAAAAAAAAAAAACACTACTGAACTGACTACAGGGAAAAAACAGAAAATCACTCTTACGAGGTAAACGAAAAATTACTCTTATGATGAAAAAAACCTGACTAATGAAAACAGACACAAAGTAACAAAGGAAATCTACAAAAACATGGCTAGAAACAAAACTAACTAGAACAAAGCACAAAACCTGGTTACGCATGGAACTGGACGCTGGTTCTCTAAACACGGGACGTGACGAACTGGCACAGGACAAAGGGGAGCACAGACAATATATAGACACAAGGTAACAGGGCACAGGTGAAAACAATCAGGGCAAGGGAAGACAATCACAGTGGCGGGAAACACACAAGGGCAGGAAGCAAAGGTGTCTAAAACGAGAGGGAAGAGTTATTTCAAAATAAAACAGGAAGTGCATAACAAGACAACACAAGTGATGACTTAACATGAGGTGCATGACATCAGACAAGACGAGACTGGGGAACATGACCCTGACTACACATACATGTGGACTTGACCCTAACTAACACAAGACAGGACTTAACATTTATGACGAGACATGACAGCCACTGCAGCAAATATTGTTAATATTTGCACAGTATTTTACTATTGTCTTATAAATTAAAGCAAATTGTCCAAAATTCAGCACGCAAGTTGCTTATTTAATGCTTAATCCATTAAACAGAATGAGATGAGGATATTTAGTTCCCAAGACCAACACCACACCACTGCCGCCACCATGATTTACATCGGTTGTTGTAGTGTTTGTAGTATGTGTGCTGAGGAAGGAGGTTGGACAGAGGTCGCTCACTTCAGGTCTTTACATGAAATCAGTTCTTGATTTTCCTGTTTACATCTCCCGCTCAGTTCCACTTTACACAGAGAGTAAGCCTGGTTTGGTTTGACCCACATTCTTCAACTATGCTGATACACTATTGATTTGGGCTATGCTGGAGAGCAAATGGATCCAATGTGACTGGGTGATTCACAGTGGGCATAATACAGCTGTACATCTGAGGTATACAGACATGTGTGACCAGGATAATGTGACATTTTGACTGATATGTTGAACAGAAATCGTTTTAAAATGGTGACATGGTTTTCAGTATGTTGTATGATTTAGTTTCATGTGTATGTCAAGGTAAAAAAAAACTGTAATTAATAAAATAAATATTACCAATGTATTCCGTCATGTTGCATACTAGATTGAAAGTGATGCATAGCCCTGTATTTGTCAGTATATTTGTCAGTTATACACACTTTAAACACTTACACACATTCTGTGAGTATATCGCTGCTTTCTCTGTCCTTTGTTGATGTTGTTGTTGTTGTCTTCACCATCTGGTCAGCATTCTTTGCAGGCTCTCAGCAAAGGTTAATTGTAGAAGATATGAAGAAGCGCAAACACACTCACTGAATCCATGTTACACTGACCCTTGTTAACAACACTCTAAACTAACAGACAAATACGCTCACCTCTGCACGCGCTTTACGTAGCACTTGTTTTCTTTGATTTGCTGTCTGTCTTTCCCTCTCTCTTAAATGCACACAACCGCACACACACACACACACACACACACATTTCTTAACCTCCTTGGGTTATGTAACTGTTATTGGACCACAGTGACCTCTTGCCTCCCTCGTTGTCGGGGTCTCAGCAGGGTTAATTGTCTAATAACTGAACATGTTCGGGTATCACCTCATTTCTGCTGAGACACACTGGATTCCTCTAATACATGAGGGAAAAAAAGAGATTTCCCCTGGCACAGCCACACATGTTGTGTGTAAATGTGTGTGTGTATTTTAGGTAAATGCAAGTAAAAACTGATCTACTCTATTCTACTATTTTTACCTGTGAATTAAGATGAATGCTGATATATTACTGTAAGGCTGCAGCAAGCAATTACATTTGTTACTGCTTATTAATTCTTATTTAACGTCTGACATTTCACACGTCATCTTCAAACTGCTTGTTTTGTCACCATATACTCAAACTGTATCATATTCTTTTTGCAGATTATAATATAAGAATGAGGAAATATGCACATGAAAAGCCAGAACCAGGAAATGTTTGACATTTTTGCTATAATAAATTATTTGGACTCATGAAATCATCATTTGACCAATAATCCACATCTTTCATCATTTTCTTTTTTTTTTCTCAGTTTCAACATTTCATAACTTGTCTGTAATGTAACCATTTTTGAGAGGAAAAAAGAATAGTAACTAAGTAAGAGTACAATAGCCAGTGAAATCAGAAGTTTGAAGATCGATTATGCAGCCGAGTGTTGATCAAACGATAACACAGGAATGAGACAACTCAGTATTCTCTTTAACCTTCCTCCTGTGTTCTGTCACCACCCCCGGTGTTAGCGGGTCGGTTTCGACCCGTGTCTTAAATCAGCTTTGAAATACACTAAAAACAATAACCTATCATCCATTTTTTTTCTCATCTCTTGGTTACCTTGTTATGCTTCCTTATCCATGAAAATATTGGGTTTAATGTTTTTGGTGTGGGTCTTTGGGCCTTTTTTTAAATCATTATAGCTCTCGATTTTAATTTTAAAAAAAGAAAAATTAACTTGTAAAATAGTCCTGTAAAATAAAATTTTTTGAATTTAATTTAAATTTATAATACCAGCGGGCCAGCTCTAAAATTAAAGTCAGAATACAGACCAAAATACAGAATCGTTCTTTATTTGGCAGTTAAATGTTGTGTCCCGTATTAGTTCAATACGGGACGGGATTTGTTCCGTATTTCCATAAATATCCTATACACATGTCTGTCACACACACAACAACACTACATCTAACAATAGTAATCAAAAGCCACCCCACCCCCCTCCCGCGTGTCTGTGCCTCGCTGTCCGCGCCTGGCGCTGTCACGGTTCCCTAGAGACAGACAACACACAACAAAATCCACACTTTTTAAAAATGTCTACTACAATGTCCACTACTGCTCCAACACATCCTCAAAAGCAAAAACGATTACAAAAATACAGACATGAGTCTGTTCATCAAACAAATACAAACTATTAGACGCTTAATGGTCAACCTCTTGTGCTTTCCCATCGGCATTAAATGTACTGTCTGTACTGTTAATACCTATACAATTTAGAGTAAATTTAAGACAAATAGTTAAAGTTAAATAGTTAAAGCTAGCAACATGGCTGCTGAATGACCTGCTAAACTATCATTTTAATGAGAACATAACAACGCAACACACATTAAAATATAACGTTTAATAGCTAGGCTAGCCTGCATTTCAATCCATTTCCACCGGCCACTCCTTCCCGTAGCTTCGATCAAACCTCCCGTTCCCGCAAGATTTGCGTTGCGGTGGGATGTCAATGCAGACCTCTCATGTAGACTAGACTTACTCTGTATGGAAAGTGTTATGAGATAACCTTTGCTTGGTTGATGATACAATGCATCAAGTTGCATTAATAAAAACTGCATTAATAAAATGCTAAATAAAAATCTTATTCTTGGACAGAGTAGCTCCTCACCAAAGTGTAGCCAGAAAAAAGAGAGAACAAATTTCCATATTTAGGTTTTCTGGAGATTTTACTCTTTACAGTTCTTGTATTAAATAATAGTACATTGCCTTTCCAAGCTCCACCACAGTCTGGTTCAGAAGGCACCACGTGATATACAAATACTGATCCTGAGCCTTAAAACATGTACTGAAAAGCATGATTGATTGCTGGAGTAAAACTTGAAATAAGCTTTGCACAAAGTTTGATTAGACTGAAACATTGAAAGGACAAAAAAGAAAAGTGTCAGCAGAAGAGCTCTTCACAAGCGTCCTCCTGTAAAGTAGTGTTGGTCAGGTATACTTGATATCTTCTTTAGAGAACATGGGTTGTAGATGGAGCTATCTAGAGTGTTCAGTGGCAGACTGGCAACTTGATGGGAGAACAGCCATTAATACATTTCTGTGCTTCTCAAGCCTAACTCACACCGGGGACGTCAGCGGTGCGTTACGGCTGCGTCGCGTCAGCCGTTTCTGATCGCTGCCACTATAATCAATGAGACCACTCACACAGAAGCGTCTCTCCGCTCCGCAGCGCTATCTTTCCGTAGCACTTCTATTTCTGACGCGAGCCGTTGCTAAACCACGTCAATTTCAACAGAGCAGATTGCACCAGACAGGAAATTAGGTATTAGGGCCAAACAAAACAAAAAAAAAACAGCCCCAAAAAAAAAAAATAAAAAATCCGGCACAAGGGTAACAAATCCGAAAAAAAAAAAAAAAAAAAAGAAAGTCAGGCAAAAAAAAAGAAAGTCAGGAGAAAAAAAAAAATTGCAAAGACGTACCAGAGCAAAGCGACAAGTGACAGCGACTGACAGCTTCATGATAGCAGCCGGACGGACGTGGAGTGTAAAGGTGATTTTCTGAAGTGGTGAAACTGTATTCGTAACTGATTTTGTATCATATCAATAACGTAAAGCTTATTCCTTATTGACATTACCAACCTTGTTGAGTTCAAGTCGTCAACCTATCTACTAGCCTATTAGCTAACGCTAGCTAGCTTGTTTCTATCTTGATTGTCGTAACTTTTCAGGTAAACTAATAGAATATGTAAACTTCATATGACCTCATTGTATCAGTTTTAAAGGACCATAATCCGTGAGGACACCGGTTCCCTGGATCTGGCAAACATGTCAGTCACCGTAACAGATTTCCTACGAGATCGGGGGGTCCACGAAGAAGCCATCGCATTAATGGAGGAGCAAAAGGTGTGTTGTGGCAGCTGAAGTAATCAAGTATGGGCTGCGCTATGGTGATTTGCTCAGGCTTTGTATTAGCCTGAATCTTAATTTAATTTTGCAAGTATTGGTGTTTGATTTGATATGAGTGACTACTTTATCATGCCAAGTGGATATCCCTAGACTAAGATGAAAATTGGCAAAACATAATTCTAGATGTGAAAAAATAATTAGAGTAATGGCTGTATTAAAACAATGCTGCATAATGTCCAACCACTTGTTCAGCTCACTGTTGACTGTAGTTTTGTATTCCTGGGCAAAATGTAATGTGGGGAAGGACTGCCCATTGTATTATTACCCTTATGATGGTTTCCCTTTGCTTCACAGATCGATGTAGATGTCATCATGCTTATTGACGATTCAGCTTTGGCCAACTACATTCCCTCATATGGAGACAGAATTGCACTTTTGAATTTTTGCAGAAATCAAAAGCCTGTCTCAAAGCGAAAACTGGGTCTGCTGGAAAAACTCAGGGAGAAAATGAAGCTAAAAAAGTCAACCAAAACAAATGAAGCAGAGCCCCAAACCTCCAGATCTAAGAGATCTACAGTGCTTTTTGGCAAGAATTTTATGATCGTTGCACACTTGGCACAACAATGAAAGTACCCTTCATCAGGCACGATTTCAAGGCTGACACCTGGAGAGCCATCGGCCGAATTTTCATGAGAGGATACCAAGAATGTGACTACCTTCCCATCAAGCTTGCACCCCCCTTTGTTGAGGAAATATTATTTGGAACAGTGTACACTGACCTGGTAGACCTGGTAGGTATCTTTCTTCAATATGTAAGCTGCCAAGAGCGAGAGATCCTCAGGGAAGCTTTACAAGATTTCTCCTCTGTTGAAGCTGATGACCTTTTGGAGGTCCTCGACAACTATGAATGCAGAAGAAGAGCCTCAGCAGACACCCTACCAGAAATTCTGATGGAAATTTCCCAGAAAGAACTGGTGTAAAAGCCCATGTTTGTTATTGATTGTTGGAGAGAAATCATAAAACCACATCTATCTCTGAATTATGAGAAGCTGACAAAGATGTATGCTGACCTGAAACCAACATCTAAGAAGGTGTCAAGGCTGTTGAAGTTTCCAGCAGATATGACAGCAAAGCAAAAAGAGGTGGAACACCATCTCAGAAGGTATATCCGGGAACTGGATGAAGAAAAACTTGGGAAGTTTCTGAGATTCTGCACAGGATCCAATTTGATTGTGTCAGACAGTGTCGCTGTTGAGTTTATAGTAATGTCTGATTTTGCAAGACGACCATCCTCGAGCTGCCTGACAGCTGTGAAAATTTCCCAGTCTTTCGTGCTGAATTTAATGAAGTCCTGGAAAGCAACATTTGGGTGATGGACATTGTGTAGCACAATATGTGGCCCCTCAACCAATGGTTTGGAAAAGGTTCATCCAAAACTGTGCACTTTGTTTTCTCAAGATTCCCCACCATGATTCAATCTGCTGATTTGCAGTGCTGCGTCCATAGATGAAACTCCGGTCTCTTGCAAAAGCACCTGTGTGGTTCCTGCGCAAGAAGACAAGCATGTTCTCGACGTGCCCATTTTCCGTGCCTCTGTCAGCGCGCACTCGCTCCAGGCATCCTCCAAAGCGCTCAATGGATGCGATGAAATAGTCCGCTATTACTTTTGGGTCATTGTTGTATAAGCTTCCATCCACACTACGTAACGACTGAAACCATCGATACAACCATTTATGGCAATGCCATATGGCTTCAGCTTGTCATATGAATCCATATGCCATAGCGCTTTCGGGCCTCTGGTGCGGTAGTGTCTGCGTCTCAGACGTCGCGTCTGTCTGAGCTCCACACCGACCGGATCAAACAACTTGATCAGTTGCCTTATTGTTTCTTGTGATACAACATACCCTCTCTGGATCGCACGCAGGTGCAACCATCAGTACCCCTGCATCTGCCCCGTTCCAGCTATTTCATTTTGTATGAATGCGGCCACCTCCTCCAAGTTTGTATGGTTTATCCTCCTGAACAAAGCAAGTTTCCGACACAGTCTCTTCAGCGTCCTAATACTTATCACCACACTGTGTTTATGAGCCAAAAGAGAAAGAATTTCCTTATTATTATAGCCGATTCTGAAGTACCGCTTAATCAACGCGTCTGTAGAGGCAGCCATGGCCATCGACTATAGTACTTTGATATTCTCTAAATAATTTTTTTTTGCCTGACTTTTTTTTTTTTTTTTGACTGACTTTTTTTTGACTGACTGACCTTTTTTTTTTCCCCCTTGTGCCGGATTTTTTTTTTTTTTGGGGGGGGGGCTGTTTTTTTTTTTTTTTTTGGCTGGCCCTAATACTCCTTCGTGAAATCCAACACAGAATCAGCGTAATAAACTTCCGCCCCCTTTCAAAATAAAACACAAAATGCAGTTCATGTCGCCTGTCACAGCTTCACGTCCACATTATGTCATGACCGGTGGCACCAGGTCAGCTGTCAGTCAATCAAAGAGTCTCAACATGAACAACGAGAGACTAATTGTTGAAGTGAACAGCAAACAATAATTTATGACAGAACAGATCCTTTTTTTAATCTCTTTTATGCCGGAGAAGCAAAGTTAGCTGTTTGTTGGTGTTGTTTCTTTTATACACAGTTTATCGCGGGGACTCGCGTATGTCTCGCGTGATCTTGCATGAATACGGCTAGTTCGCTACACTGGCGTTATGCGCCCGGTGTGAGTTGACGCCGGGCAGAGGACGGAGCTGAACCGCGGCGCTGCCGTGACGCTGCCGTTACGCGCCCGGTGTGAGTCTCTTTGGATTAGAGCGTCAGCTAAATGACTAAATGTACATGTTTAAAATAAATTAATAATAAAATAACTAAAAGATTGACAGTAACAGTTTTTCTCTATATGACTAGAGCAAGGGTCTCAAACTCAATTTACCCAGGGGCCACTGGAAGCAGAGTCTGGGTGAGGCTGGGCCGCATCAGGTTTCCCACAAGAAAAGCTCTGATAAAAACATTCCAATGTTCTCAAATATCTTTATTTTTATTTTTTAACACAAAATAAGATGGAAATATATAAACAAAAATAAATAAACAAATTAAGAATTAATAAGAAAATAAATCAGCCAGTAATAAATAAAAAATGTCGTATTCGTAAAATGTCATGTCTTATGACATGAAGAAAAAATGTATGCCATATTAAAATGTTGATATATGGTGTCATTTTAAATATATAAATATAGAATATATATAATATGTATAAAATAATAATAATAATACAGCAGATACAGAAGAGTTAAGAAACATATAGTTGCTGATTAGAGAAATCTAAATATTATTATTCAGATTCAAATGTCTGTATTAACATTTCTTGTAGTCAGGGAGCCAAAGTCTCAAAAATGGGTTGAACCTGACATGGTCTGTCATACTTTGTATTTGTGTTTTTTTTTTTGTTAACTTTGACCCTAAGGACCAATAATTGGAGGGTCTGCTCTGTCGGAAATATTGCAAAAAAAATGTGCCCATTTTAGTGTATGTATCCTTGATTTTTCGATAGAAATTTTTGAAAAATTAAAAATTTCCTGAAGTCCTCAGTGGGTTGGGTAAGCTGTCAATAAATGCATTCCAGATGCAAAGAACGCATGTGGTGGCAACATTCAGTGAAAAAAATATTCTTAAAACACATTTCTACATGATTTTGGCTCATTTTAATGGAAAAAAAGAAGGAGTTTTCTCACTTTTTTTTCCAATATTTTCATCTTTGCTTCATTGGCAATTAACTATTCCCCCAAATTATGACATCAGCCAATATGCCATTCTTTGCACCAAACAGTATACTCATTCCACAGAAAAAATTATAAAACTCCAACCAAAATCAATGGATCTGTGATGATTTCACTACTAGGCCTTGTTGCTCCAAATTGGAATGACAAGAAGAGATAGTTAGTTATTCTGGCACCTGATGTTGACGATTTTATCCGAGGTAAGTTCTATATTTTGTCTTACTTTCAACTCACTATTTTTGTTTATGGCTATGGCTTAATGTTATAAGGCATAGCCTAACATCTGTGTGTGATAAGATTTAATTTAAGGGTGTCCTTTTTTTACAATTTACATATTCAGGTGTTATTTGCATACATATCATCAATATTTGAGCTGGCTAGCCATGTCTGTTAGTTAGCAAGCTAATGTTGTTATGTTAATGTTATAGTAGCTATACCTGATTACTAATTAGGTAGCTTGAGGTACTGAAGCCTTAACTTTAAACATGTATCATCTAAATATTACAAAGGAAGTAATACATTATTAAACATCATGGCCTAGGCATCTTTTTAATTTCAACATAACTCTGTTCTCCCAATGGAAATGTGTCACACAAGAACTATAATACAACAACAAAAAATGTAATTATTTTATTGCCAACTTTAACAGAAAATAATAATTTAGGATTAAATGTAATTAACTAGGTGCAGGTCCCTGTGAAGTGGGATAATCAGGAGGGTGACACACACACACACACTGCAAGATACTGCTCTGGGGATAAACCTTCACCCTCACCACCTGAGGAAACAGCAAACAAGACTGGCAGGGTGGGTTATACAGCAGTGTGATAAAAGATGGTTGGTTAGCACCAATTTGCCATTGACAAGTTGTCTCCCAAAATCAGTGGCAGCTGGGTAGGTTGGCTGAACCATGTGTGCCCGCTTACACACAGCCAACTGATGCAGAGCTCGGTGAAGGTGTAATAGGAAGGCATCTTCAGTTGGTGGAAGGCCTCCTTTGATGCTCACAAAGAGATGGGCTCGCAGTGCATCTAGAGTACCACCAAAGTCACTCCTATCATAGAGTGACACCATGTATTGCCGTGCTGCTGTTATAACTTCTTCCTGAACATCCAGGCTTTCCTCAGGGTCATCGTACCTGCACAGTGGCAGAAGGTCTGTCAGGTGTTTAATAGCAGTTGTGTAGGCCCGCATTTTCCCTCTTCTTCTGTGTGCTTAGCAACAATGTCCAGCTACTCCTAGATGCCCTTTCAGAAGAGGGCAGAAGGCAACTTCTGTGTGTGCTGATGCAACTGACCAACTGAAAAAGCTGTCATGTTTGATGACTGAGTTTGATGCATCACATACCTCACCTACCACAAAGCTATGGCTAATGTACATGGATAAGGTGATGATTCTTAGAGGATTCATCCATGCTGAGCATGCAGGTCTATGGAAGGAACACCTGGCTGAAGTGGAAAAGATGTTACCATACCTTGTAGCTGCTGGCCACTACAAGTACATATCCTGCCTGCCCCACTACCTCGAAGCTATGAGAAGCTTGCCTACACTGGCTCCAAACATCTATAGAGAATTTAAGGATGGGAAGTTCACTGTACGTCAAACAGAAGGACGGTTTAATGGTGTCTGGACAGACATGGCACTGGAAAAAACCTATAACTGTGATGCCAAGACAAAACTCTTCACTGGCATCAGTCAGCAGCCAGCGGCCATGGAGAAATACTTGAAAGCTCTTCCAGTTCTGACAGCTGTATCAGAGCAGACAAAGGCTATGGCTCACCTGGATGTGGATAACACCAAACACCACAAGGACAGCCAATGTGTTAAGGAGGCAGAAGGTGTAAGGAAAATAACAAATGTCATCGACAACCAGATGATCAATCCTTTCACATATGAAAAACAAGAGTGGATCAACATTTCAGCAGGCTACAAAGCCACTTCTGCTGACTTGATCTGTGCTTGTGAAAAAGGACTGGAGGCATTGGCTGCAGCAAGAAGATCAGACAGTGATAAAGTAGCCCAAATTAAACTTTCAACCTTTGCAGCAAAACCAAAGAAGTCCATGTCTATGGCATTCAAAGCCAGAAAGATCTATGAGGAGGAGAGTGCAGTTGTGCGGAACCTGTATTTTGTTCATGACTTAGAGGAAGACAGGAGGGTGGAAGTGTTTAGCCATGAATGGACAAGTTGCCCAGCCTCCCTGTTTAAGCCAGATCCGTCCCTTGACCAAAGCTATGCTATGCGCAAAGGAAACAAGGCAGACTACCTGGCTGCAATCAAGACTGCCCTTTTGGCAGCTCATGGGAGGAAGTGGCCGTCTGACAAGCCTATTGTAATGGTAGTAGATGCCATGGCATTCATTCAACGTTACCAACATCTAGGGAGCAGCACCTTCCATGAACTGCAAGGAAAGTACCTGAGGCAGCTCCTTGGAATTCTCCCAGACCAGTGTGACTGCATCCACTTTGTTGGTGATCGATATGATTTTTCCCCTGCTAAAAGTCTGAAAGGTGAGGAACGAGAGAAGAGGATGAAGACCTGCCCCAGCAAAATGAAGGAGTACAAGCCACATGATACTCTCCCTATACCTGAATGGAAAGGCTTCATTCATAATCCATTAAATAAAGCTAATCTCTACACGGGCGAAGCATGGGCTGCTCAGAACAAGTCACTTCCTGCAGGATGCACCCTTATTCTTGATGGAATCTTTTGTGATCCTGGTCGCACTGTCCTTTTGTCAGCAAATTGTCAGGTTGAGCTTCCAGAACTTTGCTGTGAGAAACATGAGGAGGCAGATACTAGGATGTTTGGTCACATTGCATATTCAGTACAAATTATGCACCACAAACGGGCTGTAGTGGTACTACATCACATGCATGGATGGGCTGCAGGAGTTGTGGGTGAAAATGATGGATAGCTTCCTACCTTTTCATGCCATCACAGAAGCTCTGGCAGGGAAGTATGATGTTGCAGCTTCAGATCTTACATCCCTTCTCCTTAGCACTTACATACTTCCTGGATGTGACACAGTGAGCCATCTGTACAGAAGAGGGAAAAGGCGGGCCTACACAACTGCTATTAAACACCCGACGGACCTTCTGCCACTGTGCAGGTCAGGTGACCCCGAGGAAAGCCTGGATGTTCAGGAAGAAGTTATAGCAGCAGCACGGCAATACATGGTGTCACTCTATGATAGGAGTGACTTTGGTGGTACTCTAGATGCACTGCGAGTCCATCTCTTTGTGAGCATCAAAGGAGACATGCGCTGCCTTCCACCAACTGAAGATGTCTTCCTATTACACCTTCGCCGAGCTCTGCATCAGTTGGCTGTGTGTAAGCAGGCACATATGGTTCAGCCAACTTACCTCTGAACTCAAGCTCAGCAAATATTGCAACTGCAAGAAAAGCATGTGTGCCCCAAAAGATGTTCAAGGATTGAACTTGCACTTGAAGACAGGGACATGTAAGTAGGTTGTGTGCATGTGCATGTGTGTAAAAAACACCCTTAAATTAAATCTTATCACACACAGATGTTAGGCTATGCCTTATAACACTTAAGCCATAGCCATAAACAAAAATAGTGAGTTGAAAGTAAGACAAAATATAGAACTTACCTCGGATAAAATCGTCAACATCAGGTGCCAGAATAACTAACTATCTCTTAAAGAAACAGTACACCTATTCTTGTCATTCCAATTTGGAGTAACAAGAACAACAGGCAACAATTTCAAATTCTGTTATAAAACATTATTATTATTTTTTAAAATAAAATTGCATCTACAATCCCTGAGAAACCTTATTGTCTATTAATAATTGAATGATTTCCATTCTACAGCATTTACCCATTGGACTTAACTACAGACAATGATGAGTATCTTCAAAGTCTGTTGGTAACCACTGGTTTCTTATTCTAAACTCATTCAATTTACTAAGATCACTTGTACGTGTAAGTGTACCATGATGCTAAATATCCAGGGTACCTTTCGGAATTTTGAGAGTAGTCTAAAATTCTATTGAGGTTCTGGGACTGTTGATTGCCAACTAGTAGTGAAACCATCACAGATCCATTGATTTTGGGTGGTTTTTTATATTTTTTTTCTGTGGAATGAGTATACTGTTTGGTGAAAAGAATGGCATATTGGCTGATGTCATAACTTGGGGGAATAGTTAATTGCCAATGAAGCAAAGATGAAAATATTGGAGAAAAAAAAAGTGAGAAAACGCCTTATTTTTTTCCATTAAAGTGAGACAAAATCATGTAGAAATGTGTTTTAAGAATATTTTTTTCACTGAATGTTGCCACCACATGCGTTCTTTGCATCTGGAATGCATTTATTGACAGCTTACCCAACCCACTGAGGATTTCAGGAAATTTTTAATTTTTCAAAAATTTCTATCGAAAAATCAAGGATACATACACTAAAATGGGCACAATTTATTTTTTTTTTTTTTGCAATATTTCCGACAGAGCAGACCCTCCAATTATTGGTCCTTAGGGTCAAAGTTAACAAAAAAACACAAATAAAAAGTATGACAGACCATGTCAGGTTCAACCCATTTTATTGAGCTTTTGAGACTTTGGCTCCCTGACTATTTAACCTTTAACTTTCTGAACAACAATAGAACATATGACGTCGAGCACGGCACAGTTTGTGATTGGTTGAAGGTCAGAAACCATGGAAACACGAAGTGTTTGTGGTGCCCAACAATGTTGAATATAGTTTAACATTAAATTAAATAAATTAAAAGTTTAATAAAGTTCGAAAAGTTTGGCTCGTGGCTAGACCAAACAGAACGATACGGTCTCCGTGAGCTCTCTGTTGTTTGTGGAGGTACGCGTAAGCTGACAGAGAGGGGGTCGGAGAGGGTACGCAATGACGCAGAGGGCTCTGCGTCGTTGTGTACCGACGGATATGGAGAAGCATAAATCGGGAACATTCATATCGAACCCTTCATCTCCATCAAATGAATATCAATAATATTCATAATCAATATTATCAATCCATCAAAAAAATATACTGTGTTACTTCAAAATAGGTAAATAAAAGATGGAATAAAATAGAATACAGCAGGGGTGTCAAACTCAAATACACAGTGGGCTAAAACTTTAAATTGAACAAAGCCACAGGCCAAGGTTGAACCTTTTAATATGGAACCAAACAAGTTTTGATTTAACAATGAATATTGAAATCGAGTTGCTAATATTACTACTAATAAATCATATCAATGGCATATTAAATAAAATTTAAATAAAAGGTAAATGAGATAAGTGTCAAAATTAGCTTCTTACACAGGCTAATAAATCTGAAAATAAAATAACATAACAGCTACGAATAAATCAACCATTCGGGCCTTGGAGTAGCAAGAAAAAGTGCATAGAAAACGTATTTACTGCTCATTTTGCGACACACTGATCTACTCTGATGCGGCCAAGCCAGATACCTGGCATCTTTTCTTGGATGCCAGTTCATTAATGTCGGGGCTCAGGGTTTGAGCTGAGGAAACCTTCATTATCGAACAAAGGTGTTCGTCAGTCAGATGTCTCCTGTGAGATGTTAGCTCCACAAACAAGACAAACAGGTCTGTCTTTTACATATGTAAACAGATATTCTGTCTCCCAGCTGTCCAGAAAAGTTCTATTTTCTGCCAGGAAGTTGGAGGATTTTTTATTACCAAATGTCAAGTATTCTTGCATTTTATCACAGTTTGTTCCATTTAACATGAAAGGCTCAGTTAATGCTGTTAAAGGCATGGATGGGGGTCGAACCCATGATCTTTGGTTTACGAGACCAACGCCTTACCACTTGGCCACCACGCCACCTGCATTTTGGCCAGTGTATAGTGCTGAGGAGGCACCCTATGGCGACACCCATACCTGCTTCTGGGCCAGTCTGGTGACTTTGACCTTAGGCCTGTATGCTGGCATTAGCATAATAGTGATGTGGTCTGAAGAACCAAGGTAGCGGAAGGGTAAGGGCTTGTGTGCTCCTTTCTAAGTCATGTAAACCAGGTCCAGTGTGTCCAGCCACAATGAGTCCCTCTGGATGGCCTGTCTGTTGATTACTGATGGCGTTCAGTTCACTCAGTGCCTTGTCATTGTTAGTTGGAAGGGATGTAAACTGTGGCTAGCAGGATGGCTGAAAACTCCCTCGGTAGGCTTGCACTTGAGGATCATAAACTCAAGGGGTTAACGATATTTGCAAACCAGCACAAACAAACATTTCCCTGTAGGTTATTCTGGTGATGGTATTAAAGGGATGCATGGGGTTTGAACCCATGATATGTTTACAAGACAAACACCTTACCATTTGTTCAACACAACTTCACGACTCCACATACCCTTCAGTGGATATTGCTATCTCACCATATTGTCACTAGGAGGCAGCAGTGAGAGATGTTCAGATCCTACTTGGTGGCTCAAGGTCCAGTGTCAGATTTAATACACGTTCAGACAGGGACAGGCAAATGGATGCCGGCGGTGTTTTTCACTTCACTTCAGTGGGGGTTGTACGTTTAGAAAACGGAGCCCCACGCGACGCTGTGGCCACCAATCAGACACTCAGATTGGCCAAACCTCCAGAGACAGCCTGAAATGTCTCTGAAGCAGAGACTGTCCAGGTGGATTCATGGACTAAACTCTGATAACCTGTGTGTGTTCTCACTTTGTTTATTTCATGTACCAGCTTCTAAATCTGAGTCTGACTTGCAATTTACAGAGAGACAGAGAGAGAAAGCTTGTGCTTGTAAACACCTTAGTCCGATCTACCTCGGACCTATTTTGGACCACATCGGACATCTTAAAATTGGATGAGAACACCTAGATAATTCGTTCATAGTCGGATATTTAACGCCATGTATACCCAGCAGTCGGATCTGAAGCGGATTTTGCATTCTGCACATGTGCGACATTTTCCTCCTGGGCTTTCACCTGGAAGCCAAAAGACCCGTTGTTTGTTTTATGTTCATTATTAGGACGAAAATAATGCACGAAAAGTACGCAGCTGTAGCATCGTCCATCTCCTCGTATGTAATCTTTGTTTGAATGCCTTCAGATAGTTTTTGTTGCTGATAAGTAGAGGTTGGCCAAAAGTGGCTCTTTGTTGAGAGGGCTACAGCGCCACCTAGCGTGACAGAGTCAGCCATGCTCCAGCCGTTTATCCGATTCTCTGAACAGTGTGTATACCAAGGCAAGTGATCCGGTCTTATGCATGTCATTATCTGATACCATCAGAAATTCAAATTTCTTGCTGCATGTAAACATACTGAATGACTGTTAGCCAATTAGTTCTTCAATAGCAGGCAAATTGATTGTTACTGGGTGGGTTTCAGGTAGTTACATTAAAACAAAAGAACTGTTTAGAGACAATGATGACATGAAGTAATGGAAATACTTGTAGCTGTAGAACTGTTGCAGTAACTTCATCATCACTGCGAGACAAGATATAGCAGTCTGGAGCTCAGGTCTGGTGACTGCTGTATTAAATCACTTAATCACTGAAATCACTTTTTTTTCACCTGTGCTGCTGTTTTTCCATCAGCACATGACTCACGTGATGGAGGCTTGATGCTAATGATGACCATCGTGGTACAGAATGATATCAGCTGGTGTGTTCATTGTTGCTTTACCTGTTCAGTGTGGGTAAAATATCAGATAACCTCGCTGATACCTCGCTTATGTGTCACAGTGACATTAGGACATGAGGAAAAGTAAGTTTTATTTTTATTATTTAATTAAAAGTTTTATTTTACATTTTATTATGTCAGCATATATTCTTTACTATGATGAAGGCAGAAAGCTCCATTGGAGTGATGAGAAACTGTGGCTTGAACAGACAGAAACCCAATTAGATAAGGACATATATGGGACACTTTAGATGTTTCCTATCTTATTAAAGGCATGGATGGGGATTGAACCCATGATCTTTGGTTTACGAGACCAACGCCTTACCACTTGGCCACCATGCCAGGGCAGCAGACACCTGTCAATCAAAGCAGCCATGCTCCTGATTCTTTTTAGGGCTTTTTTTTGTGTTATTATATATATATATATATATATATATATATATATATATATATATATATATATATATATATATATATATATATATATATATATTTCAGCATACAGCTTCCCAAACCAAATCTCTCTCTCTCTCTCCCTCTCTCTCTCCAATCATCATTACCATCAATGCATGTTACTAACTAAACTTCTTCCCTGGAGTTTCTGAGCTGTCTTGTCCAGTAGGTTCTCATGGATCGTGGCTGCTGCTGTGGTCCTGCATGACGTCCACTACATATATTATTACTGTCATTATTGTTACCATATCTCCATTACAGTTTATAGTTAGTTAATGATTTACTGCTGCTGTGCATCTGTGTCTCTCTATCTCTATCACAGGTTCCACTGCTACTGTAATCATTCTACCATTCATTGTAATTCATTTTAATTGTACAATATGTTTGTGCTGATTGTTCTGTACATGTGACATCCATTGCACATCTGTCCGTCCTGGAAGATCTTATGTCTTGCTTCACATTAAGTTTGTTAGTTTATTTATATTAAACTAGAAATGTGTTATTTATGCAAGTGATTGAGAAACACAACACAGTTAGAAAGCAGAACATCGGGATGCTGAGAACTGAGGGAACTGGTGAAACAAAGGGGTTTTTAGCAGGTAATGTTAATTATATAATAGCATTAAACAAAACACAACATACATATCTTCAAGTGTAATGGAACTGTAACTGCTTGTTTCCATGATAATGTCAATGATTTAAGGAATAAGTAGAACTTCCACTGTATTAACAAAGGATTTAATAATGCAGAATAAGAAGTGTGAATTTAAACTGGCAAAAGCTACAATTATGCATGTTGAGTGCTTAATAAATCTAAGTTTCAGGTTCATCTTCTGTTTTGTATTATGCTCACCCAGTTTCTCTTTTCTGCACCTTTGTTTCTCTGCCTCTGTATTTTTTCAAACAAGGTGTCTGTGGGGAGAAAGAGACCACGTCTGAGCCAAGACATCCATAAACAAGCTGTAAACACGCTAACAGAGCTCATAATGGTGGTGACAGCGAGGAGTGGGGAATTTCACTTAGTAAACAAGCAAAGTTTTGTAGCATTTTCAGATTTTCTGGGTCATGGAAGATTTTGATGAGCTCATTAAAGGTATGGATGTGGGTCATAGCCATGATCTTTGGTTTACAAGACCAACGCCTTACCACTTGGCCACCACACCTGACACTTGAGCTGTCATTATGTGTTGTTGTAGTGTCTTTGGCAATCAGTACAAAATACAATTTATAACAATTTGAGTTCATCAGTTATCCATGCATATGCTGCATATGGCAGCCCTGCCAACAGATATGGTCAGCGCTTGGACAAGAAGTCGAGAAATATACTTGAGATCTGATCTGTGCAACATGCTCTGTAAGTTAGTTACTGTAGATTTCCAAAGAAAACACCTCGACCCTTCCTGCCGTGAGAAAATGCTGCTTGTTTTGCTTCACACAAGCAAAGCTGATTACAGATTTTCTGGGTCATGAAAGATTTTGATGATCTTGTTACAGGCAGGGACAGGCACTAAGCTTTGGTTTACTTATCCTTTGGCCAATACGCCCCCTCACTTTGCATCTGTGCAATGTTGCTGTGTACCACAGTCATATAAAACTGTTGCAAGGAGAAACATTCAAGTCCTACACATAAGGGCGGCACACATAATACACACAATATGGTGGTATTCACATATGAGTATCAGGAGTGGTGGCCCAGCAGTAAGGTATTGGTCTTGGAAACTGGAGATCTTGGGTTGGACCCTCACTCAGGCCTTTAATATCGGCAAAAGATTTCAGGAAAATGTGTAATGAGCTACAAGAAAGGCTTTGGTAAGTAAAATTCTCCCTTGTATCAACACTCTGTGTTGAGAGGTTAGAGAAAGAGACCATGTTTGAGCCAAGTGACAAGACAGGCCTTATCGGGTAATGTGCAACTCTTGTGCTGTAAACAGTCAAGAAGGGAGCAGACTTTCATCCATTTATTTACACTTTATTTAAAAATCTTGGCCAGACAAGCAGCAGAACAAACTGCACAAACAAAAAGATAAAGCAGACCCAAAACAAAACAGTGGCACCATCATTCTTGTCTTAAAAAATGATTTAAAAGCATCCAAGGAAATCAGATGTTTGAGTTGTATAACATTCTGTATTACATTCCAGTCTGACAGTGTAGAGTATCCAATAACATTCTTCAAGTATTCATTCATTCGATCATTTCTTACCCCTGTTGCAGCTGTTTTGTACATTCATGCAGATGTTATTTACTAGTTTGTTGAAATAGTTAAAACTGTTGTTTTAACTATTTCACTTGTACCTGTGTTTACAAAGGTTCCGGGAGCAGCAAGGCTTCCCCTTGTAGTAACTGCAAGAACAGAGCAGTTAAGTTTCATATTCTGGTTTGAGCTTCGCATGCCAACGATTTCTAGTGTATTCAACTGGAAGGAAGAGCCACAGCTTTAGCATTCATGGAGCTTCCTAATACTACCCCATTTTCACTGCAGCACATCACAGATCATGCCGTGTCTTCCAACAGCATTAAAGGAATGGATGGGGATCAAACCCATGATCTTTAGTTTACAAGACCAACACCTTACCACTTGGCCAACACAGCCCTAAACACATGCTGTCTGATCATTTATCTGGTGTTGATTGAGATAAATAACGTCAACGTTCATAAAATGACAAACATTAGATGCTACAGTGAGTCAGAATATGTTTATATGCAGCCATTAACCTAACAACTTTTTCCAACATCATCCTGCATGACAAATCATGACTGACGCAATTACGTCAGCACATAAGTGAGTGAAGCGTGGATACATCCACAGAGAAAAACACATGCTGAGCCTCCAAATGTCACAAACAGGAGGAAGTACACACATTAGCAGCAAAACACATGCAGGCTTGAGTGTTTGTCACTGTGTAGCGATCACTATTATTAGTCTTGAGTCAGTCTGCTGAAGAGTCCATTTCCTTGCATTGTAATTCAAGTGACACTTGAAAATTGTAGAGAATACAAGATCGTAGAACAGTGTGTGTGTGTGTGTGTGTGTGTGTGTGTGTGTGTCACTCTGCCTGGTGACAACAGATCATTCAACTGAAATTACTAACCAAAGGTAGCTGTTACAGTGTCTCTCTCCAGCCCTAAATTCACACACGTTCATGCTGATTTTTATTTCCTTGTTGAGGTTTGCCCTTTAGTTCTTATTTCCCTTCTAACTTGTCACTAGAGCACTCAAATGTGAAACAAATCTAACGGAGAGAAATACAGAGGAAGTGAGAAAGTGACTATTTGGAGGTCAAACAGCAGAATCTCGGTGAATGTGGTGAAAGCTGTCAGATATTTTTTATTAGTAATCATTTAAAGCTGCTGCCTTAATTCATTTTTTGACAGCTGATGGGAGTAGACACTTAGATATTGTCACATTTTACGCTGATATGTGGAATATGCTAGCAAACAGTTGCCTGTTTTTTGTGTCCACTAATTCACAAGAAAAATATCTGCCTGTTTAGATGGTAAATGCTCCACAATGTTCACTAGCTAGTTGCTAAATGAGTCTGTGTTTATCAGAGCGTAGAGTCATCAATCAGAATCATAGAGTTTTATTCAGTTTTAGTGGAGGTTACATTTTGAGCAGCGACTCTTTTCTGACAGTGTTTCTACACTACTCAGCTAGCGGGACATCCTACCTGCAAGAATGTCAGCCAATCACAGGCTTTAAGTTACTAAAGCGCTCCTTAAAACCTAACCCAACCAACAGTTATAAAACGTTGGTATTGTTACTATGTATAAGGATAACAATGTAACAATATAAAAACAGTGTGACAGTATCCATCCAAATTCATAGAAAACATTTAGTAAAGTTCAAGTAATTTAGCAAAAGAAAATGCAAATGAATGTTTGTGTGTATCCATTACCTTCATGTTCATATTAAGAGTTGGTTTGAAAGACAGAAAGCAGGATATGAGTCAGACATTTGTGTTTGTTTCATGTATTTATGAGCAATCGTGGATAGATTATAGAGCCATGAGAGCCTGAAAGAAAAGATCAGACATGTGATTATTGGACTGTCAGATTAAGAGCATTAAAGAGGTAAAACTCACTGTGAACGTGAGGTGGGATACACTCTGGACAAGTCACCAGCTCATCGCAGGGCACATACTTTTTGTCTGCAACAGACAACTGTATCAATTTGAAAGGTGATGAAGTGTCAATGATCCGTTCACAACTTGTCTCCATTGCCCACAAGTGCAAAGAAAAAATAATTGACTGGTTTAATGTCTGATTAATTTTACCAACAACCAAGTTGGTCTAATTAGGACCTCTAAAGTATAAGTACTCCATGCACAAGCTGAAAGATGGAGTGGGGGTGATGAAGCAGAGGAGTTGCCACACATTGTCATTTGGAGTATGACGTGATTCCTCGCAGTGCATATTTTCTGCTCATCATTCTGTCACCGCAGAACAAAACAGCTCTGAAAAATAAAACAACAGTTTGGTCCTTTTTGTTATGATTTCCACACTAAAGCACTTGAACATATGACAAGTTGTGTTTACTGTCAGAAGACTGGGAGCTCTTCAAGTACTTAGTCGTGGGTAAAGAATTCAGAGTGACATGGCGTGGCTTTCAACAGGCCCACTGAGCATGGTCTGTCCAAAAAGAACCATGCCTCCATAAACAGCAGAGCTCTGCATTATTGATGAGGCCGGGATGACACTTGGTGTTTGCTGGTGGAGGTTCACACATTTTAAATCACAGATTCCGTCGCTGATGTATTATTCTGTCATATTTGCATGCAGCACCTTCACTGCAGTGCATCTGATATATTCTGCTTTTTCTTCCTCAGCACATTAGAAACTAGTGTTTTCACCTTGTTTTATCTGAAAATACTTTTGACTAAAATATTGCATGAATTAGACAGAACCGTATTCATTCAAATATATATTGTTGAACTGCTTTAGCACCATATTCAAACATTACAAAATGGGGAGATAATCCCACAAAAATGACATCTGGTTAAGTTCAAGTGACAAACCGTCACGAAGGCCTGGGGGAAATCATGTGATGTTCTTATAGAGTCACAGAGTGAGCAGAGAGGGAACGTTGGGTCAACACAAATGTAGGCTTAATGTAAGAGACAGCTGCTCATTTCCAGTTTCCATCTGACAAGTTTGTCACGATTGTTCCCTAACCTTAACTCACGTCATTGTGGTGACGTGGGCCCAAGTTAACCATGCCTAATGTGTTTTTCCTTTACATCTGCTCTGACAGGTTCACATTTGATAAGATTTGCCCTGCCTTACCCATGATGACTCTGGTGACAATTTTATTCAGACAAATTAAATAATAATGTAAAGGTTTTGAGCCATACAGGAAACAAGCTACCATCCATGGTGGCTTCAGGGCTGTCCACATGTCAGACTGTCTTTGGGCCAAACACTGAAACCCAGATGGTCCAGATGGTCGGGTCAGCACCTTGCAGGATATTTCTTTGTCATCAGTGTGCGTGTAAAGTGCTATACTGTTTTATTACTGTATGTAGTTATTTACAATTTTCTTATTACATTTTAATTGCCCTCCTGTCGTAATAATCTCCATACATTTTTTCTCACCTTTGTCTGAGACTGTAATGGAATGTCTCTCATTGTCTGTTCAGTATCAGTAAAATGTTTGGACACACCTTCTCATTCAATGGTTTTTCTTTTCATGATTTTCTACATTGTAGATTCACACTGTAGACACCAAAACTATGAACTAACACGGATGGAATTATGCTGTCGTCCAAAAATTTGAAACAAAGCAAAATATTAATTCAATCATTTTCTCTAGGAGCTTATCAAAGTCAACTGAGGCAGGGCAGGGTACGGTACACCCTGCACAGGTCGCTGGTGCACAGCAAAATGTGTTTCATTTCAGATTCTTTGTACTGAGCACTTGTTGGCTGCTTTCCCTTTGCCTCTGCAGTCCAACTCATCTTGGACCATTTATGCAGCTATCTGGGTGGCTTTGGCCATATATGGGGAGTGAGAGACAAGGAATTTTTAACCACAGGTTAAAGACATGGATGGGGACCAAACTCATGATCTTTGATTTACAAGATCAACGCCTTACCACTTAGCCACCACGCCCATTGACATGGATGTCTGTGTGAAGATGACTCAGAGACTTGGAAAGCTTGCACATTAGTTGTTCATTAGTATTTCAAAAGTGATCTGACAGCATTATCCTGGTCAAATTGGATTAAATCTAGATCTGAAGGCTGGATTTGGGTATTTCAAAATTTAAGGCAGATATCTGGATCATCTTGATACCAAAAATTCAGGATCATTTGGATCCCACCTCAGAGGTGGATTTCACTTAGATTGACCAAGTCTCAATACCCAGTTTTCAGATCAGATCTATATTTAATCCAATCCAACCAGGATAATCCTGTCAGATCACTTCTGAAATACTGGACCCTGATGATTACAGATTTCAGCTCATATACCAATCCCGAGGGCTCCTAAATGTAAACTAGTTGACCACAAGAGCATGAATTATTATTATTATCATTATTTTCCTTTAAAAATAATATTCTGACAACTCTTTGTCTGCTTAGCCACTTTTTCTGGACCCTATAACTGCATCTCCCCTCAGTGAGATGTTCAGTTGTCACAGAGATAGCTCATGTGCCAATCACATGTCTGATTTCCATACTTATATATACATATACTCATATATACATATATTTATATCTATAAGCATATGTCTGTGTTGACAACAAAGCAACCTCCATTGGAGGAAAGCTCTAGAAAAGGTACACCCTGGACAGGTCGCCGGAGCATTTTAGATTCTTTAAACAGCCATGCTTTGCAGCTTTGCTCACTCTTGGCATCACCCATCAGATTCATGAGATCGTCACCTGGAATTTTTTGAAAGAGTTCCCAGTGGCACTGAGCACTTGTTTGCTGTGTTTCCTTCACTCTGCAGCCCAAGTCACCTTAAATCGTCTTAATGTTGTTTAGGTAAGACATGATATGATGGTCAAGAACTGACGGTCTCAAATGCAGACAAGACAAGAAATTCCACTAATTAACTTCTGACACACCTGTTAAATGAAAACCATTCCAGGAGACACCTCGTGAAGTTGGTTGAAAGAATGAGAGTGTGTGTAAAGCTGGGGCAGGATGTGTTCAATGACCTGCTGTGGTTTTGCTTTACCAACTGAGGAACGCAAAGTTAAGAACACAACAGCAATGCAACACATCACAACACACTTCAAATCAAATGATTCATCAACATAAAAAGTAATCATTAGTTTGAACCACGAGAATCACAGTGATAAAACGACTCTGAGGGAAAGTTAGGCAATTTATATATGAAATGTGTTTTTTCATCTCTGCTCTTTTGTGTGTTTTGATTGTTCTGAAAGAAAATAAGACACTTACTTATTTTACAGAACAAAGATGTGATTCACATCAAGTTTTGCTGCTCATCAACCCTCTCATACCTCCTTACCTTCTTTTCTTTTTCTTTTCCTTCCAGTCATCTTGCTTCCTGTCTTTTTTATCTTCCCTATTGTCAATTAAGACAAGAGCGCTCAGAGTCGGCATCCTCTCACCACACTGCGATGTTAAGTACAATAAACAAAAGCAAAGCCCACAAACCATAGGCACATAAAGATGCAAGTTTCCAGGCAATTTCTCTCTCTCTCTCTCTCTCTCTCTCTCTCTCTCTACAACAAAAGAAAAAACACTTCAGCATCAACAGTCTTTCTCTCTGCAGTTGCAATCCTTTATTTAATCTCTGTCTTTAAACTCTATTCACAGACTTTACAGCCACCATTACAATGTTGCCAAAGCAGTAAACAAAATGCAAATTGTATGCATTAGTTTGTTTATTTATGTAGTTGGAGCAGAGAAATGATGGGACAAGGAGGAAGGGGAAGAGGAAGAGGAAGGAGGTGGAAATAAAATTAAGCTGTATAGATTTATTAAAAAAATATTTTAACACGGAGTCTTATAGAGACTGTCTCATTTTGGAGCTTTTCAGCACAGTTTTGAATGCAGGACTTTTACTTGTAATAGAGTATTTCCACACTGTTTTGCTACTTTTACTGAAGTAATAGATCTCAGTGCGTCTTCCACCTCTGCATACACGCACTAACATGTTCCTCGTAGATAACTTTGCAATATGACTGCTGTAATATGATGACTTTCCACAGTTGTATGTGAGATTTAAAGCATTGTACAGTGTTTAGTTTTAGTTTTTAAACACATTCATTGCTTACTCCAACTTCCTGGATCACCTCAATGAGGCAACACTCTTCTCTTGGCTCATACTAAACATGTTTAGCAGCAGTGATGCTGACCACATCAGTATTTTATGATCACGGCAGATCATCAGATAATCAAACGATCACATTGTTGGAAATGAAAAATCCACTTCTTGTTGCCACACAGTTCTGACTGGAAAGTCCTGGGAGCACCATGGAAGCTGTGGAAAAGGCTCCACGGTGGCTCTGGTAATATAAATGTGTTGATTCTTCCCTCATAAAAGTCAAAGCCAAAGATCTGTGACACCACCACCGAAAGCAACAAAGGCAATGATAGGTTCAAGTTTTTTGTTTTAATAAAACACATTACATAATCAGGTCATGTAATAATAATAATCACATAAACAGCAGCACTTATTCTGTCCTTACTGCCAGAGACAGACACTGTCTGCCATAGTGTCGGCAGTAGATTAAAAGGACAAATATGTGATGAGGGGAATATTTCATTATTGCTACTTTCAGTAACAGTTGTTTTAATAAACAAAGCTAGAGCTGTGTAGTTAAAAAACCATGTGTATTTTGTGAGGGATGCAGGGAAAAGAGAAGACAGAGAGAAGGAAGCAGGAAACTGTTGTCATTTTTTCTGAAATGGAAAGATCTGCAAAAAAAAAAAATGTGTTGTGCTGATTCCTGTGCCTGTGTCAAGCGTGGGCTGGGCTGCGTGGGAAAACAAGTAAGTGTTAGGACTCTTGAAGAGTGTGTATTTGTATTTGTATTTTGACAGTTGAAAATGGGACATATTGATATATTTCAGAGTTTCCTCAGGACACTAGGATGCTCCATTTAAAACCAGGACTGCAAACCGGGACATGTGGTCACCCTAATTAAAACGTTCTCATTTTTATTACGCCAAAGTTTGTCTTCTGTCACTGTCATCTCGGACAGAGAGAAAAAAAACTCAAACGGAACGCAGCAGCTTTCCTTCAAGGAAACTATAGATTCACCCGAGGCTGTGGATTTCATTTCTCCAGTCGGGTTGCACAGAGGGAATACAATCCAAACAAATAGAGCCTGCCGTATACATAACGAGCACAAAATTGCTGTAGAAAAAATGAATGCATGAATGGATGACAGCCATGACATCAAGAGACAGTAAAAAAAAAAACTTTCGCCAGCCAAGCAACAATTACATAAATACCAGTCTGATTACTGTATATAAATTCATTTCCATATAAATGTCTTTCTCCTGCTGAGCAATCAGGGGTCATGCGCAACATCCAAACTCAATTTCAAATTCAGGAATCACACAGACAAACAGAAAGATAAAGTCACAGCCAGGCTGGTCTCTCTGCATACACATCCACATAAATCCGGTATATAAGACAGTGGACTCTTCTGTTTGTTTCTTCCGCTTCCCCTTCCTCTCTCTCAAACACACGTTTGAACATCTGTTGAAGCTGCTCCTTGAATTTTAAGTCAGATGTCAAAGAGTTTACGTCTCCTATTCCTCATCAGTCACATCTTCTGCATATCATCAAAACATGCTGCAGCTTTTAGATGTGTGTAATGTCTGTAATGTAATCAGTGTGTGGGTGTGTGTGTGTGTGTACAGTAGTTAATAAATGCACATGCACTCTGCAAGTGTAGAACACTATTGAGTTATTTATTCATGTATGCATACGGTGCATTCCTGAAGCTTATATATATATATATGAATCATGCTGTGTCTTCAAATACAGCTCTTTCACACCGTAGCTTCTTCATTTTAGAACTGGTTTTCCCCCCAGACTTCATGCATTTTTCTTTTTTCACAGATTTAATTTTACATCTGAAATTCCTGAAATGGATTGGATAAAGTGATACAATGTTATACAGCAGAGTTAGCATAGTTTTGGTTGTTTTAGTGTTAAGGTTGTGTTATGGGAATTAACAAGCTGGCTGTCTCTTAGATTCTATTGTGTTTCTGCAGAATATCTGTGTATATATGCTGTATTTACATTGTATATATACGCATATATGATAATATATATGCCATATATATATATATATATATATATATATATATATATATATATATATATATATATATATATATATATATATATATATATATATATATATATATATATAGCATATATGCGTATCTATATGCCACATATATGCTGCATATAGGCCAAATTTAGGTGCATATATGTACATATAGAGGAGAGGGCATATAGGTCTCCTATATTGTTTCTTTATATCCACATACAAGCCCTATATGTACCGATGTAAATGATGGTTATTGTAAAGTGTTACATAGGTGCTTATCTAGGTGAACATATAGGGGCGGTGGTTAGCAGTTCAATTCCCACCCTCACTGCTGGAAGACTGGAAAGGCCTCGCCATGGTCAAGGTGTGTTCTGACAGGTGCCAGCTGGATGGGTTAAATGTGGAAGAATAACTTTACATGTAAATTTGATTAATAAAGTTTTACATTTACATGACTGAAACTACTGACATACACACCCCATACCTGCCTTATTTTAAGTTGTGTTACTTTATTTAAATAAGTATACTTTTCTATTGGCTCTGCACTGCATCTCTCCCGTTTTTGTCATCTCCTTTGAGCCGGGGCATGACAGTACATATATCTATAAAAGGGGCCAATTTTGTGTATGTATCATTTATTTGAAACCTATATTAAAACGTATATGTTTATATAGGTTCTTTCTGTCTGGGTAGATGCAGTTATCTATCGCAGTTTTCATGTAAGCAAACAAAATTATGTTTCCCTTTAGGGTTTCACGCTAATTATGCATTGTATACTTAATGCTTCATAAAGTGGAGGGGTTGTAGATGACCACTGCTAGTGCTGATGCTGCCTCACTACTTATCAGCTGGATCCACTTTCTTTTTCTAAAAGGTTCTGTTGGTGCATTCTACCACACAGCATCTTTCCAGTGTGTTTCTGTCATTTGCCAGACAGTGGCAATAAAGCACCTGGACACAATACAAATTCACCAAAGATGAATTATTTCTGGGACTTCGCAGCGCAATGTCTCTATTCCACTGTATCTTCACAAACAAACATAAAACCTTCTGCTCTGTTTGAAAGACAGTTCCTGATTGACTTGGACCATGAAACACATTCTCTGGAAAGACAGAGCCATGCAGCAGGTGTGAAGTAAAAAACACACAATTTTGTGTTGTTATACACTGAACACTGTTAGGATTATCATACTGGAAGAATAAACAGGTTGACAGTCAAGTGTCCCACTTTGGTTTGTTTGTACCCACTTCAAACAATGCAGCATCACAAGAAATCCCCCGGGACAAAGGAACATTTCTGAAGGTCCTTCTTGGCATGTCCTTGAAAGCCGTAGTGATGGAGGAACAAGCAGCCGTAAAACTCTTTCTTGGGGCTCTGAAAGCACACAGCCTGCCATCCTACTTTGAGAAGTTTGTTCAGTTGCTTGTGTCTCGACCTGTGGACACACTGACGGTATTAAAGAATCATTATCATTAAACATTTAAAAACATGGAGGGACACCTCCAAAATGGCATATTATAATTTAAACTCCAGAATTACACCCCAGTTGTCCTTTGAATGGTAAATGCCCAAACACACAGCTACAAGAGCAAAGCTAATTAGAATCTGTTTTGTTTCCCTCAGTTTTTGAATGTTCCTAATGCTTTTGCAAAACCAGACTTTAAATTATGAATGTCCCTGTTGACTTTGTAAGGTACAATTAAATAATAATATTGCTGTATTTCAACTGTGTCATGGTTTCATGGCTTTAGGACTGTTACTGTTTCAACTTATGTAACTGATGCGTTCTCACAACATCAATGAAAAGAAATTCAGTGTGGCAACAATCAGACAAAAAGCCAAACGTGAAGGGTCTGAGAAGTCTCTAAATCTAGTGAGAAAGTCACCAAGTTGGCGACACTGGGATTGACACGTTTCTGTACCAAGCACAGTACATCATATCAAATAATACATCATCAAATAAAGTAGAAGAAAACATTGAAAAAAGGGTTAATATTCAGAGTGATCTGAAACTTGAAAGCTTAGTTCACAGAGACTACTCTTATTATTTGACGGCCTTGTTTAATATCTACGTTGATATCATAACAGGACAGAAAAAGATCATGTTATATACATGGTATGGACCTCACTAGATAACAGCTCCATAAAAACACAACGATTATACAAGCGCATGTTTCTGATGAATGGAGACTACAGCTGTTCTAACTATGGACACCAAGAATCTATGAAAATTTAAGAGGCACACTGCTTTAAAATGACTTTAATTTCTAATGTTTAATTATTTCTATAATAAATAAATATTTGAAATGATAATGTACAAATAATGTGGCAATGTGAAAGGGGGCACTTATGAACCGACAGATTCTTCAGCTCCTTTTGGTTTCATGGAGCTTTTCAGTGAGTTTGTTGTTCAGTTGCTTGGCTGCAACTTTACTCTCATGGTTCATTCTCAGTAGCCACGTTGTAGCCACCATGTTGTAGCCACAGCAGGCAGCTGTCTATAGAGAAAAAGCTTTACAAACACACAGTATACGACCAGTTGAGCAGAAAACATAATTAAATGGACTGTACACTTATATAGCCTTTCTAGTCTTCCGACCACTCAAAGTACTTTGAACCGCTGATCTTCTGATTAGTGGACGACCTGCTCTACCTCTGAGTAACATCCAGCAACTGGTGAGCATAGCAGAGCGGTTAGCAGCTGAAGAGGTTAATTAGCTCTAAAGACAGAAAAATTCAGTGTTGCAGGTTTAAGACAGAACATGTACTGGAACAAAGTTTATAACCTTTTCCACTCAGAATTAATGCTTGAGCGAACACGTTAGCTGTTACGACCTCGCTGTAAATCAGAGCTGTGATTCTGAGTTACAGTTTTTGAAGCCTTCCTTTCCCGTTAGGCAAAGCTTCTTTAAAAGTTCGAAGTGATGTATTATTCTTTTTCAATTTAAAGTCCAGTGAATCCTAATCAGTGTTCTGTGGTGTTCTGCACTTGAAGTCATCTTTAAATAGCTTCATGGTCCATTCTGTTGCAATAAACTAGAGTTATGTTCCATATTTTCTGTCATTAGCTGAAGGTTCATACATAATATTGACGCGGGTGTTAAATATGAACTACTTCTGTCTGTGACCTAAAGACATGTCTGGCCATCTGTAAAGTCATAGACAGACAGTTTAATAAATCAGCTTTAATGAACACATCAACCCACTCACTAAACTGATATTGAGGCTAAGAAGCCACGTTTTTAAGATTAGGGGAAGACCTTGGTCTTGATTAAATATGTAAAAAGTCATCACAGAAAATGAATCCAAACATGGCTCCAGACTTACATAATACAGTGACTTTAATTTTGCCACAGCATGCACATCACACTACCTGCTGCAGTGGCAGTGAATGTCTTCTACGAAAATAATGAGCAGAAATACTGCATCATACCTCTCCCACCCCCCACCCTGCCATCACCCCCCTCAGATATGGCTTGAGTAAATAAATATCCTAAAACAGCTGGTAAATCAGAGAATCTCATGTGCCCTTTCCTCCCACTTCCAGCAATAACTGGCAGCTTCGCACATCAATACTCCTTCATTTTAACATCATTTCTAAGCCAAGTAACTTCTCTCTCCCACAGTCTCTTCCTGCAGGCAGACTTGGCAATTCACAAAGCCCATTTCCCCCTGAAATGCCTTGCTTGGCACAAATATATAGAAAGAAAGTAGAAGGCTTTGAACTGATTATGTAAGTGCACAGGTCTGGACTGCTCTACAGATGCACACATGCTCACAAGCACACACACACCTGCACAACTGAAAATGTGTGTGTGTTTACTTATTTATATTTATATACTTGAGCTCAGAGATGTGAGATAGTGTGTGGACAGACAGAAAAGGTAGAATTGTGTAATATACAGTGTAGAGTTTATAAAGATGAATGCATTTTATCCTGAGGAGTTGAGTAGCATGTTGAGTTAGGTAAGGTCTGATTTTCTGATGTTGTAAAGTGCAAGGCGACATGACTGGAAAAGGTTAGTTGGTCATCAAACATGACCCTTAAGTTTTTCACCACGCTGCTGGGGGCAAGACTTAGTGAGTCAGTTTTGGGTTAACTATTGGGTTATGGAGTTTTTCAGGCTATGTTAGTGTGGCCTGCTGAGCTGGAGGGTAAGGTGCTACTAATCCACACTGCGGCCTAGGCCTACCCAAGCCTTATCTGTTGATGTAGTATCAGTGTATCGGTATTAATACTTTGTGTTCAGTTGTAAAAAAAAAAAAATGCCTGTGCAATAAACATCTTATGGATGCACTGGATTAGTATTAAATGTCTCAATGTATCAATATCTCATTCAAAAATAGCAATCCTAAAACTCTTTATGGTTCTTTCACGTTACACAAATAGTTTGATGTACTGTTAAAATAAATACAAAATAATGCAGCTATGTACACAAGCAGCTATAGAACAAGGCAAACCAGTAACTATCCATTCTCTCACCATTCTCCTCATTAAGGCTTTCCTTCACTTCACATTAACACTTCCTACTGATGTATAATAGATTACAATCACGTTCTACTTGGCTCATTCTCACTCTCACTTTGGCTGGACTAAAGAAGGAGAAATGAGACATGAAGGCTTTCGCTCCAGTGCTCTTGGAGCAGTTGGTATGTTGAACCACAGTGGAAAGGTAGAAATAAAAACCTTGCGGGATGTTGATTAGCTCACTTGGTAGAGCATCCACCTCATGTACAAAGACGAACATTCCTGTCACTCTTCAGCTGTCTCTGTCAAAAATAAAGCTTGAAAAAAGCCCCCAAAATCTTTAGAAATAAAAACCTTGTATTTTTAAAAGGTTAACTATTCACAGTCGTGAGTTAAATGGTCAGTGGGGTCATAATAGTGACCCAAGATATAAAGGTAAATATAGAACAGGTTAAATCAGTATTATCCAGCACGGTGTCCAGGGAGGTGTCTTCTCCCAGCAAAGAAGCAGAAGTTAAAGTGACCTGCCAACATGTCACCCAGGAGTGGGATACTAGAGGAAAGCTGAAGATATAAGAGAATGAGAGGCTCTAACACCGCTGCCCCTACAAGCTCCAACACTTCACTGATGCGCTGAACAAAGACAATAGCTTTCTCCTCCAGTGGCAGCTTGTCATGTGCTCCCTGAAGAAGACAGGCGGTGTGATATGAATGACCAGGCAGAGGTGTGGTGAGAGCATCAGTTTCCACTGCAGCCTCGGCGCTCAGTGGGAAGTCAGTCCTCAAAGACAGCAGTGGAGTGAGGTCTGAGGCAGTGATGAACGACCTGAGCTTGTCAGTGTCTCTGTCTCACTCTGGCTCGCTGCCTTCATTGAGTTTGTCACGCAAGTCAGTCCACGCAAAGAACTCCTATTCTTGCTTTGTTGCCTCTGCCAAACCAAGAAGAGTACCTTCAGCAAGAACCCCCATCTCATCAAAAACTCTGTCAGCTCTATGTTGTACATCTGCAGTCACACGAGGACTAGACTATATTTCTTGATTTAAAGTAGACAAAACTGTATTTATGGTGGATGAATAGGTCAAATACAGGACTTTCAGGACTCAGGAGGTCAGGGTGAAAGTCAATGATTTTATTTTCAGTTTAAGTGGGGTTTGGACAACAAAACCTGTTTAAGTGCAGTGAAAGATGATTGTTGAGTTATTAATAAGTCTGAGTTGACTTTTGGTTCCACGCATGACATGGCCAGATCAAAAAGGCCTGAATGCAAACTTCTCCCAAGTGCTGAAACAATGCACACAAATCTTGTGAGGCTTTTGTAAATCTTGGATTTCCATCTACACACAACTTCATATTCCACCAGAGTGTGAGTTTTCAAGGAGACTGCCTTTACCAAAATGATGTGTAAAGGGCATTTCTGGTACATCTGTCCTTATGGACCAGAGAAGATCCCCACAGTGTAAGTCGCCACTAGACAGACTGGACATCTTATTAGCTTATTGTTGTTATGGAATTTACACAGGGTCGCGCATGGGCCTTGAGGTGATAGACAGTGACAGCACTGAGCTGGATCAGAGAAGACGCTCGGCTCGAATAAACTGAATATTGACCTCTTAGACGTAGTAGATAACTGTTGATGTCCATTAGCATGAAAAGACAACAGTGTCTCCAGACTAAAATGTGTTGAAGGTGAACACTAACATGGGTAAATGCATTCCCTTGGACTATTTTTGGGCAAAAAGTATTTGTGGCGTCATCTGCAAGGGTTTAAAGTCTGAATACCAGCTTGAGCTGGGCAGAATAGAGACTGATTCATAGCTGATTGTATGTGATCCCTGAACGAGCTTCAATAAATAATACAGCATAAGACATCAGAGGCTCCTGAACACTTTCTTCCCTCCTGACCTGGTGCCATTGGATTTCAGCAATTTATCCACAATTGTCAGTTCTGTAGTTCTGTTGTATCATAATGCACACATCAGTAAGAGTCAGTAAACAGACCAGTATACTGGATATTATAACAGACAAAAATAATTAACCTCCACATTGTTTTTGTCACACATTTACTGCGTTAGTTTAGATTAGTTAGGGCTGCAGTAAAATGCTTCTCATTTTACTGACAGACTGCGCAACCAGTCACAACAGTATTTCTGTTAAAATGATGACTTAATGAATGTGCTTCAGATGTAATTACATAGATTATCGCATTAGTCAGAGTGTTTGTTCTCAGCCTATACTTAATCTATCCGATGAGCTGTTGTTAATAAGGCAGACAAAAAGGTCTAACAATGCAACTCTTTTCTGTCTCCTTAATCTTGTCATTTTCTACTTCTGAAGCCAAGACCTGAGCAACTTCACAATGAGTAAGTCCTCCTCTTCTTTACTTCTGGAAAGTATTCTTTCAGCAAAAGGAGAATAGCACTGAAAGGACTATTATCTCAGTGCTGCCTGTCGTACAGTCACAGTTGCCCGCTGTGTGTGGGCTAGCTCCCGTCTGTCTGCATCTGCTGCCCTGTCTATCTCTGCTGGCCTTCTCGGGGGATTGCTTGTCAAACTGACTGGCTGTGTGGACAGGCCCGGCTCAGCTGGTACATCTGGCACTGCTGCTGTAAGCACTGACTGCTGGGGATCTTCTCCCTTCTCAGTGCCATCTAATATCAGGCAAAGGTTTAAGAATGTATTCAAATGTATATAGCATATTCAAATGTTCAAAACTTTTTTTTAAAGGACTCTACATTTGATATCTCTAAACTTTTTTCAAGCTAACCTATGTTACCCTTTGTGATGGAAAAGCCCCACCTACTATTTAGCAGCCAACCTTAGGTTGATTTGACAGCATTGCAATCAACCACCAAAGTAGAGGTCTTCACAAGTCCGTGTTCAACCTGATCCAAAATGTACCCTTTGGAAAACCTACCCAAACTCCCGACATGCATTAATTAAACTTCAAAAAGAGAGACCTTTTCCTAAAGGAAGACTTTAATTACACCCAATCCAAAATACAGTCAAGAGAGAGAAGACCAACACAGCATGATGCTCCGCCAATTAATGAGCTGCTGCAGTCACAAAGAGGAATGCCGCCTGTCATTTTCCTCGTTTTTAACGCCTCAGAGAACGTGTTTTTCACCTGCAGCTACTACAAGCGATCACATTGAAAACACGAGGAAACCCCAATTTTGTTATAAAAGTGTCTTTGATGAACGGAAACTGTTGCGCATGGTTTTCACATCTGGTAAGTAACTAACAGCTAAACTGCTAGTGTGGCTAAAACAAAGTGGTCTTATAGATGGAACACATTTCTTGTTTCAAAGTACACACAACTTAATTTAAACTGACAAGCTGATGCACTGAAAACTTAGAAGGGCCGATGTTTAGTCTCTGAGGCACTACAAACTGTGATGTTAAAATCATATCCCAGGTATGCTGTCTGCAGCTGCAGTCAAGTGATAAATTAGCATTTATAAGTTCATTATTTATGACAAGTGCCACTGTAGTTTGCTATCACCACCACTTCTTGCTGCTCAGTTTACAGTTGCAAGTAAACTATCTAAATATTCAATGTTCAATGCTTCACATGTTCAGTTTTGTGTGAAGATCTCAGCAGAGTGGAAATTACTGAAGGAGATGGATGAGAGACAAAAAGGAAGGAAGGAAAGAAGAGAGTTTTGACCAGGAGAGGAGAGGAGAGGAGAGGAGAGGAGAGGAGAGGAGAGGAGAGGAGAGGGGATGAGTCGGCAGAACAAAGCCAATAAAAGAGGGAGGAGAAAGAGATGTGTCAGAGATAGCCACAGAGAAAAAGTTAGACAGAAATCCAACTGGATACCAAGACAGAAGGGACCCGAAAATTGGCATGCCTATTTAAAGATGAAAGGAAGTTGTTCCCTCCGCTCACACACATGCAAGTGCAAACTGCTGTGGTCAAAAGGCTTGGTCTGGTTTGAAGTATGCTTTAAACAAACTGTCAGGGGGACAGAGAGGGAGATGGAGGCAGAGACAGAGAGGGAACGCTGGAGTCAGAGGAAAATAACAGAGGGCGTGGGAAGAGGTGGACGCACAAACATAATGATGAAAAAATGGTGCAAGACAGAGTGAGAGTGAAATCAGGGACACAAGAAAAGCCTTATGAAACCATGGTGTATATACCTTATTAAAACACATAATGTCTGTATTGTTATACGTATTATAGCTAGATAATTAAGGAAATCAAACATTTGGACCATGAAATGCTCTGAACCATGGCACGCTGGAGCATAAGGTCCTATAAAAAATATTGTAGAATAAAATGACACTAAAAAGAATGATAAGATCACATGAGGATACTACGGGCAGAATATGAAGAAGCTTAACCATCTGTTATATCACCTGCCTGCAGTTTTTCAGTATCTCAGCTGGATTATTCTTTGTAAAACTGCACACTTGACCAACCCTGCAAGCGATAAACGATAGTGAGCTGCAAGCCTTTGTTTTAAATGGTAAGACTGCTGTTGTTCTGCTGTTACTCTATGGTTTTCTTAATGTCATCAGTTCACATAAAAAGACAAAAACAAACAGAAAGCTTGCGTCAGACAGCTGAAATTAAAAGCAATGTTTACTTGACTTAACTGGTAAGTAGTCATAACAGCATGGTATCTATCGTATCCACCAAGGTAAGGGTTCGTCCACTATTCAGAAGATCCCAGCTCTTCTGTTCTGCCTGTCAAAGTGTCTTTACCACATTACATGGTAATCCATCCAAAGGCTGTCGAGGCATTTCACTCCAAACCTCAAATGTGAACCTCGTGGTGGCATGAGATGATCCAGATAATCCATCTAGTAGACGAGACTTGGGTTGGGGTCAATCCTCAGGAGACTGTGAATGTCTAATCCATCAGAACAATCGGTAATCCTTCCATATGTGCCAGTGCAAGATGGATATTAGCTAAATGTGTTTGATATTAGTGCATGTGCGGTGAGCTATCATCCCACGCATCTCAGTTTTACAGAGGTCAGACATGAGCTCAGCCTGCATACCACACATCATCTACTACCAATTAACATACACACAAACACACACACACACACTGTACATCTATAGAGACACACATGAGCAATCCTGTCCAGCTCTGCTGTGTCTAGGTCAGACTTTTACTGAGTCAGTCTGCTGCCAAGCACACACACACACACGGATACATGCAAGCATGGACCCAGTTATCTACATGATCCTTTGGATACATCATCACATACACACACTTATATATGCTTTGTCTCACTTATTCACAGCTTTATAATAATATAAAGTCAGTATTTTGCAATGGAGTAATGGCTTATCCAGCATCTAATTTCAGACTACATCACTCACGTCAAGGTCTGGGAGAGATGAGAGGGATTTCTGGAGTGCAGAACAGACAGAAAAAAACTCTGACATTTCTCTGCACTCTGCAAGCTTTCAAGCCTGCAGCATCACTGTCACTCTACTGCTGAGACAACATCAGCAAAGGCCAGCAGCTGTGTGAGTGCACTGTTCAAGGACCTCATCCTTTTGTTGAACTCTCTTATCCTTTAAATCAGGTCAAAGCCCATTGTTATTACTGTTAGAGTGCCATCTTTTAGCCTGTATACTGTAGTTGGCCTTACAGTAGAATTCCAAGATTGCCAACATTACAAAAAATCAATAGCAGGACGAGCCGCTTCAGGGCTTTTCAATACCTCTTTGAGCACAAAACAATCATGGAAGAAGCGCGGCTAAAGAAAAACAGAAAATCTGGTGGGATAGAAGAGATCTGTTACAAAGAGTTAAAGTCAGATATTTTTGTTTATTTTTAAGCCTTTGAACCCACTTCAGAAATCACAAGTGTTGCATTGAAGTGTTGGGCCAAATGCTGCACTGAAAACAGCCTGCACACGGGTCAACAACAGGTTCGCATTAGAGAGACAGCATCGGTGTTGAAGTGCACACGCCCACACAGACTTTGAAGTCAGTTTATGGTATGCAAGACTTTCCATACAAAAATGAACCTCAGTACAACAATACACTTATGAAGAACACAGCAGAACTATGAACAGGAGGCCATCAATCACAAGTATTGTAGCATGATAGACATATTGTGTTCTTTGTAGTGTTCTTCATAGTTGAGTCAACTCTGTGTTGTGGTCCACTTGATATTAAAAGCTATTTATAATGTAGCCAGAAAAATATAATCCACATATTTAAATGCATACCTCAATAGAATTTCTGTGCTACTACAAGACAGAAATACCAGAAAGATTACTGTATATCTACTATTGAACAGCTTGGCAAAATGTGCTTGTTTACTGTCTTTCACTGATGATAAAATGAGGATAAATTTCATATTTGTGCTAGACAAAAACAAATGAAAATCATGCCCAGGACATCTTTAGTTTTAGCAATTAGTTATAGCTCCATTCAAATTACATAAAGGCAGCTTTCAACTCCAAAACTATCACACTAACATTTTTTACATCAACAATGTTGAGAAGAATGTTGGTACAATCACCTATGAAGTATGGAATGCTATACAGCACTAAGTCACACACCGCCAACTATTGGACTCAAACTGGACCATACTTTATGGAGAAAATGCTTTCTGGTTTTCCCTCCGGTGTCCTCTGGCTGCACTGTGATTTACAGAGTCTCCTGCTGGACAGTGAAGTAAACTGCGAGTGTTACCCCAAAACCCCAGCAGGCACATCTCTGTCACATCGCTGTTTTGATCCATGCTGCATGAGACTTCAAACCCTACCAGGAGCGTTTCAGAAGCCAAAACTGGAGCTGGGCGAGTGGGCAATGTAAATGGACTCAGCAGCCTCAATGGACATAACGACAGAGGAGACTGAAGAGGACGCTGACGGAGGAAACTAATTCAATTAGATTAGATTAGATTATACTGTACTCATCCCACAGTGGGTCAATTTGCTTGTCACAGCAGCAAAAAGAAAAGTGTAGCACATACTACAGATATTAAAGTAGAAAAAATGGCAGCAATACCATGAACAGACAGAAGTTATAACCCACACACAGACATCTGGCAAACAACAGACAATGTGCAAAACAAGTACTTGAGGTAAAGTGGCATGATATGAAAAGAACTATAAGGTAAAGTGACCATGTAATAACTAATATTGTAAGAGTAGCAACCATGATATAAATAATATTTCAAAAGTAGTAAGATATAAATCAGGGGTCAGCAAGGGGTAAATCAGGGGTTGCGAGCCAGATGTGGCTCTTTTGATGACTGCATCTGGCTCGCAGACAGGAGAAAGAATCAGAATCAGATTCAGTGGCAGTACACAGTACCAGGAAGATGGGCGAGCAGCCCTCGGAGAGAGCCCGGTGGACTCCTCTAAGCCCAGCCTTCCAAACATGTACCACACGTTTTGTCTTTACGTTCGTGGCAAAATGTCCCAGTTAAAATCAGCAGGGGAGTAAGCAGTTGTGTTTGTGTTATTTTGTTCAATTTTAACGATACAGAACAGCTTGGAGAAGAAACTGCTGATGAGCTAACGACTGGAGAGTTCACTCAGCAGTACGTGAGTGCGCATGCACGTCTACATCTGAAACACAGCAGTTGCTATGGTGATCAGTGCATGATCAATACCATGCAGCACCAGAAGTCACATTAATGTTAAGTATTGCATTAGTTAAGAATTAGAATTATTGTTGAATTATTATTATTGTGAATTATTGTTAAGTATTTTATTTATTATTGGTTATCTTCAACGTTATAAATTCAGAGACTTATTATCCTCTAAAATTGTTGGTCTTAAGAATGCACACATTTATTTGTATTTAGTATTAAAAGAAATATTATATAGCTCTCATGGAAATGCATTTTAAAATATGTGCAGCCAAAAAGGTCCCCAACCGCTGATATAAATGATATTGTAAAAGTGGTAACCATGATATAACTAATATTGCTAAAGTAAGTGATAACACAATATAATGTAATATTGTATGACTGAATATAATATAAATAATATAACAGAGGTAAAATGACCAAAGAAGAGAATGAGCGACAGGCCTGGAATTTGATCATTTAGAGGCAGGGCCACTTGGCCTTTTGTGATTTTTTGAGGGCACCCAGGCCATAAAATAAAACTTATTGATTTTAAGTCCACGTCCATAATGAATTCAGTGTGATTATGTTTTTTATTGTATGTTTTTAAAGTTGTCTACTTTTTAACCTGTCTGCAAGGTGGTAGGGGACAATAAAAGCAACTGAACTGATCTGAAGTACACAGGAAATGATGAAGTCCATCACTCACTTCAAAAACTGTAAAACTTATTTAAACCAATCTGCAGCCACACACGTGCGGGAGCATCTTCAGACTGTCCTCAAAAAACTACTATACAGACTTCTGATTGATCGGTGCATCAAAATGTTTGAGTGTAAACAATACGAGCATATAGACTACTGATTAACTCCAGACCGATTTCTCCATCAAGAAAATTATGGAGGAGATAAAATAAACTAAATAGACAATAAAGAAAACATTTGACTTTTTATTTTTAAGAATAGCACCCTCATGTCAAGAGATCTGAAATATTATATATCTGTCACATTAAGAGTGAGTCAATTTAAAAAACAGTGAAACACATTGACACCATGTGTCCTTCCAAAGTTGAAGCTGCTCCATCAGCTGCTGTTGCTGTCACTCAGATTTAGGTCGTTTTCTGCACTTTTGCATTATGGCCTCCAAACCCATCAGCATCACGTGTTGTTGGCTCTGCAATACTTTAAAAATATGGAACACAAAGAAAGAAATGAAGAATGAAGATGTGTTACATCATTACATCCTTTCTCCAACTTTCCTGCCCTTTTCTGTTTCTATTGCAAACAGATGATGTAAAGTGACTATGAACAGCCAGCACACATCAACCAGCTGTAACTTACCCAAGCAGCAACACCAAGATCATAAATCCATAAAAATGACACGTTACGACCAGAACCAGCAGCTCGACAGAGGAAGAACTGGACAGCAAGCGTTGAGGTTAATGTTACAGGCTGTGGTCAGCACGTTAAAACTGGGTCACCGTTGTAGTGATATAACATTACTGCACACTTTAACGTACTTAGTATTTAACTAACTTATATGTTGAAATTCCTCTTATTCGTTCACTAATGTAACACACTGTCTGACCTCAGTCCCGGTGATTTTTTCCTCTCTTCACGTCAGTCTCGGACCCAACGGCCTCGCGGACGCAGACACAAGAGAGTGGGGGTGCGTTTGATGAAGTGTCATTATAGCCCGTCTGAGCGGTTCATGCCAGGCTCGAATCAAACCCATCACTGATGATGAATGTCATCAAAAGACACTTTTTTTCTCTAAATACGCAGGTGTCAAAGCTGTGTTGACAGGAGAGAGGCAGACTAGAAAACCGCATAACGAATGGGGGCAGTGCGGGCGGGCCATCAAGGCCACCGTGGCCTTAGGACAGATATTTTTTTCAAGGGCACAAGGCCAATGGCCCTCATGGCCCTCATGAAATTCCTGCCCTGGTGCGCGAGCGAGAAGCTGCTGGACTCAACAGTAAATGTGGGACTGAGGTTTAGTGGTTGGTGAGAGCTTGGTGAAATAAAAGGCTGAAAGACAGACGCAGGCTTTGATGAGAAGTAATGTAATCAGAACTAACAGACGTGTACAGCTGTTGCCTTAACTGCTCTAAAAACATCATTAGCTACTACTGATATGAATAAACATATCAAACGTAGTTATAGTATTATTTATATGAATTGACTTAATTCATAATATTATAACATTAAATCCATGCATTTATGAATAAAGTTATTTTCCATGTCAGTACTTCTTATTCATTTGTATGACTGCATGTCAGTGGAATTTTCCATAAGGCTTTAGTACTGGTGGACAGGAAGCCAGAAGTTCATCTATTAACCAGAGCAAAACACACTCATCACGCATTACTGAAGTCTGACCCATACTTGTGCACCTTTCACACACAAGTAACACACAAAAAGATTTATTATGTACTATTCAGTCTATTTTTGTCAACGTTAAAAAATGAATTGTAAATGAAAAGCTTTCATGGACAGAACTTTTAGCTGTTTGTCCATGGTGAGGAGACTTACACAGTTCAGCTCCAGGGCACAGAATTGAGGCCGTCCTTGATCAAAAGTGTACTCCTTCACTCTTTGAGATGCTTTCATTTTGATGTGTGATGATGTAACCAAAATGTACAGGATGATAAGAGAATAAAACTGGCCCAGAGCAGGCACACACACACACACAGACACACACTCAAGTTTGTAAAAGTTAAGTAATGTGAGATTGACAGTAGTGTCGCCTGTGATGTGCTGAGGTCGACAAACACACAGACCATTCTCACACACACGCACACACCATGTGGCTGCTTCAGTCGCATCTCAAACTTCTCACAAAATGTCAAAGGTTTGTATGAGGTGTTCGTATTTTGATGTCCTGAACAGAGAAGAAGTGTGAAAAAAAACAACCAACATCACAGACTCCACAAATCCACGTCCTTCCAACTCACAGTTCATATTTTCAAACTCAGCTGTGATCTAAGCTTCCAAAACCTCTGCAGCCGTCTGAGAGACTTTGGAGGGTTGTGCAGCGCTGTTGAACACTTTCTCTTCACTTTTTGTCTCAGGAAATATACACTGTATTGAAGCTGCAGCAAAACTGTGCTCACTTTTCAAAATCCACTTTCTGTTCCAGTCTATAGACTGGCTGACATGGCTCCCATGGGTGGGACAGTCTCTGGAATAGCAAGCTGCTGACATTAGCCTGTAAATGTGTGCTTTTTCCTCTGTCCGTATCTTTACATTCCACTCAAAAGCCTTTGACCAAATAGTGTTTTTGCAGTTGCAAAATACAACATTTTTGGTGTGCTGCATTATTAAAGCCACTGTCAGGCTGCATTCAGACAGGATCAGGCATTCCGAACATGAAACAAATTAAACTTCCTTGTCTTCTTTGTCTCTGTTTTACAGTGTAAATTGTGAGTCAGACAGATTTTGAAGCTGCTTCATGAGATAAACAAAGCCAGAACACAACAGGTAGAGTATTAGAGTTTAGGTAGTCTCACTTTCAGACACATTCCAGGCTGACTGTGGAGGTTTGATTGGCGTCTGATTGGCGGCCTCGGTGTGACATCGGGCTGTGATTTTCTAAAAGCCAGCTAAACTAACTTCTCTGCCGCAGGTGAACTACCAGCTACTAGCTGGTCCACGAGCTTTGCCTGGATTCAAAGCCTATTAACTTTCCAGATGATTCCAGTCCACAACTTTTTTCATCAGTCTTACCAAGCCTGGTTCTACGATTGCTATATTATCATACATGAACAAAACAGAGACATGCATGTGACCTGTAACTTTAGTTGGGTGGAAATGAGCAACAGGCAGATTATGTTTACTTCAAGAAAATACAGCATATAATATGAAAGGCTTTATCCTTTAGATTACATGCACACAAAGGTGGTTTGACTGAAACTACACACACACACACAACAAACAGAGATGTGCTGACACAACTTCTGAATGCATGTTCCAGCTCAGCTCCCATGACACATTGTTTTCAGAGCTCAGACAAGCCTTGTTGATGCCAAAAATTATGTGTGTGTGTGTGTGTGTGTGTGTGTGTGTGTGTGTGTGTGTGTGTGTTGCGCGTGTGTCTCTGTGTGTGTTTGTGCCCAGTTCTGATGTTTCACAGTCCCTTTGATGCATTACCCTGAAATCCCCAGAAACTTTTGTTGGAGCGAGATTCCAGTAATACACATACACTTTCACCCTCTCATTGTCCTCTATTGGTGCAAAATGAATTACTTTGATCTCCGAGGTGCTCTTTTGTAATCTTTGTCCCATGTTACACACAAGAACACACTCTCTCCCCAACACAAACACACACACACACACACAAATGTGCACAGTAGCAGGACAGTGAAAGGGTCAGACATCTAGAAAAGCAGATGAAGGGACTGTCTCCAGGGAGTACAGCGTTTTATAAAACAAGGGATGAAAACGGACAGAGTGGTCACCGAGGGTCAGCATCCTCTTCCTGCACCACTGATTCACTGCTAATCACATGTGTACCACATACTGGGTATGCCATGTACTATATGCTGTACACAGTATAACACAAAGTGTCACAGTCACAGTGCATATATTATAAATGTTGTATTCTCTCTCTATATATATATATATCCTTATTTGTAACTTATTTGGAGGGTAACTGCATACAGTCTTTCTGTGGCTTGAATGGGACATTGAACAGACAATGTGTCATTGTTCCAGATCAACCATATCGTCTTTTTGTCATTTCAGTGCAGTGAAGTAAAGACATTGTCATGAATGAACCTGCAACCTCAGGAACTCAGGAAAGAGAGTGTGGGGTCCAGCACATGGCTCCATGTGGTACATGTAACCACTGGTTCTATAGTTTGTACACAAAATGGATTGGTTTACTGCACTGCTGAACATCAGTCACAGAGAGCTTTAATCCCAAGATGCACCACAGGATTCCACTTATCCTGGATCAGCTTGCTGAAGTTTGCCGATGTCTGTAGGCAGATGTTGAGGCAAAGCCTGGATAGCAGCCTGATAGGCAGTGGGCCCTCGGTATGCCTCATACGGTATGCCTCATACCATATATATATAGTGGATATGTGTGTGTAAAAACTCTTTCTGACACAGTGATACTCTATGCAGTATTGCAGAGGCACTTTTTCGCAGCAGTAACTGTGTGAAAATGAAAAGATGATAGGGGTAATATTTCCCATGAATGGTGACATGAATGGTCATGGTGGGTTGAGTATACTGAGTGTGTTTTGGCAGGTGAAATATGGCTGATACTGGGTTGGATTTATTTCCAGTTATTTCTTTTATTTACTTTGAGAGTAGACTGCGTAGTCTACACTTTGAATGGATGACAATAATTTAGACTAATCTTATTGTCCAACTCTCACAATCCAGAGAGAACTTTAAAGTGCTAAAACAAAGAGTGCAGATACACTCACAGTCGAAAATGTTAAACTGTTATAGACTGCAATTTGCAGTAATGTGTAGCCTAACAAAACCAGTTACAGATAAAGAAGAAAGGAAAGAACAATGCATGGAAGCAGCTTTGGAAGGAGAAGTAAAGAAAGTTTTGAGGGAGGGTTGTCTGGACATGTTGTTGAGCTTGTTCGTGGCCGGTGGTCTTTCTGTCGAAGGGTCCCCACCAAGCAAGAACCTCCACTTGGTGTGACAGACAACCACACTCACTTTGAACCTCACTTTGAACCTCACTTTCCTCACGTGGGTTGAAAAGCTGCCTGTAGATCTGTTTAATGTTAATGTCGTTGACTTTGGGGGGTGGCTATGATTTCGGAGGTAGACTAACAAGTCCACTAATCAGATCAAGATTGTGGGTTTGATGCCTGGCTCCTCCAGTCTGCACGTCAAACTATTCTTGGGCAAGATACTAAACCCAAATAACTCTATGGCTCTGCCATCAGTGTGTGAATGATTAGCTCCTGAACACTATATGAATGGGTGAATGATCTGTGTAGTATAAAAGCACCTTGAGTGATCACAAGACTACAAAGTTCATTTACTATTTCCCTGGTACTATCAAACATGTTGTACTGAAAAAGGTAAGGTAAGGTACCTAAGAACTGATACTTGACAAGCTTACTATATACTTCAGTCCATGATTCTGCTGCTCAACTGGACAACATTCTCTCCCTGGTTCCTGCATTTTCCCCAGGTCTCATATGTTATCATGTCTCCTGACACTCGCCTAGATGTTCAATTTTGTAGTGGATATATGAATTTACAAATAGATGTTTTAATGAAGTGATTTATATTCTGAGATGAAAAGTACAATCAAATGTACACAATAGAAAGGTGAAATAATGCCCTGCAATAAAATGTGTTCCTTATTGCAATGATATAAACAACAATACAATACACATTAAAATAAGTGTGTGGTGGTGTCTTAGTGGAGGAATTCATTAAATACTGAAACTAAGTCAAAATTGTTTGCCAATGGTTTGATGTATATATGTCAAATTATATATATATACACACACACACACACACACACACACACACACAAACTTCACATAATGTCTTATTCAGCTGCTTGTGTAAAACACTTCCTATCCCTCCAGAACAACATGCACACACACACGTTTTGCATTCAGTGCAGATGCTGGGTAGCTGATTCTTCATTCAGCCTCTGGTCCGGCTGCATGAGCAGACAAGTGCAGCTGTCAACACAGCATGCAGACAGAGAGAGAAAGTGTCGGATGAGACAAACAGCACACTGAGGGTTTGATCACTCACCAGTCTCACCAGTAGAGATACTTGGAGGAAAGGCCACAGGGTCATCTGAGGATAGATCATTCGTTTGTCGAGTAAATTTCATGGCAATCTGCATGTTAGATTTTGATATTTTCAAGTGAACATATGGAAATGTGGCCTAATGAAGGAGCTGATGGAAAGGTCAGGAGATCATCAGGAAGTCATAAAATCACTCAGAAAATTGACCAGTGTTTGAAGAAGTATTCACATCATTTACTTCAGTAAAAGTACCATTGCCACAATCAAAAAAATACTACCACAAGTGTAGCTTGGTGAAATTGAACACAAAATATATGGTACATGAATATAAAATGATGGTGTATCTCAATGTACTCACAAGTGCTAACTAATGTGCACGTGGCAGCAGGTCAGGCATTCCACACAGTACCACGTACACATGTTAAATCTTCTTAAAACACTGACACTAATGCTATTATTGTTCATTGTGTTGTTGCTGCTGTCTGAGTTGCATTGGTCCTTGGGTAGCTTCAGCCTGCTCACTGACCCATTTTCAATAGGGTGGATTTCACAGAACATTAGTGTTTATGTGATAAATCAGGCGATCTTCTGTGCAAACACTTTTCAAGGGTAACAACATTTAAGCCTGCCGTATTTATTGCCCCATGTCATCCACAGCTATCATCCAGTCACAGGCTTGGTGACTATGGCAAACCAACAAGTGAGTGAGTAAAACATAGCTAAGGTTTGTTTACCTTGGCAATCGTTAGCTCTGCAGATTCCTTCTTTGAGCTAAGAGCTAAGATATCTAACTAGATAGCTAGCTAGTTAACAGGTGAAGTTGTTGCAGTCCCAGAGAAAAAAAAAGAAATGTTCAGAAAACCAGTAAAGTGAAGTAAACTTGTCCAAGAGGAAAAAAGAGGTTCTGTTCAGGGAAAACAGTGATGAAGATGTTGATGATGTGGAAGCAGAAGTGATGTATAACAGTGACAGTGATAAAGACTACATACTGGAAGCGAGTGATAAGGATGATAGTGATGGCATTGGGCCTTGAACCTTCATTAGAGAAAAAAAAATATCATGATGTCATAATTCCCGTAGGCCAACCACCAGAGAACCACCTGTATCGTGAGATTCAAAAACAGCTCCTACAAGAGTACTTCTGGTTTCCAGTGGAGTTGTCAGCCGACATTGGTAACCACCAGGACAGCGGCACATCATTCCTGCTTTTACACCAGAACCAACACCAGAAGCATCAAATGCTTCTATACAACTACATTAATGCACATCTTTCGTACAGAAAGACATTTTAAGTGTATTTACCACTTAGAAAAAGGAGAATATCCCACAAACAAGCAGGTGAGTCATTCAATGTGAGAAGGTTTTCCACTTTGTCATTTCTCTTAGCATGGATAAGACTCTATTGATCCCACACTGAGGAAATTCACTTGTTATAGCCTCTCACAATATAAAGGTTGGATAGTAAAATACTCAAAATAAAAAAATAAATGTTGGTGTCCTTGTGGTTCAGCTGGTAGAGTGAGTTCCCCACATCCAAAAGGATGAGTCCAGCGACACGATTCCAGCTCTGGCCTGTGGTCCACAGACGCTTCCTTTGCTGCGTGTCGTTCCACTTCTCTCTCCCTGCTTTCCTGTCTGCAGCTGTCCGCTCTCACAATTTGAAAGCCATCCAGAGTCACTAGCAAGTCCTCATGGTCTGTATAGTCTTTTCTGCTCCCGGCGCTCAGATCTAGCTCGTCTGCATGCCCGTCTCCTTCTCATCACTTCAGCAGGGATCTCCAGTCATTCCACAGAGAGTATGCTGGCTCTGCTAACTACTAAAAACACAGAGCTACTGGCCAACTATATGGCATCAACATTATGGTGGGTGATAGTATTAGCCACCTGATTGAAATATTATTATACGTAACATTACCTGCAGTTTGCAGTTTTACAGTTATAGTACAGATTTTACTACTTGTTTTAACTATTTTGTATACAGTTGGTAGCTTAGTCCAGTTGTCCCAAACTAGAGGTTGAGCCCTCCAAAGGGTCACAAGAAGATGATTATGTTTATTGTGACAGTATGTACAGTATCTCACTAAAGTGAGTACCCCCTCTGCATATATTTCTGCATATATTTCATCATATCTCTTCATGGGACAGTGCTAAAGAAATGACACTTTGATACAATGTAAAGTAGTCAGTGTACAGCTTGTATAACAGTGTAAATGTACTGTACCCTCAAAATAACTCAACACACAGTCATTAATGTCTAAACCACTGGCAACAAAAGTGAGTACAGCCCTAAGTGAAAATGTCCAAAATGGGCCCAAAGTGTCAATATTTTGTGTGGCCACCATTATTTTACAGCACTGCCTTAACCCTCTTGGGCATGGAGCTTCACAGGTTGGTGATGGTTCCTCAATAGCTGTACTGTAGCTCCCCAGTGCCGGCAGCACTCATGCAGCCCCAGACCATGACACTCCCACCACCATGCTTGACTGTAGGCAAGACACACTTGTCTTTGTACTGCTCACCTAGTTGCTGCCACACACACTTGACACCATCTGAACCAAATACATTTATCTTGGTCTCATCACACCACAGGACATGTTTCCAGTAATGTCATTAGTCTGCCTGTCTTCAGCACACTGTTTGGGGGTTTCTTGTGCATCATCCTTAGAAGAGGCTTCCTTCTGGGACGACAGCCACGCAGACCAATTTGATGTAGTGTGTGGTATATGGTCTGAGCACTGACAGGCTGACCCCCCACCTCTTCAGCCTCTGCAGCAATGCTGGCAGCACTCATACGTCTATTTTCCAAAGACAACCTCTTGATAAGACCAGAGGTGGACAGAATATACAACTTGACTACTTGAGTAAAAGTACAGATACTCCTTGTCAAATATTACTCTAATACAAGTAAAAGTAGCATAGTCAAAATATTACTACTTTATAAGTAAAGTACTAAACTATTGCTAAAAAATTACTTAAGTATTAATGTGTATTTATAGCTCCAAAATATACACATTCATCAACAAATGACATTTCTACATATTATAGTCACATTTGAAAACATACTTATGCATATATATACTTATGCTATACATATCATGCATCACAGCCAAAAATGAGCCAGTTTCTCCATGTGTTTCTCCAGTTCCTTCCTCCATCGTATGGACTGTATGGCATGACGTAGTACAGGTACAGCAATATGACTAAGACAAACCATACATGAATCAGCAGAAACAGTAACAATATTTGTCCTTCAAATGTAGTGTAGTGAAAGTATCCCCCAGAATAATACTCAAGTAAAGTACAGATACTCAAAAACTGTACTTAAGTACAGTACTCAAGTAAATTTACTTTGTTACTGTCTACCACTGGATATGACATGTGCATCCAACTTCTTTGATTGACCATGGTGAGGCCTGTTCACCATGTGAACCAGTGGAACCTGTGTAAACAGCTGTATGGGCTTGGCCACCGTGCTGCAGCTCAGTTTTAGGATGATAGCAATCTTCTTATAGCTCATATAGAGCAACTATTGTTTTTTTTCAGATTCTCAGAGGGTTCTTTGCCATTAGGTACCATGTTAAACTTCCAGTATGAGACAGTGTGAGAGTGATAACATCAAATTTAACACACCTGCTCCCCATTCACACCTGAGGCCTTGTAACACGAACAAGTCACATGACACCAGGCAGTGAAAATGACTAATTGAGCCCAATTTGGACATTTTCACATAGGGGTGTACTCCCTTTTGTTGCCAGCCATTTGGACATTAATGACTGTATTGAGTTATTTTGAGGGTACAGTAAATTTTCACTGTTATACAAGCTGTGCTTTTGTGAGATACTGTATGTGTGTTATAGTTATTATTATGATTATATTATGATTAAAACCATGTGAGAAGTTTAAGAAATGTCTTCAAATAGCCATAAGTCATAAGTCTCTTTCTATTGTTTGCTAACACATTAGCCATGTCAACTTTACGAGGTTATTTTATCTTGTCTGCCCCTAAATGGCCAAAAATCACTTCAAAGTGCTTGCAAACTGAGTTTAACGTTAAACATAAGAATTCAAATACAACATTAGAAAAAAATACTACAGTAGCACAACCCACTTTATGCACCTCCACTCCTCATTACTCACTTTCTTTCCCTGTTGTTTTAAAAATGGTCTGCTGCTGCCTACACGAGGCTGTTCTTTGGAGGAGGCACCTTTCCTTCCACACATCAGGCAGAGTCAGAGATCCTCACACCAAAGGAACCCTTTACATATAGATGATTGGAGGTTGGTGGCCTCTGTCTGTTCTTTGCCGTAATACAGGCTGTTATTTTTGCATAGATCTGTACACACCACTGCAGGGTTAAGGCACAGGCTGGTAACAAGCTCCTACATTTCCTCTTCAGGAGGATGGTTGCCTTGGTGATAGGATGTTGAGTAAGGGTTTGGTGTGTTGCGTGAGTTCATGGACAAAAGGTCTCCAAGCAGTGACAGTGATGGGGGTGTCTGTGTTAAGTGGTTCTCTCCAGATGGCCACCTGCTTACTGCAATCTGCCTGATTGGAACCAATTTGCAAATTACTTGTGACACACACACACACACACACACACACACACACATACGCACACACACTGTATAACTCATTCTGAAAATGGTATATGTCAAAGTCATTCCACTTACCAAATTATAATAAGTAAAGGTTCATTTTATTGTATAAATAAAGAAGCTTCTTTGAAGACAAAACATCGTCAGTTTTATTCATTTGCATATAAAACGTGTGTGTTCTGTATCATATGTGATTTTTGTTGTGTGTGTGTGTTTGTACGTCAGCAAGACAGTCTAGTCAGATCTAATCAGACAGTATCTTTAACCTGCCTTTTGGCAAGGTTGTTGCACGACTCCACACACTCACACAGTGCCCTCCTACACACACAAACACACACAATCTTCTAGCTTCTATCACACACACACACACCTCGCAGATTTTCATTCTAATTACTCTTTACTTGACATGCACATTTTTTCAGCACTACTTTCAGTGAATATGAACACCCCTAGCCAAAACTAACATTTGACCCTCACCCTCACTAGTCATTACAAACTGTGTAGCACCAGGAGGTCGGCAGCAAAGAGCAGGCCATGAAATGTGGAGTAAAAAAGACCTCACTGGAGCGAAAGGTAGCTGTGCTTGGCTCTGATTTTCGATTTCACAGCCCCCGCAAACAGCTCCTGATGTCTTGCTACGGTAGCTACAAGTCAATGTTGTGTAGAATAAAGGTGGTACAGTAAAGGAAGCTGTAATGGTTGTCAGTTATTGTTTCCTAAACCTACACATGGTCATAAAATGAAAAGCGAAACCAACATGAAGTGTCTTGTTAAACCTCCAGAACAGCTTCAGAGCTCATCCTAGGGGTGTGTGATACTACAGAACTTGGTATCAATCCAAAACCAAGTAAATACAGGGCCAGTATTGTCGATACCAATACTGAAAGTCAGAGGACGAGGGGCAAATAGAGTATGAGTGAATTGAGAGGAGCAGTGTGTTACCACATGCATAGAATGTGCTGTAACGGGAGTTGTGTACTGAATGTGGAGAAGAGAAAACGTAACTTAAGCATTGATCCCATCACGCAAGTATTGATCAATACCAATCATACCAATGTTGGTATCATTACCACTAGCCTCCATATTTTTTTTTTTTTTTTTTTTTTAAAGATTATTTTTTTTGGCCTTTTTATGCCTTTTATTGATAGTACAGCTGAAGATAGACAGGAAGCAGGGTGCAGAGAGAGGGGGAGAGACACGCAGTAAATGGACGTCCGATGCGGGAGTCGAACCGGCGCCAGCTGCAGCGAGGACTGTAGCCTCTACTATTTATTTGTGATTTTAAATTTTTCCCTGTATGCAGTGCACGGCTTATTGTTCATCAGATGCTCAACACGTCCTCATACCTAAACAATTTTCCACTGCCAGCGACAGGCATACCTCTGACCTCCATCATCACTGTGGTTTTGTGTTTGGTTAGGATTAGACTCCATTTCTAATTAGTTTGGATCATAATCACTGTTTGGGGTTAATAAAAGAACATTACTTATATATCATCCAAGTTTACTTACGTATGTAAGTTCAGAAAAGTCATCTTTGACTTTGAGCTTCTTACAAGGGACAGGACACAATCTATCCACCTCATCCTCCTTCCTTTGTGGCAGCAGAGCTCCATCTAACAACATAGGGGTCATAATGAGCTGCAACATATGTGACTTTTCTGATGAGGACAAGCTGATCCATCCAGATCCAACTGTGATTAATGCTAAGCTACAGTTTCACTTCATGCTATTCATGCTATTACTAGGGCCAGTATTGCATCACATCCATGTATTTCCCTGGTTGTGCCACTGTATCTCTCTCTTTTCTTTTCTTTTTTCGGTCAGGCGAGACACAGCTGTCATAAACAATAAATGACATGCACAATGAGTTCTATGTTTACTAGTTTTATTTTGATGTTTTATTGAACAGAGTTTACATATTGCCTAACTAACTTCAAATCAATTTAAATATATTTATTTATTTTATTAATTCTATATTTTTTACTGACTTCACTTACATTTACTTATAACACCCCCAAAGGGAAGTGCCGTCCTAATCAGATGCCTGAACCACCTCAGCTGATTCCTTTCGATACGAAGGAGAAACAGCTGTACTCCGAGCTCTCTCCACATGTGCGAGCTCCTAACTTATCTGAGGCCGGCCACCCGGCATTTTCTCCACTTGTATCCGCGATCTCATTTTTTCAGTCACTACACTCATGACCAAAGGTGAGAGTTGGGCTCAGTAAATTAGGCTAATGATGTGACTAAACGTTTCTACCTGTTTTTAATATTACATTAATAAACTAAAATTATCACGTCAAAATATTCAAAATTAAATAATCACATTCATTTATTAATTTAGACCAGTGGCTGTCTCCTTGACCTTCACTTTGTTTGGCCAAGGCGCAGACTTTTCCCACGGGTGCTGTTAAATTTCGGAATGATGACATATCCTTTTTTTCCTTTTTCCGTCAGCGGTGTGCCGGTTTAATCTCAGCACTTTGTGGTTATGAATGATGATTTTTGGGTGGCATTTTCAAGTGCTGTGAATATCAGATTAGATATTTTTTATTTATTCATTTACCTGCTTAAATCACTAACAGCCACAGGCCTCATGATAATCTGTTATGTTGGCATTCAGCTGAAGTACGGGCTCTCACATAAAAACATTCATCAAGGATTGAATTCTGTAATCAATTTTTATTTGCACTTCACAGAACTTTTACTCCAACCTCCCTGAAAGAAACACAGTGAGGATGACAGAGCGAGGTTTCTAAGACTGTTACTATTTATTTGGAATGGATGCACGGCGAGCATCACTTCTATCTCATTCTATTTCTGTGGCCTGAATTCTGGAGAAAGCGCTGACATTTAGAAACAGCCAGACACTGTTGTACATCAAGCTCTGTGATACATGGTGACACATGGACACTATGGGCCAAAGTCATGCAGACCTCTACACAAAACACAGATGGGCGGTTTTGAGGAACGAAGCATTATGTAGACCAGGGGTGCCCGATACGTCGATTGCGATGATCCAGTCGACCAGGGCAAGAAAACTTGCAATCACCCTCTGTAGGTTTCAAAGAGAGAAATCAAACCACATTCAGATGGAAGGTTTGTACTTGTATTACAAGTTGCTTTTAATTCTAATTATTTATTATTACTTTTAATTATTACTTTTTTTCCCATACCATTCCTGCATCAGTGTACTGCAGCTGTAATTTGACATGCACTAAATATTAATTGTTAGCAGGTGTCATGCTGCATCTTTACAGTACATATTGTGTTCCAGCCAATGGTTTCCACTAAACTACAGGTGGCAGTAATGTGGTGAAGTAAACATATATGTAAACAAGACAGGTTTTAAAATACATTTACAAGAAAACTCCGCAGGGGCCTCTTTAATTTGACCCATTACTTGTTGTGAGCTGCAGGGAATACTGTACTGTACATGTGACAGTGGTGAGGCTGATCCCTGCTTCCATGCCACAAACGATCAACTCAGCAATCAAAATGTTGAACCTCCTCAGGCCAGCTAGGCCTTCATTATAGAATTCGGGCATTTTCACTGCACAGCAGGGTCTCAGGCACCAAAGCATCGAGGTACTTTGTCTCACTCTGTTGCCACACTGCTACAAAACAGATTAGTGTCAGTGTGGTTTGGAACCTGAGTGTAGATCTCACTGTCCCAAAGAGCCCTGCACTTTTCCACCTGTACTGCAGGTAGCTTCTGTCTAGTGTTCTCTCCAGGAAACAAAACCTGGTCCATGCTGCAGTGCCATATGGAGCTCTAAAAAGGGCCTGTCAGCTGACTGGAGAATGTGGAGCATACATAACCCTCCTCAGCATTAAATATGTGGAAACTGTACACAAGCACGCACAGTGTTTAAGAAGCCTTCCCCCCACAAGTCATTTATTATTTATCATCTGACACTGATCAGATTGTTGCTTGGTTCCAGTCAGGCTCACCTTGGATATGGATCCAGATTTAAAGCAACTCAAACACTGAGAGTGTGTCTTCTGTGCTCACTCAGGGTTACTCCTGAGAAATGTCAGAGAAACCACAAGTGTCCATTTTCTTTCATCTGACGAGCCTTTTATCGCATTAGCTCTGGCACACAGAAAGCGACACATGCAGCTCTGCGGGCTGGATCTGATCTTACAGTAAGGGCAATCTCCCAGCAAGGTGCTTATGGCCCTTTATGACTCCTTTGGCTCACCTCAGCAGAGTGCACTTGGCGTCTATCGGTCCCTCGATAAGAACCTTAACTGAAGGATGCTCTCTGCGTTCACGATCCCACTGCAGTCCGAAAACCCTGTTGCCTGACAGATGGTTGATATTGGAAGATTCCTTAACATCTGCTCATGGTAACTGATTTAATGCATTTGGCTAAGGTTAAGGAAAAACATTGCTCTGATTTATTTAAATCCTAGTATTTTGGTGGTGAGGGGACATACTGTTTCCTGGCAGAAGACGTAGGCAATGGACATGAACTGTACACTCCAAAGTCAGTCAGTATTAACATAATAAGAAGGATACTCGGGTGAAACAGCTCCCTTCATTCTAATTTCACTTTGCCCAAGATGTGTCTTTGTTTTTTGCTGTCCTCTCTCACCCTCCTCTCCTTTCTCAAAACAACAATCTAGAAAATAAAGCTGTTGAAAGGACACACTTTTATTAGGGTTCTTTCATTGTATTTAATATGTTGTTATAACATAGCTCTGTCAAAAAATGTCCACACCATATACACCATGTACATTTTTTTTTATTAAATCAAATTAAACCAAATTAGACCAAATTAAACAATCAAAAGATTTGAAGTTTCGGAGTGTGCAGAAGCAGCAGGGTGTGCATGAGTGAGAAGTATGAGTGTGTAAGTGTCGACAGTGTAGGACAAAAGTAAAGGACAACATAAAGCATCAAGCTAAACCACACCAAACCAACCCTGAGTGGGGACAGAGGAGCCCAGAACAGGACAGAGTCCCCCTGGAAAACACCTGCAGATGGAGAAACCACACCCAGAGAAGAGGAGGAGGAAGAAATAGACCACACAGGGCATCACAGTTGTATATTATCTGTTTTTTAATTTTTTTTAACCACTAGATGCTACCACATACTGATCCTTCAAGTACAAATCTATTAACAAAATATACTTAAAATCTATCATGCATAATGATATCATAATGATCACATAATGATCCATTTTAGAATAATATTGTTTTACAATCACTGATACAGTAATGAGGATGCACTAGACTGCACGTAATAATACAATAAAGACTTCTCTGGTGGGTGGTGGACTGTGAGTTGGGTGGTGCTTAGTTTTGGCTTCTAGCAGGACAAAGTGTATTTGATCAGTTTCATCTTAGTTTCAGCCCCCCCATCTCCATGTTCATATGCATATCATGTTCATTAGCATCAGCCACTATGAAACAAAAAAGTTACCCTTTAGATATCAGCTTGTAAAGTCAAGCTATCACCAACATAACACCTCAAATGTTTTTTGCCATAACTGCTAAATGTTTGTGTTGGAATTAAACGGTAAGTAAAGTAAGCTGCAGTATTGTTGGTGGGTGTATTTTTAAAGCCAGGCTAACTGATTCCTTGTTTCTAGTCTTAATGCTCAGCTTGGCAAATCGCCTCTTGACTCTGACTCCAACATGAGAGCCAAATTGATCTTCTCATCTCAGAAAGTGAGTAGGTCTGTTGCACTCTGTGTTTATTACTTCTTGTTATTCACTTCTTCACTCTTTCAATGGATTGACTTATGTCTGGTCTTAGCAATGCTACGAGTCATGTGTTTATGATGGTATGGTTTCATTGCTGGAGTTAAAGTAAGTGTTAGAGTCCGTGTCTGTTGGGCAAACTGAAGTCTAATTGGGCAAAACACACGTGTGAGGGTACCGATTTAAAATCTTCATTGCATTTAGCCAAGCGGCAACCTCCATGGCTGCAAAAAGAATTTAACGCCAAAGAGGCAGGACTGCCAACTTGGTAGTATAGAGCCACCACAACCTCTTCAGACGTCCATTCTTTATACTTTTAAATTTTATTCTTATTAAAGTCAGTGGTTCTGTACTTTAATTATACATCTGCTAGCTAATGGCATGGAATCATATACAGTTATGTATGCTTTATGCTCTGGTTTGTTTTGCCTGTTAGCTGACACATGTTGAAGGTAACAAACAAAAATATTTTTCATCTCTGCAGCCAGCAGGCTGTTCCCCAACAAACTTCCTCCATGATGGATCAGCCTATTGTTCCAGGTCACGATGGGACACAGGCTAATCAGACAGGGAAAGTGTAAATGGTTTGGAGTCACCACCTTCAGGGACAGGGTCAACATAGCTCATCACTCACATCCCAGCACAACCTGAAAAAAAGAGAAGCAGTGCAAAAAGATATCACACAACACAACCAGTATGACACCCATCCCATCAAAACGCATTGCAGCAACCAACTGCTACATGTCCCTGCTTCACCTTCAAGCTGAGAATCATTTTGTGCCATGTGACAGACCAATCCCACGTGTAATATCTATCTCCACAAAACACGCAACAGAAACTCCAGAATATATTCATGTCACAAAACATTTCAGGCACCATGCTGTCTCTTGAGAGCAAAAACAACTTTCTGAAAAAGGGCAGCTGAGGTGGTGAACAGAAACTTTTGTTTAGTTGAAAGTATAATGAAATAAACTGTGCAGTAACTGAGTATCAGTTTGAGGCTAATTTAATCTGTCTGGTTATCACATTTTCAGCTATTTCAGAACTAACTAAATCATAAGATTAAGGTGTTCATTAAGTTTAATTCACCTGCTCACGCAAATCACGATCAGAATATGTCCTCCACTCAGTCATACTCTACATTCTGTATGACTGTTGACCCACACAGTTCATAAAATTGGATCAGCACTAATCCAGATTCTAATATGACTGTTGTTGTTTGTGGGCAGCACATGAAGGATCAGAAACTCCCCCAGAAATATTTTTGATCAATACTTATATATGATAAATATTATATTATGCACTGTCTTTTACTGCCTGAATGTTTGAATGGTGTATGAATAATATGACTACAAACTAAAATATTAATTTAAGTCTTACTTTCAGTCTTGCTCTGAGGTACAAACATCCAACAATAAGATAGGTAGGCGCTAGTGTCTTACAGCCTGAGAGATGAAACACAGGGCCAAGAGAGTCCACCAGTACCGACTACCAGTGGTCCGGCTGAATTGGTAATAGTACGATTACTGCTGCGACTAATACTACTATTAGTGTTAATATAACTCTTGTACCATCACTGTGTGCTGCTGCTGCTTCCTCCTTCTGAGTTATAACTCACTGACCGAGCCAGACTTCTTTATACCCATTGTAAAACCTTACAATCATTTGGCTCCTCAGACAAGAACAGCTGATTTAACTTGTTTTCTTGAGAGTTTTTTTCTTTTGTTTTGACTAGCAATGTGCGTCCTATACACTGAATACACAACTGTGTAGTGTCAGGGCCTGTGAATCCTTTTTTACACCATAAAGTTGCTGGGAAACATAAAGCCAATCAATGGCTGTAAGCCACGACAGCACAATCCCTCCCACCCCTTACTGAAATAGATCATGCTGAGCATTGTGAGCATCTCTGACTGCGTCACAAACAAACTGAAAACTCACAAGGATGAAACGCTCAGGTCACTGAGGCAGCAGTGTTTGAGAACTGCCCCTGAAATTATGATTGAATGAAGAGATCAAAACTTTCACATGCTTTCATGCTGACAGGTCGACAGGCTGTCATCATCAAACAGCAGGCATCAAACATATACACTACATAAATACATGAACAGGTGAGTTGTATATAAATTCACCCTCAGTACAGTTGTCATGAATGGGGAAATTAGCTATAGAGACCAAAACTGTTGTTTGTACCAGGCTGTAAACATGTTTATTTCTGCTGTGAAGTATTAACATGGGGACTTATGGATCATCATCAAAAATGACATTTGCAAAAAACAAAAAATCCATTTGGCGAGGATGTGATAGATCTACAGACTCTCAGGGAAACTCTTGGGGCAAAAGTTTTGTTTTAGCGCGTCACTTCTGCTGTTGTGTATTAAATCAATGATCCACAGAAAGCTACAGCTAAATAAACACTGGCATCCAGTGAAGCCTTTGTCAATGCAAACAGAAAGCAGACGTAATTAATGGTCAATGAAACCGAGCTCCAAAGGATCTGCTCTTTTTTACACTGAAGCTGTGTAAATTACCTGCTTAACACCACATTTAGCTTTTAATATAGTTTATATTACATTCAAATGTACTGTGTTTGATTAGATTAGATCCATTTTATTAGAGTACATTTAAAAGGAGTTTAGTCCATGCACGGGAGGTGAAAGATCTTTTAATTATTATTTATTAAAGCTGAAATTCAGTAGAAGACAAGTCCATTTTCTTGAATCAAGTCTCTCTTGGTACACACACACCTACACACACACAACATGTAGGGAGTACAAAAGCACACGCGCAGACTGAAGGAAGATATCTGATGTGGCACTGCCCCCTTGTGGCTGATGTGTGTTTATCTTCATTTGTCTCATGGCTTTTGGTCTTTGGTATGTTTTGTGCACAACCACAGCTGCTTATTTGGACGTCTCAGCGTGTATGTGTGTTCTGTTATTTTCCATAACCACCATGTTAGCTGTCCTTATCTTTCCACCTCCCATCTGAAAGACATGGATCATCAGTGAACCTGAGGCAGGAATGATGCTTGGGTGTTCAAACAAACCATCTGTACCTGCATCCACCTGTCAATCAAAGTAGCCACACTGTTAATTCTGCATAAATCTAATCTATCTTAATATCATTTGAACAGGTGAGTTGTATATAAATTCACCCTCAGTACAGTTGTCATGAACAGGGAAATTAGCTATAGACAAAAACTGTTGTTTGTACCAGGCTGTAAACATGTTTATTTCTGCTGTGAAGTTTTAACATTTGAACATGGGGACTTATGGAGACTGACTCACTTCTGGAGCCAGTTTCAAGCAGCCATTCAACAAATTACAATTTTTAACACTTCCTCATTGCCTTTGTGTCACCATCATGATTAGTAGCCTGTGCGTTGTATTCTAGTTTACACTGCCTTAACAACTATCCATATTTATGACAGCAGTGTTGCACTCAGTAACCACACAAAACCTTTCCTGGCTCAATACAAGGGAACAACTCTCAAGGTCACTAAATCACATGTTATATTGATTTGTACGATTTGTGTCACACTATCCTACACACGTGTGTGCTCAGTATGTGTGTGACTGTGTGTCCTCTGTCGTGATTACCCGTGTGCTAAAGTACTTCAATGCATTCAGGATGTCTGTGCTTCTGTGTGTGTGTGTGTGTGTGTGTGTGAGAGAGAGAGAGAGAGAGAGAGAGAGAGAGAGAGAGAGAGAGAGAGAGAGACAAACATACTCTCAACAATGGGAATGAAGCCAGTCAGGTCAGTTAACCAGCAGTTACACATTCAGGGGGCAGGGGCAACTGAGCTCTGCAGGCAGATTGTGATCAAAATGGTAGTTGGTGTGAATCCCCAAAGCGATAAAATAGTTTGGTGGATACAGAAAAGGACAGCTGCTGATTCCTTCATAAATAGCTGTGATGTGCCTTAAGGCTACGCTCTGACTGAGAATGGCTTCCGATCGGGAGTGAATGAACACAGCACAGCAGGCAAAGCAGAAGTAACTGATCCAATAATGTAAATGGTCTGCTGAGAACTGAGAGAAGAACTGACAGGAGTTAGAGGTCTTTGGAACATTTGTATTGTGTGTAGCATTCATTCTTGGCATCCTCTCAACCAGCTCCATGAGGTCATCACCTGGAATGATTTTTAAACAGTCCTGAAGTGAAGAGTTTTCCCATATGCTGAGCATGTGTGTTGGCTGCTTTTCTGTCACTCTGTGGTCCAACTCATCCCAAAACATCTAAATTGGGCTGAGGTCAGGTGATTGTGGAAGCCAGGTGATGTATCGCTCTCCTTCTTGGTCAAATGTTCCTTTCCATAATTAAGATTGTATTGTGGATCGTGTTGAAAAACAGATGATGGTCCCTCTAAGTACAAACCAGATGCTTAGTGCTGCATGCTTTGGCAGCCATGTTGGTTAAGTGTGCTTCCACCAGTGTCACCAGCAAAGCACCTCCACACATCATAAATCATGCTCCATGCTTCACAGTGGGAACCACACATGCAGATATCCTCCATTCACCTTCTCTGTCTCTGTGAAAGAAAAAGTGGTTTCCACTGGTCTAAAGTTCATTTATTGTGTTTCTTGGTCCAAGCAGTGATTTCTACTGACTGTACATGATGATACATTCAAAGTTCCTGATATTTTCTGTCAACTAACCTTTTATAAAATGTCCTAACTTTTGACCGGTACTTGACTTATGTCAAGTAAACAAGTAAACCTGTCTGCATATTTATGATCAGTGGACGTTGTCTCAATGACTGAGAGAAAAAATGTGCCTGTCATGAATATTCATGACAATATAATTGGAAGAAGAGTCATTATATCATGCCTCAGTTTCTTGACTCGTATAGCAGGTCATATTAACATAAATATAGTTTTGCAGGCAATTATTAAATTTTAACAACCGTATTTTGATGAGTTGTAATTGCAGCAACCAGTAAGAATGATAATTCCAGATGTCTGTAAATCCTCCTCAGTTCTAATGTGAGGCGCCCAGCGGCTGCATAAACAGCCTTCATTGGGCAATGTTTTATTTACACATGGAGCAGACACAAAGCAGCATTAGCAGTCATTTATAATCCATTTTGTACATCCAATACTCAGTCTTTTTAGCTCTGGTTTTAGTCTCTGCTAACACTTAAATGCTCCACACCTCACCACCTAGTCTCTATAGTGTCTGTCTGCTGTTTGGTGTTGATTGTGTAGTGTGCAATGAATTTATCTTAGCTTTTTTTTTTTTTTTTACTGAAAACTGCTTCAAACAATTCTGATGAGAGCCATGAGAGTGAACAAAACAATATAGCAGCAGGCCGTAAAATTACTGTGTGTCTTTGTCTCTGCTGAGTGTTCACTGTGGTGCCATTAGATTGTGATTTTCTACAAAACTATACATGTACTATATTATTTCAGAGATCTCATATTTTTATATTCAAAACAACAAAGTCAAAAGAAAAAAAGGGAAGAAAAGAATGGATGTATGGTATGGATGTATGTGTGTATGGTTTGGCACCACCCAAATCTCTAAAGTGCTTGAATCGCCATGATGAATTTGTTTATGGAAGTTGCTCAATGCTGAGTAAAACACACTTCGCATTTCTCAATTTCCTCAAAAAGTGCCTTGTGAACTTTGGTGGTCATGGTGTGGCAGAGATCTTCCTGCATCCTTTCTTCCATTTCCAGTCTGGTGGCAAAAGTCATCCCTTTAGCTGAATGGTCCTCAAAGACCCTTTTCGACTCTGCCAATTCTTGGCAAAGAGCAAAGAGTTTCCAGTATCTCAAAGTCCCTTAGGCTGTCTGCCTCATTCTGGTCCCTTGCGTTGCTTTGTTTCCACTCTGCCATGAACCTGTGGCAACATCCGCAACACTCTTCTCCACTGCCTTCAGTTTCTGCATGGCATTATCATGACGACTCTGTATATCTTCCACCTCTTACGATCATGACTGCCTCAAATTTGTCAGTCTCTGGGCTCTTAGTCCTTCTTCCGTCTAAAGGGTGTGGTTCAGCTCCAGGTGTTTCAGGTGGAGGCCTTCAACTTTTGCTTTTAGATCAGCATCGGGTATCTGGCTTATAACTGAGGACTCTCAGATGTTGTGCATCTCCTCCAGTGTCTGAACAAGTTCATCTGCAATGTCAGGAGCATCAACTGCTTTGGCCTCAGCCATGATCCACTGTATCTGGAGCTGGTAGTTTAAATCTGTTATGTTTTGTTATTTGTTTTATTCCATTTCAAGCTGAGCTGCAAACATCTGATATTCAGTACAATGCTTGAACTCCAGGAAACCACCTCCCTGAAACTTTAAAGAGCAGTTTTATCTCAACATTCTCCAACTCATGGGCCTAATATTCATTGGAAAGGACCATGAACTCATAGGGGTCCACTCATCAAATTCTCAATTTTTGTCATTATAGAAACATATATATATATATTAGGTAATAATTAGGTAACATTACATGACAGGGTGTGCATTATCATCATTATTGGCACGACAGTGATGCAATTAGTGCCAAAAGTAAGACATTATTGATGTTTTCATTCGTGTATAATCACCAGAAAATAAGAAATGTTACATTGTTGTATTGTTACCTTAGAATAATTCTTTTAGTTAGTCTACTGTGTTCAAACTTCGTGTTTCTACAGCAGCCCAGAACAGACGAACTAAACACTGGCGAGTAGAGGATGGAGAGGATGGGGCATGGAGGTAGCAGCCATTGGCTGATTGTGCCGTTGGTAAGTGTTCTATGTTGATTTGCTTGGGCTTCACTTTTTGTCAACAATGTGGCTAACCTGCTGGGTTTGTTATCTGAGATATCATGAAACAGGATCTATGAATGAAGATGGGATTTTCTCCTTGTCTTGAACATGTTGTGTGCCAGGAATGCCAATTTTGGAAAGAGTCTGGACCAGGTTATTTCTACAGTGCTTTGTCACATTTGGGGCCAAAATATCAACCAACAAACACTAACTGAACTTAGACTTGTGAACAATTTCCTTTAATATGGTGATCATATGAGTAATGTATGTCAGTGCCTCAGAGAAATGTTACACATGTTTAAATGATATTGATATATATGATATGATAATGATATCATATTATATTTTCTGATCTAATAACGTGATTATGGTAATGATAGCACATGACTCGCATGTTTAATGATGTGGATAGTCTCCACTGTAGATCTATTACATTTGTGTTTTGATTCATAATGAAAAGGATATCTGGAAGTCACATTTCAAATAGTCGGGTATGGATTGTTTTATGTTATGCAAATATTGTAATCAGAGACTCAATTTAATTTCATTCTTGTTCATTTCTATTAAGAATATTAAATGTGATACTGATAGATGTTAACGTTAATTGGGTTAACAAATAAAACAGTCATGGAATCCTGAAGTGGGGTCAGATTCATTTAATTCATTGTCACTGCACAAGGACTAACGCAAGAAAAAATATTATCGCAGTGACAGAGGCAGCTGCAGCCCGGAGTGGATGTTTGTCACTGATATCCTGTATGTCAAAAGATGGAAGGAAGGCGAGTCAGAAGAATGAGAGCACAGACATGAAGAGGAAAGAAAAGAAATTCAAGCAAGCTAATCAATAAGGTGAGAAAACAGAACAAGGGAAGGAAACAAGAAACCTAAAGATGACAACATGACCAAAGGAAGACACTGGAACATGGAACCTGAGGAGGAAAGGAAACAAGGAGGAAAGCAAGGACATATGAAGACAATGAGCAACAACCAGCAACTCAGCTCAATCCATGAGATGAAATGATGAAGAAACACAATAAGAATAATACAAGAAGGTTCTAAGCTAAAGAAAAGTGAGAGATGCAAGAAAAGATGCTAAGAAATAAGCAAAGGAATCTGGAGACAGATGAAGGAACGAGTGAATGAATGAATGGCGCGTGTGTCCCATCACTAATGCAGTAAATGTAGAAGGATGGCGGTGTTTAGCGGAGGCAGCCCTTCCCTCATAGCAAATAACAATAAATGATCGGAACCATAAAAAGGAATGGTAACGATGGCCTGAATCAATGCTGCCATTCATCACAATGAAATTTACGTCCACTCAGATCCACAGTGCCATTCTTACAGCACAGACAGAGAGCGAAAGCACGGACGTTTCAAAGTATTTATTTTCATTTCGTCTTGGACTCTTGTTGAATCCAAGGTCCTCTACGGGAAATGTTTTTCCATCGATCTGTTGCTCCTTCTTTCCATCCTCCCCCATTCCTTCTCCTCCTTCTGTTTTCTCCATACACTAATCCATCCTATGTCGAGCCTCACTTCATGTGTTTTTCGAACACTGACAGTATTTTAGATGCATGGAATAAATATAGATATAGATCTACAGTATTTAAAAATCAATTCCATTTCAATTCACAGGACATTTTTAAAATGTAGATTAGAAAAATATGTTAATAAATGATGATGTATTTATAAATATTTATATCTTAATAACACCATGTTGAAATTGCATTCACATATAATTTAAATACTCTGACATAATAATGAATTGCTGTTTTTATGCACATGGGATTACAACATCTCTTCAGAAAATCAAGAAAATTAGAACTGCAGCAGCCGTCTGCAGAGTCACTCCAACAGCTGACCCTGACTGGATGATGATGTCAAAGGGTGATACATCACCTTGTTGTCTGCCCACATGGATCACTATCTTACAACAAAGACTGAATATTATTAGTATCATGGATCACAATCTTGCCTTGGTTTAGCACCCGTCAGAGTCTATGTTACTGACAGGGGGATGGAATTTAGAGTCCTTGGTGGAAACTTGATACTTTATGATAGATATGCTTCCTCTCAGACCACAAAAGGCCCCAACAACCTACCTTGGCAGAGAAATGTGTATGTAGCCTGAGACTCAAAAGCCCAGGGCAAAAAGAAAGTTCACCTTAAAGCACCCAGTGATAGAGATGATTCGGATTAGCTTATAACATTTGTATCAACTTATCTCTGCTCTCATGTGGATTTTGGCAGCTGGACAGTAAACACACACCATGTGTTCCATGGTTCTGGGAACCTGTGATGATCATCTTTTGCTAGCTTTTTACATTGTATAGACTAAACAATGAATCACTTAAAAATGATGATGAAATATGATCGTCATTAACAATACAGAAATAACCATTAGCTGAAGTAAGACACCAGATTCTATTGTTCAAAGCATCATTGTGTAACTATTCCACATTTAAACTAAGATGTTAAAGGAATAGTTCGGGATTTTTGACATGCAGCTGTATGGCATCCTCGTCAGTAGTGTCGCACAGCCACACCGACTTACCCCCGACAGTGTCCCGTGGGCCGAGTTCTGTCCAGGTTTGGTCAGCAACGAAAGTAGTCCGGCAGGTTTGCTGGGACACTCAAATAAAAAGTTTTTCTTCTCAAAACAGCATGTGTTCAAAAGAGTGATTTATTTGCATCGCAAAACCGATGTCGACGAAAAAGTCCCACGTCGTAATCACTTGGCCCTACTTTCTCTCTTTTTGTATCTCTGCGCTGCTGCAAGTGGCCGCTACTGTTTAGTTTTGTTTGCGGACGTGCCGCGTCGGAATGGGGCGCTTTCCGGCTCTTTCGGCCCCACCACGCTCTCTCCGCGCAGCCCAGCCCTCGTCTGTCATCTTGCAGCAGCGCAGAGATACAAAAAGAGAGAAAGTAGGGCCAAGTGATTACGACGTGGGACTTTTTTGTCGACATGCTGTTTTGAGAAGAAAAACTTTTTATTTACGTGTCCCAGGAAACCTGCCGGACTACTTTCGTTGCTGACCAAACCTGGACAGAACTCGGCCCACAGGACACTGTTGGGGGTAAGTCGGTGTGGATGTGCGACACTACTGACGGGGATGCTATAGAGCTTCATGTAAAAAATCCCGAACTATCCCTTTAAATCAAGACAGTGATTTGTAATCAGGTGACTGGTGTACTAACAGCATTAAGTCACACACCACCAACCATCTGACTGATTTTGGTGAAACTGGATCATGTTTTCTCGTTTTCCCTCTTTACAGAGTTTCCTCATGGACAGTGAAATAAGCTGCTGCCAACTGTGGCTGCTGTTACCAGGCACTTGTTACTCAGAGCACCAGGAGAGTGTTGTGTTTGTACCACAGGCGTTTTGGACCACCATCAAATAACTCATTAAAACCATCTTTATACACAGTCAAAGGGTGCATCAGTCATAAATCACACGACCACAATGTAAACAAACATCATTTCAGGCATTTTAGCAAATGTCCAAATTTTCCCATTGAGAACAGCGTACCCTTCACACAAAGAGTAATGGACTGAAAGCACTGGTTTTCAATTAGACTGTGCAATTTTTATACAAACAAATAAATGATATCAGAATAATCAGAAATATTCTAAATATTGAGACTTTACTTTAACTCAAAGCCAGTCTGATACTGGTGGACGCTGCAGCTCCACTGGAGCAGTTCCCGTGTTCAAGGGTAATACAATAAAAGGACAGTAATGACAGAACAGATGAGTGCTGCCATTGACCTTTCTCTTCAATGACCACTGTTGTCACTTGCCTTGTCAAACACATTGAAAACACTGCTGGTAGATGTAACATCCACAACCTGCACGGGCCAAAAAAGCACACATGCAGCAGCCAACAGACCCCTGGCATCAACACTGAGAGCCTCCTCCTCTCTTTCTTTCTGGGCATTGTGCTACAGTTTTCCATTAGTGCTGACAGCAGGGCCATTGTATGGCCCATAAAGTTTGGATGGCTTCACTGTTTTGTGGCTGGACCTCGCTTTGTCGCACTCACTCGTAACGTCTGGATGTATGGTCGCCTGCAGGCACATTTCATTTTTTCCAGTACTGTTGCAGTTGCGCGTGCTTGCTTCTCTTGTGTGTGAGAGAGAGGGAGAGAAAAAGAGAGAGAGAGAGAAAGAGAGAGAGAGAGGAAGAAAGAGAGTCATCATTGTGATCTGTTTCCACACACTCATGATTGTTTCTTTGTTCATGATGACAAAGAAACAAAAGAACAGGGAATAAATCATCTCCTTATCAGATTAGAAACATAGCAGTGGTTTCATGCCTTCAGATGGCTTACACACACACACACACACACACACACACACACACACACACACAATGGTATAACATGGTGACCGCGAGAAGAAAATCTTCATATCTTTTACTTCTCCATCTTTCCCTTTCTGTTGGATATTGTTTGATTCTGTCTTGTCCCTCTATCTGTTCTTCCCATTACTACTTTGCATATTCTCGCTCACATACATTTATCTGATTGTGGCCTCGCTGCTTATTTATCTCAAGCTTCCTTACCAGACACAAACATTTGAATAGATTAGAAGGGAAAGGGCACTACCATTCATCTTAACTTTGCTGAAAGTCTGTTTTTGCAAATCTATTTATATAACTGCCATAGATCTTTCCTAATGTTTTATGGTAACTGGAACCAGAAATGATGATTAATAATTAATATGTGACACTGTGACATCTTTAGTTAAACTCTAATGTTAGCATATTGTTTACCATGTTCACCATAATTGTTATCTCGTTAGCATCATAAACTTGCTAATTAGCAAGTGCAGCTGAGACTGATAAATGTTGTTGTTTTTGCAGATTGCAAGTTTAAACCCATGCTGCGGAAGCCCAGGGTTCAAATCTGACCTGCATGTCATTCCCTATCTCTCTCTCCCCACATTTCCTGTCATTCTTCAGCTGTCTCTGTCAAAAATAAAGCTTGAAAAGGCCAAAACAATCATCTTTGAGGGAGAGAGAGAGATCCACACCACAATGAAGCACCCTTACATGCAATTTATTGGCACATCCACAAGTGACATTTTGACCTAATGCTCTTCTTCTTTCATGTTGTCATCCCTGTTTTTTGGTCTAGCACCTTCCTTGGACGGTGAGTGTTGTATAAAAATGTATAGTATAGTAACTGATGTGGTCATTCTCTCACTTTGAAGTTAGCCAGCCGATGGTGACAGCACAACATGGATAATTACGTTACCCAACCATTTTTATAATTGTGAGTGACAAAGTGTGACAAGCAAACAAACCCTCATCAAAACACTCAGTGAACACCAAGTTAATGAAGTTAACCTGCCTGAGCTATAAAGTTAGTAGCAAGCTAGCTAGCTGTTAATGTGGCAAAAAGGATAAAGAATGTCCAAAAATGTCTCAAGTCTTTTGAGGATGTGTCTTGAGTCACTGTGTGTACAATTTCAAGGCACAACCTCGACAATCTCTGGAATACATCAAAGGACACATTTACTGTTCATTGAATTCTGAGAAGCCAAGTTCAATATCCAATCTCCGCAACACAGCAGTCCTTGACGACCACTGTCTTTTACAAGAGGGCTTGCTGTCACCCCAGTTCTATCCACCATGGGGAAGCTGACCACATGAACACGTGGAATGAGACTATCACCTTCAGCTCAAAAACAAAACCAATTTAGAAGAATTTCTGGAGTATGAGGAACAGACTTCTAAAAGTAAATAAAGTGTTTTCTCAACTGAAGATGATCTTTCTGGATTTATGGGTCATGCATGAAAAGATGTCATAGATAATCAATAAAGAACCTGAGGAAAACAGCAGGTATTCATTCAGTTCAATCAGACAAGACTTCAGTGGACGTGTAGGTGTGTGGAGGCTCAATACATGAACTGACTATAAATATGGACCTGAGTGTGGAGGCAGCAACAAGGCAGAAACTCAACAACAGCAACGAGTCCAGAGCCTAAATATACAACTAATGAGTAATCAATGACGAATGTCGACCATAATCAGTCAAGAGGAAATTGCACTTCTCTGCAGTGGAAGAAGGCAGCAGCTTAAATGACCCTATAAACCCATCTGAGACATTCACTGTTTGTGAGACTATGGAAGTCCTTACTGCAAAATATATATTATATTTCTATAGAAACCTTTGTGTTACTTGTCCGAGTAAGTTTTTGAGTTTAGTTTTCAATCGCTCGTTCTATAAGAACCTGAATGAGTGGTTCTTACATCACGCCTGGTGACCTGCCCACACATGCTATTATTACAGCAGTTAGTGATCCAATCTTCACATGTATTATGTATATGCTCATGTTACACCCATAGAATGCAAACTGACTCAGGGGGGGGGGGAAACAGTCCAAATCAACACAGTTAGTTCTATCAGATGGTATTTATAGCACTCGTTCTGTAAACTACCATTCATATTTTTCCCAATGCATTCAGTCAAATAACAGGTAATTTACTGTACATTCATTTGTATCAGGCTGTAAACATTTCTGCTGTGAAGTTGGACATTTTAACATGGGGACTTATGGAAAATGAAATGTTTTATAGCCAGCCTCAAGTGGCCGTTTGAGGGACTGCAATTTTTAGCACTTCATTTCACAGCCACAGGGGTTTTGACAGATAATTTTACCATTGTGTTGTAAACATCAAACTTATGCCAACTCATCCCTGTTAAGGAGACTAATGCATAAAGTTACATTAAACAAAAAATGAGTGACAGAGTGTGTGAATCTTGATTATCGTTGATCTTTGCCCACCTGAAAGAATAAGTGAAAAAGAGCATTACAAGTCTCCTGGCAGTCAGTGGTTCTTCTCCATTAATCAGGTGTTAACTGCCAACTGAAGAACACAGTGCCAGCCCACAGCTTATATACCAGCAGGTGGTCTCATGCCTTTATACTTCAAATAGAATTGCTTGCAATTTACTGGCGCATACACATTTACGTAAGTGGGCAATTACAAATATACAAATCCTATACTCCATGCTCACAATATGTGTGTGTCAGATTTTGCTTATGGAAAGAAATTCAGCCACGTTGTATGGAGGTCACCCAGCATGTTGCTCAAGGGCATTTCAGTGGGGCAGATAGTTGCCAACACTTCTCTGGGATCATGTGAACATCCTGTTATACACATACAGAGCTTATTTCCAAGACAACATCAGCGACTCTTTATAGTCTAGACAGGGAAGTTCCCCCTCTATCTGTTCTAATTCTGAGCCAGCTGCCGTCTAACAGCTTGACTGTGTTTTGGGATCCAGACAACAGAATATTATCTTGGAGGATATCATAGTTTTATGATCCTTCTTTGCAGATAAAAATGGCAGCTCTAAACAGATTGGCATTTTCACCGTCTGGATTAGAATTAACTGTGGAGGAAGAAAGGTGGTCTAGGAGGAGGAATATAATACAAAGTAATAAATCTAAACCACTGAGTGATCACTAAATGAAGACTGAGTGCTCCTTTCAGTCCACTGAATTGATCCTCACATCTCTTTGTTCTGGAAAAGGAAAAACTGTTGAGACTTTTGACTACCAGTAATATTCATTTCATAATAAACTTCCCCCTGCTGGATCTCTTCCTGCTCTCTCTCGTTTTGCATTTGTGGGTTTATTTGCAAAATTTATGCTTTACTTTGTATGGCTCCTGTAAAAGTGCGTACAAATGTCAGCACGCCTGCCTGATGGTACAAAGTGATAAATGTATTAGCTGTTCATGAAGAAGAGCCCTCTCCAAGGAAATATCCTGGAGTTTATGATTCTGCTTTGTAACTCAGAACAGCTCAGCATTGCACATCGATTTAGTTTCAAGGGTGAGGATGAAGGACAGAAGGTGGTGCAGGTGGGAGACACAATGATGTGGAGCGATGATACTTGTACTTTACTGAGTTCATTTACTGCCGTCCATTTATTCACTACCATGAGCTTAAACTCATGGAGAGACGTAAAATCATTTTAATAATGGATAACAGTGTACACCACCTCTTTGTGTCTACTACTGACAGTGTGACATCTTCAGATGTAACGACATTACATCCATGCACTATGCTAGTTAAATAGGCTGATGACGTCTACTGCAGGCTACAGACAATAAAACAACTTGTACAAGAGCCTGACTTTGTTCGTAAGTACTGCCACCTGGTGATTCATTCATCCTCGCAATCATTTCATTTGACCCGACCTACAACAAATCTTTAATTTTGAGAAATTTGAACCACCTGTAACAAAAATAACATTGAAAAAGTATGTAAATTATCAGTATACATTAGTAGGCAGTTTAAATCTTACAATGAAACAATGAAATCTTTAACACTAAGAGGAGATAACAGAATGCAAATACATAGAATCACTATTGCTCAAAAAATGAGGATATATACAGATGTAGCCCTGTGACTACTATTTTCATTAATTCATATACAGATATTAAAATGTTTGTGTTGGTAATAAATAATAGTTCATTTAAAAATGGTCATTTAATATACAGTTAAAAGTCAGAGATAAAAGGGCGGTGTTAGTTTTAAAATCCATGTGATTGTCGGCACAAAAAATTAGGCGACCACGTTTGTTGTTCGTGTGTAGCTTTAGCCAATCCTGTCCTCACCTTGTTCAGGTAGGAGGGGCTTAGCATCACCTACATGCCGCCGCACATTAGCGTCAGCAGAAGCTGCATTATCGGCGTCCGAGCGGGATAGCCGTAGGCTATAAAATACTCTTAACTCCCAAGACGGACGGGGAGTCGTCCCGTGGTTTTTGTGTCAAAACTGTGCTGATATATAATTGTAATGTGTTAACAACGAACTAAATTGCTAATCGCTGCTAACCCTTAGCTTAGCCTGCTCATTGACTTCCCATGGTTAATTCTGCATCGCAGTTAGCAATTGCTAATTTGATTAAGACCTACTGTTGTTTTTTCGCCATGAATAAGTCTGTAACTTAGTTACTGAAAGGAATTATGTGATTCAGGACCGGACATTTGCCGTAAGAGGGAGAGAGTGAGGACCGGGAGAGCCCTGGACCGTTGGAGAGAGACTGTAGCTGCTGTACTTGTACTCACCGTGCTGTGTTGCTGCACACTCCATTTTCTTGCTGCTGGAACTGCACCTCGCCTTTTGCCTGTCTTTCATCTTGAACTCTGATGGTTACTGGACTTGTGAGTACACCATTAACCCTTTGCATGCGCTTTTATTTATACTGGTTAAAACCCAGTGAAAGGGCCATTCGTTTTCAGCCTCCACGCTCACAAGCTTCGACCAGGCCTGCAACGTTTTTTCTTTAATAGCCCGGCATGAATGTGTGTATGAGTGTGGGCTATGGACATTTGAGTTTACTTTACTTGTTTTTGATCTCACATTCTCATTCAAACCTTTCAGAGCATTATATGAGTTTTGAGTAGTTATTAACGCATACTTAGATCAAAAAAGGTGGTCAATGGTGAATGGTAAAGGTCAATGGGGAATTATTTGACTAATTTGAAAATACAATTCAGAACCTTGTAATAAATAATTATTGTGTTTCACCCAAATCCTTTGTTGTACTTACCAGAGTGACACCCTTTGGATAAAATAGGTTAAAGGGAACTTTTATTTTAAAGGGGGACTCAATTTTGTGTTACTTCTTAAACATTATTGGAGACACCACCAAATTATTTTATATCACATTTATCACAGGTAGCGCCATCTCCAGATGAACTCAGGCCCTGCCCCACTATACTACAACACCCCAATTATTTGTCAGTCAATATTTCCTAGCGACATTATACATAGACTGTATAAAACATAGTCCACATCAAAACAACTTTCTAATGATCCATTGTGAAGCTCAGAGTGTGGTGTCTCTTGCCATCACCATCTTGGCAGTCCTTGCATGCAACTATAACTTTAAGCCCTAATATCATTTGAACAGGTGAGTTGTATATAAGTTCACCTTCAGTACAGTTGGCATGAACGGGGAGATTAGCTATAGAGACCAAAACTGTTTTTGTACCAGGCTGTAAACATGTTTATTTCTGCTGTGAAGTTGGACATTTGAACATGGGGACTTATGGAGACTGACTCACTTCTGGAGCCAGTTTCAAGTAGCCGCACGAGGAACTGCCATTTTTTGGCACACTGATGTTGGATTCTTTTTACAGCCACAGAAGTTACTGCTAGGCTAAATGTGATGGAGATTTTAAAGTGGTCCACACACATAACGTGTTTTCATGCATTTATTATTAGGACTGACTCTCAGGACTGACTGATTGTGTTCAAACTCTCCTTTTCTTCACTTAGCTAGGATAGTTTACACCTACCATTTTACTGTACATACATCCATATAAAAAGAGACAAAAGACAATAAAAAACAACAATTTAACAAAAAAAATAGAATTATATATTTGTATACATTTTGTGTATCACACATCATATTACAATTGTTTAAGATCTTGACATTCACCGCTTTTATTGACAATTGGACCTCAGTGACCTCACATTAGTCCTACCATAGTTATGTCAATTTTTAATGGGAGCAGAGATCAGTCAGGAGGACTTCACTGATGAGGTGACCTGATTTATCTCAGAATACAGGCACAGAGATCCAATGCACATTACACATGATATTTTTACAAACAGTACTGGGTTAAATAACATCTTTTTTGGACAGTTGTGATTGGCAGAAAGGAGAAAGAACAGACAGAGAGGGCCGTCATAGGGAGAGGCTGTCACAGAAAACAAGATCAAGTCGGGGTTGCCCCCCTCCCCCTCCAAAACTAACACACACACACAGACAACGGTGTCACCTTGCTTAACTAGATTAATTTATTTAAAAGCATTAATTTTCCAGTTGACAATTATTCATAGATGGATCACACACACACACACACACACAGATGTGTTTAATGCCCAGCAGTCTGCTGTCACTCCGTCTTTAAGGACATCTTCATCTGACAAGTTGTCACAGAGTCCTGAGAGAGGCGGACAGGAAGTCTGTGGAAGAGACAGAGACACACAGGAGGTATCAGCAGGAGAGAGGGCAGACAGACAGACAGACAGACAGACAGACAGACAAAAAGATATATGGATGACCGAGCAGAGAGGAGCAGGAAATGTCCCAGACAGACAGAAGGCTTTTAATCACACTACGAAACTGCAACATGAGCCTGAAAGTGATATTGCAGCCAAAATAAATCTTCTGACTATTAAAGCCCTTTGGGACTGAAAGATGGTCCCTCTCAGGACATTAAGCTATATTTTGGGGGAAAACAGTGACTTTGGCACGCATACAGATGGACAACAGCAAAGTGGATTATGCTGCAGGAGTGCTTTGAGATGTTTCTATTGACCTTTTGATTTAGTTTGGAAAGTTCATTACTCAAAGGGCGAGTCTTTTGGGCTGCACCCTGTCCACCAAAAAATCACATATTCTAAATGTCTGCTGCTCGAGTGACGTCAGCCATTTTCCTAGGAGACACAGACGCCCCATCGACTCTACTGATCATCATACATCGAAGGACAGCTGATCAACAACAGTGTTTTTAATAGAAGTATCTGCATCACCCTTTTGACATTGATCATATATCATTATGCTGATCAACATCAGTGTTATTCAGCAGCTATCAAACATGTCTAATATGCACAGATTCCCCCATGTGCATGCAACACACAGCCAAACTGAGACATGATGGATGAAGCACCATCTGTAAGCATCTATCTGCTTTACAAGTATACCACTGCAAAACAAACGAAGGAAAAGGAACAATGAGAACAGAAGATTGTCTCAAACATGCAAACACACACTCTTTGCACAGTCTGGTGTGAGTGTGTGTGACCTCTACAGCAGCCAAAACGTCCACACACACCTTAAATAGAATTCCTGAATTTTCAGACGTGAATGAGTCTTGTTGCATAGCCTCTTAGATTGCAGGCTCTCAGTGTGGTCCTCATGTGAATACTGTAGATAAAACCGATAAAACTAAAACTCAGCAAAGACATGGATCATCAGCAGACCAGGCTGTAAACATGTTTATTTCTGCTGTGAAGTTGGACATTTTAACATGGGGACTTATGGAGACTGACTCGTTCTGTAGTCAGCCTCAAGTGGACGTTTGAGGAACTGTAATTTGTTCGCATCAGCTTCACTTTACTGTAACGGAGACTGCCGCTGCATGACAGTTTCACAGGGACAGCCAGCTTGTCATTCCGGCTGTCAGATTGTCCACACGTTCCAATGGACAGTTTTTTAGCCTTAATGGTGATGTAGAAACACGATTGCTTCTACTGTTTCCTTCCACTGCTATTATGGTATTGTTCAGATCTGGTCTGGTTGAGGTCAGGGAAAGATTACAGTTATGACAGGACAGAACTCTGGTCTGTGGAGACATAGATGACCCAGAATAGACTTATCTAATAAAAAAATAAGATCAGTGACTTCAAATTATTTTTAACTAACTAGTTTAAGCTTAAACCCATGGAACCCCTATAGGACTACACCATTGGCACAACCCTGAGAGACATGTGTATAACATAAATACATCATAATCATGGAGCTCCCTACAATCCATTTTCTACAGAACAAATGTTCTACTATTTGAGTTCACAGCATCAGAGCAGCCTATCCAACTTCTGTAGATTTGAGCACTGGGGCTTCAGTCATGACACAATTTTAGACTTCAGTACAACACACTTGACTCAGATATACTAATGACTTCCTGTTATATGCACACAGAAGTCATTACGGATCCTTTCACAGTATATAACAATGTTGGAGTCATTAAAGCAGTTTTGTGTATGAGCCAGAGTTTACAGAGAGGCAGACGCTCTCTGACTGCTGGGACAATAAAGACAGACGCAACAGCGGCACCTCAAAACGCTACTGCAGTGAGTTTGATTGTTGACTATAGTTAGTAAATTCTGTTGCTAGTCTGTGCCGTCTGTGTAATGACAGAAATGAAACATTTTTCAGATAAACTTGAGACGTGAGGTACCTGTGCATCATGGTACACACTCAAATGAGCTTTTCACACTGATGGAGTGAAGACAGCGTTTTATTCTGCTCCAGGTGGTGGACATCATTCAACATGATGTCCAGTTTCATATCGTTCTGACTGTCAGCTCATGCCTGGCCTCTGCTCAGGCCTGTTTAGAATGAGCGCCAGCCTGAATGTGAAATGTTACACTTCATCCCTCTGCTCTGGCACACACAGGAGCTGCTTTCTTTACATTTCGTGCGAAAACCTCTCATCTACAGTCACAGCACATGCTCTCTTTGGTTTTCTTGATTTCTTGATCCTGGCGGCCTCCAGCTTGGCGAGACGCTCTGATGAGCGCAGCAGGCATTGTTGATGGGCTAGAAGTCGGTGAGAGGATCATGTCCCTATTGCTGTTGCATTGATTAGCACCTGTTCAGTGGGGGGCATCTGGGTGATGATGATGAATGCAGTCATCAGTCATTTTTAGTCATTTAGCTAATGCTTTTATTAAAGGGCTTACAAGAAAACATCAAAATACAGAGCAAGGAAATGTTAGTGCAGCAAGTTCTGCTCAAATAGATTCAAGTGCCAGTCGTAGAGGGGCATAGATTTATCATGTCCAGTTGTTGGTAGTGTTGGAGGAGAAGTCCTCTCTGAAGAGCTGGAGGTCTGCAGGAGGTTTTTGAAAGTCGAGAGGGGTGTCACAGGAACTGGCGGGACAACAGATGAGAAAAGTTGCCCTGAGTTGTTTATGGCCAGGTGTTGTTGACTGGCAGAGTGCAACGGTCGGAAGGCAAGATATGCCTGTACAGTATAGAGGCAATGCAGGGATGTATGCTGTGCCTCACTCAGCTGAGCCAGTGATTCAGTGAAGTCAGTGATTCCAGCCAGCGGCCATCATGGTGACCAGACATCGTAATTACAATGAAAGCAAAGGACGGTGACATTATTTCCTGTTTCCAACCAACAGTCAACATCGATTTGTTTGAAAGACTGTGGCTGTGATTGTGACTCAGTAGATTAGATCACCAACACAATTCCAAACTATGATCCCATGAAATCTGTGATCTTTTCCTTTTTGAACCACGCTGCACTGATTTGTGAGTTTTCACACGATGTTCTGCTGATGGGGGCGTCATATCAGAACAGCGTGCGTATAGGCCAGTTACTCACAACCTATTTTGTCATTTAATTTGTTAGACTTGCTGGAAGTGTCAGATGACCTGAAGCTGAACGGAACAAATTAACTTTCGTTCAAAGCTTTGAATGGATGGGTCTATCAGGACGGCAGTACCGACAGTGCCCAGAGCCCTCAGGAGTATTTAGTATTTAAAAAGGAGACTCTTGGCGACCCCGATTAACTCTGCCAAAGAGAAGCACCATAACCTTCCAGAAGCCTCCAGCTCAGAAGCAAAGTCAAGAATATTTCAAACATCAGCAGGAACCTATAATTTACCTTATTAATAAACACATTATATCATCGCTGCAAAAATCCAATTAATTAAACAGGAATGTGAATTTCTACTGTGGACTCAAATGAACACACAGAGCAAAAAATCAGCGACATGCTCACAATGTGTCAACATGCTAATCTTTATTATGTTTACCATTGTCTTAGTTTTAGCATGTTAGGTTACACTCAGACAGGTTCAGTCTATTTGTGTAAAACTATCAGGAACGTCTACGTGTCACTGTTTTGCAGTGTAAATTGCGAGGCAGACTCAGATTTTGAAGCTGCTACATGAAATAAAGAAAGCCAGCATACAACAAGTAAAGTATCAGGGTTACAGACATTTCAGTTTGAGTGTAGAGGTTTGACCGATCTGGTCGTTTGATTGGCGGCTGCAGCGTGACGTCAGGCTTTGTCTTTCCAAAAGTTGGTTCACCTTCATTTCAACACGCCTGTGGCCGAACCACCACACGCAAAATGCACTACACCACTCACCACTACACCACACAGTGAATAGAAAAACCTGTGTTTTCACTGCAGTGCCTGTGCATCCTGTCTGAATATACCCTTATCATGCTAACATTTACTAATTAGCACTAAACAAAAACTACAACTGAGGCTGATGGAGATGTCTGTAGTTTTGCAGGTATTTGGTCATCAACTAAAGTACAACAATTCATTTTATGTTGGAACCAAATTTCATGGCAATCCATCCACATTTCAACAAAAACACCCTCATGGTGGCACCAGAAGAGGAAAAGTCATCACCAGAGTCATTTTAAATGAGTCATTCTATAACATTTCTACACAAACAAAAAAGGCAATGAGGGGGCTCTGAGGATGCTGAAACATGGCTGGAGAGGAGAGATACACTGCGACAACCACTTGAATGAAAACATAAAATTACATAAAATAATCAAAATTACTCGAACAAAAAGTTTCTTTTACAGGCTGCTAAAGAAGAAGGACAAGAAATACGGGAAATGCTGCAACAAAGAAAGATTTTAAGGAGAGGGAAGAAAAAGTAACAGTAAAGAATAATTTTTTTTTCAGTTGATCGATTAAAAAGCTATTCTCACCAAATCAACTGTTCACAGCCAACAAAAACAAACGGGTAATTACATTGTATGTGTGTGTGTGTGTGTGTGTATGTGCATACACAGACCTGTTGTGATGCCTGACAGCAGAGACAGAGTGGGCAGTTAGGGTTTCTGTTGTGAACAGTCAGCACAACGTTTCACGTATCACATTGAAAGGTTTCTGGTTCAAATCTTGAACATCGTGAGTTCAGGCATCAGTTCTTTACTCTGCATGGCTGCACTAAAAGTATGAGTTGCAGGTTGATAGACAGATATACATGCAGGAAGATGATTGATAGCAGCTTCATTTAAATGCACCAGGATTTTTACACTTATAAGCTGGTAAATATGAATCAGATCCAGGATCAGCTCTCATGTTTTTCTGCATTAATGTTTCAGAGACATTTTGGTATCAGTTGTCTGTACTATTTTCATGTAGAGAACTACAGAAACACAGTAGCTGGTTCGTTGCTAAAGGCATAAACACTCTTCCAGTGGAGTCTGCAGTTTTCTTTAAGGCTGCTGATTAAAGTGACCTGATTTACACTTTGGCACATGTCAAACATTTATTATGCAACGTGTAAACAAGGGAATCATCGGAAGTTCTGACAGTTTGCTTCCTGTTTTGAGTTCTTGAGCTCTGTGAAATCTACAGAGGGTTCGTACGCACCAAACCACAGACGTCTAGCTCGGAATCTGACATATTGGCTAAAAATCTCATAGTGCTGAAATAAAACTGTAATATAACTTGCAGCCTGAAAGATGAATAAATGAAAGCAGAAACAAGAATAATCCACGTAGGCTAGAGTTCCTCACATTGCATCAGCTGTAAATTAACATCTATAGTAGTCCAAAGTTTGGAAGTTCTGCTCCTGGCATCTCTGGGTGAGTCAATTCAGTTAGCTACACAGCTGGCCAAGTTAACAAGAGTTAGCAGTTTGCTACTTAGTGATCCTAGTGATAAGGATTCACCTTTAACATATAACGTAACTTCATGTTGGTCTAAGCTGCTGAGTCCTTTTTTTGCCTGCTAACAGCAGATGTAGTTAATTAGCAGTTAGCTACTTTAGCAGGTTTTGAAGCTAAAGTCAGTCAGGACACTATAAATCACAGAGAGTTGAACTTGAGCAGCTGGAGGACATCAGAGGGGAAACAAGCAATTATATTGAAGTTGTAAAGCAGCCCTCACAATCACTCATAGACTGGATCAAACAGGAAGCACTCTGCTAAGGCAGCGTCAGAAGAGAGAAAGCGTTTGATTGGATGTAAAAGTAGTACACACCCCGAGTGCAGGATGACATCATCAACAAGTTTTTATGGTTTATCAGGAAATGACAAACTCTAAAATATCATAGAATTCAGAATTCAGAATAGCTGAAAATACCTTGTTGTTATTGTTGGGTCAGATATTGGAGCATAGAGGACAGATGAAAAATGGGCTTCATGGGGTTGGATATTATATATTATATATATAATATATTATATATTGTATATATCTCTGTCTGTGAAATTCACACCATAATGTTTTTAGAAAATGAAATCAAAATACTGCTTGAGCTTGGTGTACTTGGTGTGTGAAAGAAGAATCAAAGGAAGTCCAGAACACCAGAACTCAGAAACACTGCCAACATCCCCCATTTAAATGTGTCTGGTGAATGGTGTCTGAGGCAGATAAACGAAGCCCATCAGGGATTTCTAGGCTGGATTAAGAATGAGGTCATCCTCCAGAACAATGGCCACAAAAATGGTGACAAGCAAGCATGGGATGGGCACAGGTGTGCAGGTTGTTAACTTTAAGAAATAACACCTTAAATCTGCATATTTTCTTTGGCATTACAAACATTAACTGCTCCTAGCAGCTACCGCTAACTGCTTCTGTACTGACTGAAAATGACAGGGCAGGAATGGCAGTGATTTTTGATTGGTGGTTATGGTAAAATAACAACCTCTTCCAACACGAACACATCAGACCGAATAATGAAGTGACAACATAATGGTAGTTCAGAATACAGTTAGAGAGAGATATAATGCTGAAGTGAAGCAGACACATTTGCAGCCACATAGAAATAAAGTTCTCCAACAAAGAGTCAAAGATTTCTTTCTGATTTTTTTTTTTTATCATCCCAGGCTGAGGACTAATGGCTGTCAGTCTTTGTCAGGAACATGACAAGCTGCTCGTCTGTTCTCAAGTGTTAGTTTGTCGTTCTCTCCGCTTCCCCTCTTTGTAAAGTTTTTAAAATCCCTCTTCTTTCCACCTGGAGCCGAGAACCAGGCTGAAATAAACACTCTCTGGAGAGACAAACACAGCATTCACAGCACTCACAGCTTTATTGCACAGTATGCTGAAAACTCTGGCGCATTCAACAGTGGAACTGATGGGGACACTGAGGTCAGACGTGTTTTCTGTCAACACATCAAGAGTCCGACATGAATTTTAAATGAAAAGCTGATTACGAAGCGAAAGGAAACAAAGTTGTCAGCATGAGGAGTGGACGGGCCCGCGTTAAGCCGTGTTAAAGCTTTGACAGCAGCACAGAATACAGCTCGAGCTCCACCAATCCTTCATAAAAAACTAATGTTGCTGCTGCTGCTGACTTCTCTGCTCTGATCTTAAAGTGCACGTAAGTCAAAATAAATGTGTGTTTTGAATTTGTGAGACTAAAGAATAAAGTGTCATTAACCACCCCGCCAAACACAATAATTAAAAATAATGACAAGTCTATGAAATTAGGTGTCAAAATCCGGTAAAAATAGGCAGTACTCTCAGCTCCAGGGTTGTCTGCTGAACCACTCTGGGTGAGTTGAATGAATCTCTGTCTCTCTGTGTCTTTCTCTCTGTCCAAACATACAGAAGTCATGCATCTCAGTGAAACGCAGTCTGTCGTCACGTTATGGTTCTTGCTCTGTAGTGGTATGAGTCAACACTGCCACCTTGAACATCACGCCCTCTCTGGCTTATTTGCCAATCGTTGCTTGAGCAGAGGGGATAAAAGTAGGTCGTGCCCCTCCTCTTGACCGAGCACAGGTAGGTGCACCGTAGTGTGCTGTTTGTGCATGTTCGGGAGCGTTTCATTCAACTTAAATGTAAATCTTTAAAAGAGCCGGCGTCTCTGTCACAGCCGGGGTGATATAGTGGGGTCACAGACTGTCGATCAGCGCATAGGTGAGTTACGGCGAACTTTTGTTGTTAATTGGCCAGGTGCTAAGCCTTCCTTCCGCCCCTCTCCCTCTAACAGTCAGTTGATCGCATGCTGCGTGGCGGCTGTCTCCCTCCGCTACACTGACCCTCTTCACTCCTCTACCTCTTTGGATGGGGCGCTAATCAGCCAGGTTGAACCGGACTTGCTTTTGGATGCTGAAACTGAGTAAGACGAGGACTGATTAATTGTGTCTATATAGCCATGGCTATGCTGCTGCCGCTGCTTTGCTGCCACTACTGTCGCTCGTGGGGGAGCGCCGCAAGCTTTCTCCAAAACTTTCAGCCACGCACTCGGACTGCAGCGTGGTGGTGATCCCCTTGTGTGTGTGTTCCCCGTTTGAGATTTTCTTTGTGTGCACATCACGTTTTTGCTGTGAGTGGGGTGCTCCTCTTTTTTTGGGGACTTCACCTTATTCCCCTTTTGACCCATCCTCTGATCAGTAAGCCTCAGCCAGTATCCGACTTTTTCTGTTGTTCTGTGCCTCCTCCTTGTTGTTTTATTACATCCAGTCCTGGTAAATTTTAGACAATAAAGTTTTGTATGTGATCACTGAACTCCGTCTCCTGCCCTCCCTAAGTTAACGAATCTGCTAGTGTGCTAGTTTAAACTTAGTACAGGTCATTCAGCCCTAACCCAAGGTGGTGTTGTCGGTATTAAATAAAGTTATAACCCTCCGTGCCGCCACAGCTCTGTTTCAGTGTTTTGATGAAGCAGGGGGAAAAAAATCACTGGCGGCATGGCGCACCTGGCAGGTGGTCGCACCCAGGCAGGTGTCCCTCGTATGTGTGTGCCATTACAGACACATGTAAACTCAGATCTGACTACATATATTCCCTGACATAGCTACAAGCTGCTGTTGCATAAGAGACGTCCCATTACCGGTGTATTTTCCTCTGGATTTAATATCTCTCGCTCAGGAAACGAGAGCAGTCTACCGTTAGAGCACTGACATTAGATAACACACATGAAAATGATTCATGATTCATTAATGCAAAATGAAAAGGTCTGCACTGAAAACCGGTGAAAAACTGTTTCAGTTATACATCGTCTGTTCACATGTTTTCAGCAACTATTTTCAACATATTTAATGTGTTTTGAAAGAAAATATGGAATTGCCTTCACACAGACTTTAAATATTTGTTGTATCACTTTAGCCTCTCGTTCCTTTGCTCTTATGTGTGATGATGATTCTGGCCAAGAATGTACTCAACTTATCCACAAAAATAGAAATGCAATTTTATGGAGCTAAAAAAATATCTTTGATGTGAAACGTTTCTAAAGTGCTTTTAGTTGATTGTTAGTTGTTAATCCTTTCATTTGTTTATTTGTTTCTATTACTAGATATTCTAATATAATGTTCTGTTGGCATTTGGTTTGAGCTCACATGACTGTTGAACTTGACTCTGACCACTGGGTTCTTTCAGTCTCAGATCTGATTTAAGAGTGTCAGAAAAGCCAAAAGTTTAAATCCTTTAAAATTTTAAAGATAGATAGATAGATAGATAGATAGATAGATAGATAGATAGATAGATAGATAGATGAGAGATGGGAAAATTGAGTGTGAGACGGACTGGTAGGTCGATGTGAGTCTGCAGTACTGCAGATGCTGTACTAGATCATTGAGACCATCGAAAGAATGGTGAAAGATTGTAGATACAAGTGTCCGAAATGAACTTCATCTGCCGAGTAGCTGGGCTCAGCCTTAGAGATAGGGTTAGGAGCTCGGACATCTGGTCTGAGTTCTGAGCAGGGCTGCTTCTCCTTTGCATCCATCTCGCCTGGGAAGGCCTCAGGATCCCCCGGAAGAGCTGGAATGTGTTGCAGGGGATAGGGATGTCTGGAACACCCAGCTAAACCTTGTACTTAAAATCAAAAGAGATTTAATTCATTTTATAGAATAAAACCAGTGGAATGGATGACTAAATCCTTCCTGTCATCAAGAGAATAAACTGATCCTGGCCTCAACTGTGCAAAAAGACAAAGGTGCCATGCCTAAAGGCAGTCCAAATGCTCTTTGTCTACCCAGCAAACACTGTGACGTTGATGTGACAGACTGCACCAACACTGAAAAGCAGAATGAATATAAATCCAAAGTTAAAGCGACCTCTGTGGTCCTCCAAACTACCTACGTCATGTTAAAACCTTACACTTGTCCTTCTTTTGACACATCACGTGAAGCTGGAGGTTGGACTGCTATGTTTTTGGACTCACTGTGTAGGTGTAGAGAATCCTCTTCAGTCTTTCTTTCTTTCTCGTTCCTCCTTTCCTCTCCACCTTCACTCTCATCTATAAATGATCAGCTGCAGTGTGATAATACGCCTCATTTGAACAGCTCCACTTCACTACTAATTTTGGTTTGCAGCCACCCTGTACTACCTCAGAACACTCAGAACTGAGAGTTACAGCGAGCAAGTGCATCCACACATACATACACAATTAAAGCAAACATGCGGCCAGATTTATTACAAACACACACACACACTCCTGTTGTCACAGTCCACTCCGGTCCCCTGCCTGCTTTTCCCTCTTACCTGCACCCAGTAACTTTCCACTCACCTGTCAGCCCCGCCTCCTCATCAGTCACCATGGCTTCTCCCGCCTCCCACACCTGCTCCTCATCAGTAATCAACCCTATATTTAAGCACCAACCTCCAGACACTCTTTGCCAGGTTGTTCTTCGCGTCATGCAAGTCTTTCCAGCACTTTTGTCCGGACTGATCTCCCGTTGCTGACCCTGCCTGCCTTGGACCTGCTCGTCTGTCTCAGCACTGGTAATCACCTCAGCCTTCCGTCCCCGACCACGAGTTCTGCCTCAGTGTTTCTGGTGTCTGTCTGCAGACTTTCACTGAGATATTTGAGATACTACGGTGCGCCTTTATTTACAAGATCTGGTTGAACAAGTACTTTTACGGTCCTCCTGACTAACAAAGGAAAGTATTAAATGGAGAGTTACATGTCTGCTAACATAACTATTCTTCAGAAAACAACTCCCTCCCACCAATACACTCAAAGACCTCACTGTCCAATTCAAAGAAACCCTCCATGTACAGTCCATTGTCCACATAAAACATGAGCCAGGAACCACAATGCACTGCAGACAGAAGGATCTGACTCCCTGTGCATTGATCTGGGTACAGTCCACAATGGTTATGGTACGTGTGTGAGGTACCACTATAAACAAATGCAGGCGAGTGACTATCATCTGCTGAGGTGAAATGTGGGCAGTTTGGTATGTCCATACAATTATAACTGTGATGAAATGAACAGGAGGTTAAAATGATAAAAATAAATAATAAATGAATAAAGATAAATGTCTTTTACCCTCTGAAATCTGGGCAGCAAAAAGCAGACATAGCTCAAACACTGTGCTTTGTTCCGTGGGACACACCTTTATACCTGTGAACTTGGACTGGCAGATCACCTGACTGTGGTCAGCTAAAGGAAATTATACATTATCACAGATTTTTTTTACAGTTCGTAGCTTACACTTCATTAGCATTCTCATTGCTCAACCTTTTGTTTGCACTTAAGGGGCTTTTTGGTCTCCCAGTGTCACAAGTCACAGAGCAGAAAATGCAGCTGGTTTGAAAGCTGTAGACTATACAGTAGTCTTGTGATTTGAGCATGTTCATGAACAGGAGGACAACTCGTTTACTGTATTTTCATTTTTGGCTAAATCCTGCATAAATAAACTGAATTGAAATTGAATTTATGGTGTTTATATCAGCAGCACAGTCCTCTGTCCTCATTCTGCTTGACTTATCAGCTTCCTTTGACGCCTTTGTTATCCATCGCATCCTCCTCTCTATTCTCTCAAACAACGGCATCTCTGCCTTGGACAATTGTCCACTTCACATCACCTCACCACAGGGGTTCTCCAGGGCTCAGTGCTGGGGCCCCTTCTCTTTGCTATCTCTTTGCTATCTACACCACCTCCTTGGGTCCAATTTCCACTCACATGGCTTTTCCCCTCACTGCTATGCAGATGACACTCAGCTGTATCTATCATTTCCTCCTGAGGATCCCGCAATCTCTACACGGGTCTCTGTTGCCTCTGCACACCACCTCCAGCTGAACCCCTCAAAAACTGAACTGCTGGTACTCTCAGCCAAGCCTACTATACACCACGACATGACTCCCTATGTCCCCAGCCCTCACCAGGGTTGTGAGAAACTTAGGGGTTATGATTGATGACCAACTAACCTTTTCCATTCATGTTGCCTCAGTTGCCGGTCATGCCACTTTGCACTTTACAACATCAGAAAAATAATGCAACACGCCATACAACTTGACTAGACTACTGCAATGCCCTCCTGACGGGCCTCCCAGCCTCCACAGTGAAACCTCTTCAGATGATCCAGAGCATGGCAGAACGCCTGGTCTACAACCAACCCAAAAGGTGACATATCACCCTGCTGCTCATCGAGCTCCACTGGCTACGTGTTGCAGCCCGGATTAAATTCAAAGCACTAATGCTGACTACAAAGTTGTCTCCGGAACTGCACCCATCCAACACCCTTGGACAGACATATGTTACCTCACAGCCGCTGCACTACTCCAATGAACGACGCTCTGGCTCTGCCACCACCTGTTCACTCAAGGCAGTCCAAACTTTTCTCATCTGTTGTTCCCCGTTGGTGGAACACACTACCAGTTCCTACTAGATCAGGGGCGTCCTTTTCTACATTTAAAAATCTCCTGAAGACCTCCAGCTCTTCAGACATTACCTTCTCTCCTAGCACTACCTACAACTGGACTTGAGAAAGCTTCCCCTTTAAGAATCATCATAGCACGTGTTGTTGCACTTCCTTAACGCACTGTACCTTGATTATTCCCTTCTCTATACGTCAATTTGGATAAAAGCTAAACCACTAAATGTAAAATGTAAATGTACAGAATATCTAACGTCACTGTTTACTAAATCAACAACATCTAGGCTATTCTGTCCTTACATAATTACTGATGCATCTGCTCTTCTTTCATGATCGTGCACTCCCTCCTTGCTCGCTCCTGATCTGCATGTACTGAGAGCCACAGCTGGACACAATGCTCTATAACACTTGTTCATATGTAGGAATGAATACTCAGAAATTGAGTGTGTTTCATACTGTAGGCTTCAGAAAGCATCAAACAGATATAGCCCTTTAAAACAAGTTACAATAAAAAGAGTTCATCAGATGTTATGGGGCTGCTAGACCTGTGTGCAGAATTTTTTTTTTTTTTTTGAATTACCATTTTATTTGGAGGAGGGCATGGACCAACAATGATCCATTGCACCACTAGCCACATCCATGCTTGTCTCAGCTGATGGGCTCACCCGCTCACCCCATCTGTTCAGATGTGTCTCTATAGTCTATGGCGAGAGCAGAACATTACAATCACTGCTCCACCTTGTGGACAGATGAGGCATTGCAGCTGGATTTCAGCCAGGCTGCTTATGGGCATTTCCAGTCAGGGCCTCACTGACTATGTCGTCACGGGGGGACCAGCCAAGGACCAGTCACGGACCCATCATGGGAACAGGGGAACTTTTGAGTGGCTACATCTGTAACAGTAGCATAAGCAGAAAGACTAATAAAGTCACTGAAATGATTCAGTAATGTCAGTTAGACATTAATATGTATGTAAAACTAATATTTGCCACCAACATTAACTGCTCTACCTGCTTCAATGCTCCACCACTATGGAATTGGATATGTCCGCTCATCCAATATGGCCCCCTAACCTGCTCCACTTCTGTTGATGCAGTTGCTCCACAGATTCAAGATGAAGCATCTGCCAGAGCAGTGACACCACAGAGCCCTGCTATAAAGTGTTACAGAGGCCTGAGAGGCCAGTGAATTGAACCCACCATGTCCGAACCTACTGCCCCAGGTGGTGCTATTAAGAGGCAAGAGGAAACTTAATGTCTCCCCAAATGATCACTGAAAAAATAAGTCACTTCATGACTTCAGCTGAAGAGAGACAGGAGAGCATGGGTGGGGGGGTCATAAGTCACAGTCAGCTACCTGTTCCCATAGTTTGTTTCAAGTCTAAAATGAATAAGCTGTATTGTGTTATTGTGTTCAAACAATAACAAAGCATCTTTGACTGGAAAAGGATAAATAATGTTCATCTGTGTGAAGACTCATACAGTAAATTATAGCTTCCATATACCCAACACCTACCTGCTGATTAACATGTGCTAATAGAACTGGAGTTACAAGAACAGTTAAAAGTTAGTTACACGAAGTAACTAACTTTTTTTCCGCCTTCATCAACAGTCAACCAGTTTAACTGTATTTATTTGGATGCACCAAAAAAAAAAATCTATCAGCTCCACGGTCCATGGGCCTCCACCCAGCTGGCTGTTGGGTTCAAACCCAGAACCTTGGTGCTGTGAGGTGACAGTGCCAACCACTGTATCAACATCCCCAGCAGGCTTTATGGAAATAAAAACAGAAAAAAAGTAAAAGCTATAAAAGGAAGTTTGCATTTTTGACAAGGAAGACCAAAAGAACTCAAACACTTGCTTTGATTTTGAATCTTGACCAATAATCAGGTTGAAGTTTGCCTGCAAGGCTTCCAGGACGAGTGAAACACAGAGGAGCGTTTCTCCACTCGGAGAGCAGGGAAGTTACTCGTCGACATAACAAAGAGAAATGACAGATCAAAGTTCCTGCATGGCAGATCAAAGATGAACATCAGTAGGATAAATAGATCAGTTCTCCTCAGCGTCTCCTCGGGATAAACGCTATGAACTTGGACAGCATGAAGGGATTGATGCAACCTCCTGCAAGCATGAGAGACAGAGAGAAAGCAAAAAATCACTTCACTGTAACCTTATCTCATACTATTTGAATTTTATCAGCTATTATATACTTCAATATCTGTATAACGTTATATAATTTAACCGGTGCTGATACTGAACAAAGTTTGACTTCTTTGTCAGAGTAAAGTGTGGTTGGAAATTCTCTTCTGTGTCTAAATGGCAAACATTTAGCTCTCCAATGCAACTTCACAATGAAGTTTAAATGTGGCACAGTGCTCCTGGACAGCTCCTACACTTAAAATCTGGAAAATTCCCCTAAAAGAAAGCCCAAATCAAACATGGCAGACAAAGTGAAACTTTTCTTCCTTTATTTCAGTGGTCCCCAACCCCTGGGCTGCGGACCGGTATCGGTCTGTTGATCAATTGGTACCAGGCCGCACAAGAAATAATTAATTATTTCCATTTTATGTATTATCTGAGTCTGGACGATATTTTATTTTGAAAAACCTCTCTGTGATGTCTAGGTCACTTGCGCGGCGTAACGGTAACGATAACGCTGGCATGTAAGTCAGCTGTAGTTTTACATGCCTTCCCTTCAGTCTTCTCGTGACACGTCATAGGTGTAGCCTCTAATGAGTAAAGGGATGATCGTATCTGAATATTTACTGAAGACTACAAAGGCACTTCATGATCTGACACTTACACAGTTAAATGAAGTTACTAAACTGTACTAATGGTACTGTCTGATCTGAGGGAGGGGCTTTGATTGGATTTGTTCAGGCAACATGGAAGCACAAAAATATGTCAAATTATGTATTATCAGGCAGCTGGATTTCAGCATTCAGGTACAGTCAGTCTACATTTATGATTTTGTATAGTCATACTGACCTAAAACCTCTTATTAGGAATTATGAAAAAGCTACAGAGCGTCTTCGTAACCATAGTAACCATCACTGCTGCCTACATACTTGCAGTTTGAGAAGAGCTGCTGAATTAAGCCGTTTTCATAAATAACAACAATAACAATATTTGTTGAGATGTTCTTTCAAACATGCAGCACACGTGACCTACATGAACATACTGAGTCTCAAAACCGAGCACAGACCATAAAACTGACTGTGACACAAACAAAGGCCAGCGTTTGGTTTGATGTCAGATGACTCTGAGCTGATAGCTGAGAATACACTGACAGCACACAGGTTAGTTATACAGACCATCAGGAGGAAATGAAGAAATATGAATCTGCTAATAGACGTGTGGAATGAAATCAGCTGAAAAGTTAACGGTCACTAAGTGACAGCAGTCAGGCAGAGAAGCTGTGCTAAGCACATAAGGCTTAGCTCTAAGGTGTAGCATATCTTATAATAGTTATGCACTGAGAAGTGAATATCTTTGTGAGAAACGTTTCACTCAAAAACGGGATGGTCATTTTCTGTGTGAATGTTTTTTGTTTTTTTTAGAGAAGTTCAAGTCCAGCTGCCTCAGATTGAACTGAAATTCTCAGCTGGCTGAGTTAGCTTAGCTTTGGTCTGCTAAGCTTCAGGAGACTGGTGAGAAAAAAACATTTTAAAAGTTGTTGCTTGTTGACTTTGATGTCTTATGTTTTGCAAATTGCCATAATAATAATAATAATTATTATAATAATAATGTCGATATGTTGCATACTTGGGTTTCATACAGCTGTACTTCTGTCTGTACTAACAGACAGACCTAAATCAGCCTCTGAATTAGTTTAACTGAAGGTGTGTGAGAGAGTGCTGTCAACCAATGCACTGGTGATTTTAATGTTAATATGATGTTAATATTGTTATAGTTATAGTATTGTTGAACAATTACATTTCATTTGTTAACTCACTTATAACTAACCTTCTTACCTGCTCCAAACCTTTTCCAATGTGCCCTTCAAACAATATTGATCATAAATATTATGACAATATTCCTGATTATTTTACACTCTAAAACTATTTTTTCCAACTTATGGCCATCACAGCCACAAAGTCACAGAGATGTGCCCGGTGGGGTTTTGGCATTAATCATTTCTATTGCTGAGCGATCCATTCATTATACATACATATACATTATACAGTCATATGTAGGCAGTCCAGTTCCATACATATTTACCACAAATAACAAGAAGAAGATATTTTAGTGTTTTGAATTTACTGCGCTGGAGTTTGCTTGCTGTTATGCCAGTGATATAATGTGTCAGTTTAGACTTGTCGAACGTACCATATCAACCCTCATATAGCAGTTATCAGCAGTCGTGTCCATACAGCCTGATCTGAGCTGATTAGAATTTATTGAAGTGAAGTTGTGTAGTTGGATAGAGGGAGAGACAGAGCAGAGGCACGTTTCTACCTCTGAGGAAGCAATAGCGAGAGTTTGAGACCTCGGTGTGTTTAGAGAGTGATGTGTGCTGCTGGATGGGCACCAGTGGAGCTAATTAAGTGACTGCATCCTGCATAATTTAAAGTATTTTATGTTAATGAGGCAGAGCGATGACGGACAGCCTCCTGGATACAGTTTCTAGGCGATCAGTGCCACTGCTCAAGACTCAGCACATACACACACACACACACACACACACACATACACACACACACACACAGACCATGCTGATGTGAGATTATGAAATAAAGGAATCATGGTTTTTATCAAGCTGTGCGTCTCCTCTGTTCCTCATAACACCATAAGCCAAATGTATTGACCTGTCCATCAAAAGTGAGAGATTAGCTGCATCACCTGGGCTTCATTATGTCTTCTTGCACATTCCATCTGTCTATCAGTGCTGTGAGTGATCAGAAAAATAAAGCAGATGTATCCAGTATATTCCCTCCAAAGTCTTCAATGTCTCAGAAAAAGTTCATGAAAGAGAGCTGGAGGTGATGAGAACGTATTACATGACAACAGTGACAGGAAATCACAAGAACAACCAGAAACAGGTTACATAATATATATATTTTTTGGAGGGGGGCTACAGGTGAAAAATTAGAACAGTGAAAAAAAGGGGTGAATATAATTGTCGTCAAACCCATTTCTCGACTGGAATCCCTCCAGTCAGTGTTTGCCTTGGGAGTGTGTCTGCCTTTCAACTCTGACAGTTCATTCGCAGGCACAAGTCGCAAGAGAGCCGAGCCGAGCTGTCAATCACACACACACATACACAAATATATAACACCGAGCGCACACCTGTCCCAGGGACATGTTGTAATGATCCCGCCGTGTGAGAGGGTGAGGCATGCAGCAGGTGTTTGTGCATGTGTGTGAAAGAGAGTGTGTGGATGGTTGTGCAAGTTTGTTCTACAAATATCTCCGGTATGTAGCTGATTGATGATCTTTGATTTTTCATTTGATTTCATTCATTAATCAATGCTCGGTTCAACCTGATATGCTGACAGATTTCTCTGTCTACACTGTGTTCTCTGCGGAAGCTAGATCTCTAGCCAGAACTCTAGATGTGGCTGCCCATCACTCCACCATTTCTATATTTGCATGTCTATGAGCCTTTTTGCGTGTGTGGTTGTATTTACGTGTGTAACACTTGAGTTAAAAGAGAATTCCTCCAATGAGGGATCAGTGAAGTTAATCTTCTTCTTCTTATGAAAATGGGTCTCAGCATCTCGTCACTGTGTCTCTGTGCACCAACCAAATGCAATTATATTTGCTGTCTGTGACTTCTGTTTGTCCACACTGTAATCCCGCCGTCATAATAGGATACACTGACTACAACAATGACATCAGCAAACCGCTCGCCCATTTGACGTGCTGTCTGCCATCTGCCCGGTACAGTTCAAATATGGACTTATCCGTGAACACCACTCCAGTGAGTTACTGATCGTGCAATCATGTGAAGACTACAACTGACCCAATCAGGCTCCCATGTGAGGTTAATGATGATTTGGGACGTGTTTTTACAAAAGTTGGATCAGGCTCAGCTTCTCTAAGCTAGAAAACATTCCACATGGTGTGGTCAGTAAGGATTCATCGATTGTATGAGTGAGTGAAAGTACGCAGGTCAATAAAGTTAAACCTGGAGAGATTAGTAGTGGATCTAGAAATTGAAATACACAATTTATCAGCAATAACTGACCCCTCTTTATAAAAATTAGGATCATAATAAAACACCTGCGTGCTCCCTCCAGCTCTGCTGTGCACTCACTGGGAAATGTCTTCATTGCCGTCATCAGAATCATCCATGCAATAGATCATTGATTCTGTAAAATGTTACCTCAGCTCTGAATTAACTCCTCACCATGATCCACAGTCCACAGAATGTGGATTTAATTGTCTCACGTTGTGTTGTCTTGCATTAACACGAGCCAAGTGTGAAGTGTTGAGCTACAGTTTGTGTACATCCTGACTAACTCATTTTCATAATGCTAAATGCAGCTGTTAGCTGCAAGATATCTAATGTTAGCAAAAGAAGATATATAAATCCATGATGCTCTTGAATGTTTTCTAGTCTTGTCTAGTGATATTTTTAGCAGATGGAGCAGTGCACATCAACGGGTTTTTGTTTTTATTTGTATCATTTTTATCCAAAATTTGTTGAATCCATCATCAGCGTTCACCAGCAGAGCTTTTATGTTTTATGTTGTTTATGCCTTTAATCTGGCAACTACAGGATTGTATATAAAGTATAATAATTCATATTTGTCTTTCCTTTTGGGAGCTTTCAGCTCTTAATATATATTATATTTTCACTTGAAGATGATGAAGAAAAATATGAAATGTTTGTTCCGTGATTGTGTGAGAAAAAAAAAAACTTTCTCACCAGTCTCCTGAAAAAAAGTTTCTCCTGAGCTCAATTTGCACAAAACACCAAACTTCATAAAAATTTCAGGCAACAAAGGGAGCACTTCATTCTCAGTTTATCCCACTTCCACTCTTAAATAACCCAACATCGATGTGATCAATAATGCATCATTCCAACCTGGCTGTCCACAAGCTGTGTGTGTGTGTCCACTGAAGCTTCTGACAGAAGCATACACAGTGCTTGGCCTGTGTGGAAAGAGGTTGACAATGTTGGCCTTTGCATGTACGTAAGAGAAATTTTGTGTAAGAGTCGGTTTGTGTGTGTGTGTGTGCGTGTGTGTGTGTGTGTGTGTGTGTGTGTGTGTGTGCGTGCATTGGTGTTTGGGGACTGCAGCTACTTTGTTTGGCTGACAATACTTTGTTCCAACTCACAGCACAAATACACAGGCACAGTGAGCTGTGGTTTATGAATGCATAAAGTCAGGGAAACCTAAGAATGAATGTTTAATAATGACCTCTCTTAAAGTCAGTCACAGTCTGTCTATTGAATACTAAAGGTTTGGTTTGTTAAATTATCCAATATTAGTCTGAAACCTCTCAGTTCATTTGCTTTTTCGTTATCAACATGTTCAGACCAAACAGTAACCTTAGTGGCTGTAAAAAGAAGCCAAAAACTGCAGTTCCTCAGATGGCCATCAGACTGGGGGTGGGTCGGTGTTTTTATACCTGCTGAATGTAGCCGCTGTGGAACAATCAGGAAATAACTTTTTATTATGTTGATTAATAACAGATTTATCGAGACTGGCACTCACTCACTATTATTGTTACTCTGGGAGGGACAAAGAGACCCTCCACGTGGCCCCTCCTGCAAGTAGCCATAGAGTAGTTGCAAGGTTGCATGCTCTCAAGCGAAACTAAGGTCTTCCACTGACCACAGCTTTGGCGCTAGCGCTTCTCCAGCTCAGTGTCGAAGGTCTCACCATTGCCAAGATCAACATCCCCGAGCAAGTAGCCAGCATAAACAATGTGACAGTGACAGTGTCACCCTGCAGGAGACCCATCAGGAAAATAGGAACATCCTTAGGGTCCCTGGGTACACCTTAGCGACCACACTGCCAATAAACAACATGGCATTGCTCTGTATGCCGGCAACCTCAATAGCCACCACACAGACTGGGGTTACAGCAGCTCCAACGCTGATGGCAACTCCCTGGTAGACTGGGCTTTGACTGTAGATGCTACACTCCAATACGATCCAAAGGAGTCATGCACATTCTACTCTGCATGATGGAACAGCGGCACCAATCCAGACCTGGCATTCGTGAAATGCCATAACAACCAGTCCCTCCCTGAAAGACGCATCCTGGATGTTTTCATGGTCACACCACTGACCGTCACTCATCACCATTCCATCGTTGGTCCAGCCTGTGCAAGGGAGGGATGTTAAGAGGTGGAATTTCCAAAAAGCTAATTGGGCAGGTTTCATTAAACAACTGAGCAAGGCAGCTGCCGGCCTACCACACCCGTGCCCTAACAACCTGAACGATGCTGGATGCCACCAAGAACAACATTCCCCGCGGTGTATGCAAAGCCTATATTCCCTGCTGGGACGACAAATGCGAACACTTTCTTTGTGCCCATTCAGAAGCACACTTCAGCACCACTGAAGACAAGGACAAAGCAGCAGACGACCTATTCTGCAGGTTAAACAATAAGCGCAGGCAATGTTGGACTGAAACTGTGGAGTCAATCAACTTCACACACTCAAGTCGACGGGGGTGGCAGATCTGGACAAACTGACAGGAAGGTCAACTACCCCGGCACAATGCCCCATCACTGCAAACTCCATCACATTGCTCCTGCTGAGTAATGGCCGCTTCCCCAATGCAGACAAGGACTTTAATAGAAAAACATCAAGAAGACTACAGGAACTGCTCAGGTCCTCAGGATGCAATTGCAACCTGTTGATCAACTTCATGCCACAAGAGATGGACCTGGTCATACAACACCTAAAGACTGGTAAGGCATCAGGCTCAGATGGTATCCACCCTGAGCACCTAAAACACCAAGGCAAGAATGCAACTGACTGGCTCTGTTCCTTCTTTTCTGCATGTCTCCAGCACTCAAAGCTGCCAAAGATCTGGCACCGTGCAAAGGTGATCGCCCTGCCGAAGCCAAACAAGCCGAGCGATGACCCTAAGTGATACCGGCCCATTTCCCTCCTATGTGTACCCTTTAAGCTCTTGGAATGCTTCATCCTGGCATGCGTCACCCCAGTTATCAACCCCCAGCTGCCCATAGAACAAGCTGGTTTTCAAAGCAGCAGGTCAACAACAGACCAGGTGACCCTTCTGTGTCATGACATAGAAGAAAGCTTCCAGGCAGGAGAGAAGGCTGCCGCTGTCTTCCTCCTTGGAATCACTCCAGCAGAAGTCAGACGAGAAGCAGCCACGCTTGCTTTCACTTGGAAGGCTCCAAGTCTGCCTGGGTGAAGGCAAGATGGAGGGACCAGTGGAAGGCAGCAGGATCAAGCTTCATCAATTCATCAAGGACCCGAGAGATGTTCCTGGCCAGGACCTCACCCGTAAGGAGTGGACAACACTCAGTCGCCCTAGACAGTGACACACTGGACTGGCTTGCTGCAATGGCACTGAAGGTCTAAGGACATATGAAAGAAGAAGATTGTTACTCTCTCTCGCTATCTATCTATCTATCTATCTATCTATCTATCTATCTATCTATCTATCTCTCTCTAATCATCGGACACAAATCAAATCAAACTTCTCCGGGTCACTATTTTGCAGTGTAAATTGCGAGTCAGATTTAGAAACTGGTCTCTGCTTCAGAGACATTTCAGGCTGTCTGTGGTGGTTAGGCTGATTTGAGTGTCTGATTGGCTTACGGATCTTGATGTTAGGCTCTGTTTTCCCAAAAGTTGGATCTGGATCAACCTCTCTACTGCCGGACCACCCCCACTGAAATGAATGAAAAAAACTTTGTTTTTGCTGGAACGCTTGATCCTGTGAATCCAGCCTAATCTGGAGGCAGCTCTTCAGAAAACTGTGGGTGACATCAAGGATGCTACATCCATATTTTATACCTAAGCCTATGGTGCAGACCAAAATGCCTCCAGAGGTAATTGGACAGAATTGATTTTGTCTGATTTCGTCTGGTTCCCAAGCTATACTATTCGATGAGACTTGCAAAGCCTAGTACAACATTCTCCTTTTCCTGTACTGGGCTGTTTATTCCCTCTTTGATATCCAACATGCCAACCAAATACCTCTGCACATCTTTGTTTTCTATATACAGCCAGGTGTGAAAAGATAATGACACGGTAATTTAAACACCTCATACATTTTCTTTTTTATCTCCTGCAATCATTTTGTTCTCAGTGCTTTGCATGAATTACAGGTTTGAATACTCCTACAGCAAATAAGTTATTTTATGTGCCACGGTGTGATTCTGTGAGCTGGCTCTTTGTTATCAGGCTGCTCCAATAAGTCTCTTAGGATTTTGCAGCTAATTCAGAATGCTGCTGCACGTGTTCTTGCTCATGGTGGAATTGTTGGTCTCTGTAAAATAATATTATAAAGAGTACAGTATCCTGAGATAACTTTTGTTATGATATGATATTCAATAAAATTCAATTGGAATTGAAATGGCACATTGTACAGGAATGTAGAGCGACTGAACACAAAAACAAAAGCAGAACACAGGAAACAAAGATTCTAAGGACATGCAGTCTGTCAGGCAGAGTTAAAGCTAGTATACATTCTTTGAGAAGATGCTTATTACAGTCCTGCCCTTCTGAGGCTGGAGCTCTCAGAGCTCATCAGCGTGCCAATATTAGAGTCCCCACAAAGTCAAAATTCATGTTCAAGTGTTTTTATCACATCTGTCACATATACTCCAGTTTCTTACCCAACAATAACAAAGAAGTCAATTCATACATTTTTCAGGTAGTTTACAGTTTGTCATTTCCTGACAAACCATAAAAAGTTGTTGAGGATGTCATCCTGCACTCAGAGGCATGTACTAATTTTACAGCCAATGAAAAGCTTTCTCTCCTATGACGCCGCCGCAGCAGAGTGCTTCCTGTATGAGTTGAGCTCCTCCAGCTCTCTCTCTTTGATTTACTGATGGACAGATAGCTCTAGTTTTTCCTTTTCTGTCTGTTTTTCACATGAAACATGTAAATATGCAGAAGCAAATATCACTCTGCTTCATGTTTCATGGACACACGAATTGTAGGCCTGCATACCCACACGGAAAGTACCTATATGAGGATGTATGCGCATATATGAAACCTATATGCAGAATATCTGTGCATATATGCTACATATATATATCATATATAACTCCTGTGTCATCCACTATCAGTCCTCTTTTTCAGGGCACTTCTTGTTTTTCGACAGAGGAGGTTAAATAAAAGTTAATGGTGCAACGCTGCCCAGATTTTCAACATTGCTGAAGCTATTAGTTAGCCTAGCTAGTGCCTAAACTTCATCATCATCATTGTAAGATGCAGCTGTTTCTGTACTCATATGATGCACCAAATGAAACATGATGTAACCTAAATTAAGCCACCATTTAGACAGTTAAACTGTATTATGGTAAACAAAATGGTAAAAAAAAAATGTGATTAAGAAGAATTACCACACACAGCATGTAAAATACAGTACTTAAGAATAAATGAATTTGGGAGAGTGTGTTGTCGAGGAGCAGTGTGAGGGCTTGTTAGCGCTGAATGAAAGCAGGGAGGCATTGAGTCAGCCTGAGTGAGCTGCAGATGAGACAGGCATTTTGGATTGTAAGTGATGTGTAGAGTACTCAGACAGCACAGCCACCTTCTCCCACCTGTTTGTCTCCGAACTATTCAGACTTTTGAGTCTCATGGAGGCATTTATAGCACAAGATCATAATAGAACTTATCTCATGACACTTTCCATACAGAGCAGGTCTAGACTGTATTTTTTATAATATTATCTACAGAGACACAACAGTTCCAGTCAGTGGTAAGGAAAACTTCCTTTAAGAGGCACAAGCAGAGCAGAACCCGGATCATGGTGGACCAATATTTGCCACAATCGGCATTTTGCCAGTCCCGTGATAAAAATATGGGGTACAATTACACTAAGTGATTTTTGGCTATTATAATCTGAATTTGATATCTCAACACTATATAACGTTTGGATATTTTAAATTAGGCCTCACTCCTGATGGAGCATTTTCTGAAAAGACGTGGAATGTGTTCAGTGTTATTTAGGTTGAGCAGCAGTCTTCAGACATGTACAGTACATTTACCACAGTTCACAAGATGAAGCCAAACCAAACAACTAAACAAGCCAACAGGCCAACAGTGTGTCAAGCTGAGCAGAGGTCTATACAGAAAGAAAAGCCCACATTTGTCCTTTCTTTTAAAAGACTTGGATATCAACAGGTTTTTGGATATGTACATATATCAGTTTAGGAGGAAGATTAGTAGGAATAATTCTGTGAATCCATCATGCTCCTCACCAGATTGCCCCCACCTCCAACTTTCTGTTTGCTTTGTCTCCTGTCTGTCTTCATATTTGCCATATTAACCATAGCCTAACCTAACCTGCCCTCCGTGCTCCCTTCAGTCTGTCTGTGCTCTTGAAGACAAACACTCACAGACTCCCATCTACGTATTCTTAGATGAACAGATCATCAAAATCAGCAGTAAAACATCACCGCTGTGTTTAACTGCTGGAACGTCACGTCAGCTGGATCAAATCTGACATATTTCCCCATCAGACTTAATAAATGATGAAAAGTATTAATAACTTTAACACGTACAAGGTGTCAATCACAGATGGCAGAGGGTTAAAAAAAGTTTCAGATGTTCACACATTAGGTACAAAGATAGACTTTCAACTGACAAGATACAGGATGATGGGGGATAAACTCCAACCTCCTGTGATCAGACCTCAGACAATTTATTGACTCTGAAATTACATCCAGAAAATCCATGCCAGGCTAAATACTCACGTAATATCTTAAGCTGAGTGTACAACTGAGCTCTGCGTGCCGATTTGAATTTTAAAATGATTATAATGAGCTGCTTACTGTGATAACAGCTGCTCTTGAGACAGGCTTCTAATGCAGTGTGATATTTAAGGCAGAGGTCAGGTCATGTCTGAGGGACGGCGCTTCAGACTTCTGCTGTGAAAAATCTGTTGCAGGTTTTTTGAGGAGTTACCTCAGCTGCAGGGACCGAACTGTTTTTACTGTGCCGTTTGATCTGAGAGCTGCGAACCTCTTGTTCATAGATGTTCTCCGCCTTTTGAAGTGTAGTTCAACATTTTGGGAGATAGATTTATTTGATTTCTTCCCGACACTTAGATGAAAAGATCAATACGGCTGTTCAGTCCGTGTTTCACTAGTTTAATGTGCTCGACAGTGTGTGTGTGTTGGGCTTAACACACACACACACACACACATTATATTTTTGATATTTTAAATATGTTTAAATATGTATTTTAGATTTTACTTTAGTATGTTAGTATGTTTTTATCTTGTTTTTTACTGTCAAGCGGTCATTGTCAGTAAATCAAATATTGCAATTTTTATCAAACAATAACACCTTAAAGTTTCTGGTATCATATATTTGATGGTGTTCCATTATATATTTGATGAAAACATTAGTATCAGTATAATGTGTCATACTTATCCGACTTACTTTTACCATTAAAGGTCCAGTGTGTAGGATTTAGTTGCATCCAGTGGTGTAATCACTGCATTGCGGTCTCCTCACATCATTCTCGCCTCCCTAGCATAAAAAAGGAACAGGGCCCTGTCTAGAGTCAGTATTTAGTTTGTTGCTACTGTAGAAACATGGTGTCTAACCTTGTGTCTGACATGGGCACTTTTGTCCAATTCTGATTTTCATTTTGTGACTATTTCATGGTGGTTTTAGCAAGAGCCTTGAAAATTGTACATACATTTGAATTCCAAACCCAATCCTGTATGACACCTTCCAACTCTGAGAAAATCAACTCTCCAGCACCTTTACCAGATTGGGCAAAAGTGTCCAATGAGAGGAGGATGAAGACTTGGTTTCCAGAAGTTGCCAAGTCCCTGCAGACACAGAAGAACCGTGGGCTGAATGGACCATGGTATTGCGCTTGCACAACGAGTCGACCCGGTTGCTGTGGGACTCATGACTAGATCGTGTCCATCGAGCTTTGTAGGGCTGCTGCTGCTCATCTTCCTCCTCCTGCTCCTCTGATCTGGACTCTTGGGGAGGGGGGTCCATTCAGCCCTGGAGACTTCAATTCTTTTTTTTTATAATGGAAGTCTATGGGAGCCAGTTCTTTAATCTGACACTACAAAAAAACTAAAAAAAACCCTGGGAATCAATCTTGTTACTCATCCATGACCATATATATACAAGACTTTTATAATCTCCACAAACCAAATTCAATTTGCATTCAGTATGTTATAATAATAAAAAAAAACACCTTTTCATGTGCTTTTTTCACCATTTTTTTTACCATGGACCAGAAAAAAAGGGAAAAAAAATATTTTTTATTGCCTCAAACACATTGGACACTTTTATCCAGTGTGGTATTTGCCAGTTACTATGCCAGTAAAAAATATTAGGGTATGGTGGTCACCTTGGTGTTGCCATGTGGTTGCCAAGCAACCAGCAAGGACATACGAGATCAGCTTGCTATCTAGTGTGCTTCAGAGGAGTTGGTACGCTGTAGGATGTGTGAAACCTTCAGGAGAAAACCATCACATTAATCTGAACCTGAAGCAGCTGATAAGAGAGCACAATGATAGTGCATGGCCACAGAATAACTTGAAGATCTCTCAAAGAAACAAGGACAACTGGCAGTGTTATTATGAGCCCGAACATGGTTTTCGTTCATAGTTACAGACTGTGTGTCGTGAACAGCTGCTGAGAGCACTATTGAAGGTGCTTTTGAACCACCCATCATTAAAACTACGAGGCCAGTGGTTTGGTTTGGCTACCTTAGCAAGGCAGCATTGACCGACTGTGTTCCTCCACCAGCTCTTTACTCTCCTCTCTGCAGCTTCTCGTGAGGAGCCTTCAGTGTCTGAAACAGCGTCAAACAGCGTTTACATTTCAAACTAAAGCAGTGATTCTCAAACTTTTTATGGCATTCTCCCTTTTCAGAGGCCAAAGAGAGTCAACGCTGCCTCACACCATTTCAGAAATCATGAACAATGTTGGGAGAACCAAAACAGATCCAGGTGGAGCTTCAGTGAAATAAATGTGGGTATGCTTTAGTCCGTATTCTTACCCTGATGTGTTAGTGGTTGAGCTTCTTTGATCAACCATCAATAAGATGAAGTGAACCACTGTCAGGCTGGTAGGAACCAAGCAGTGAGACAAAAGAATGAGGCTCTCTTCTACAGTATGTTTTCTCATTCAAGCAGGTTTAATCTTTGGATTACAGCGAGTACATCTACAAGCCTTCAGCACAAAGGGGACACATTTCTCCCGGCATCAATTTTAAAACCTCAAAGTTTCCTTTTGTATTAGACTGGCCCCAAAGGAAAGCGATATTCCTGATTGGAGGTGTGCCCTTACACTTTTACCCACTTGATAGTGCTGTCACACAAGGAAACTTTCTGATTTGATGATATTAGGACATAAATTCATATGTCCTTTCTTTTGTCCTTGGATGGGGAGTTGTTCAAAGAAAACTCTACAGTAGAGTTCCACAGGACAGGAGCATCAGGACAAATAGATAAAACTCTGGAGAATGTCTACCCTGTCTCATACTGAGACAGAGAGCACGCCCCAGCCTCTGTTCATAAAAATCTTTGTTGTCATGAAGGATTTGGGGAGCCGTGCTCCTCCGTCCATCAGTGCGAGCTGTCTTCTTCCCATTTGGCTGATCTCACTGAAGTCCTCATCAGTGGAGACTGCTGCTAGCTTTGACTTTGGCTAGCAGAGCTTTTATCTTCTTCCTCATGAAGAAATGAAGGACAGGTAGCAGTGTCTGAACCCCCTGTGAGGTCTGACTTGTTTTTGTGCTGTGGGTGTGAGCTCCTGTCTAAGCAGGGAGGACATGTTCAGCAGGACGGGAGGAGATGTGAGGTGACGGGAAGATGTTGCCTTCCTATCTGCCTCTCTGTGAGAGACTGGGTGCAAAAACAGGTTATATGTCGTGCCAGTGGCTAGACAACTACATTTCATACCACAAAGCATTTGTCACTCAAGAGAACATACATTTTTGTCATTCACAGATGAGGCACGTGCCACTTCCTCTAAGTACAGCAGGAAATATGTGACTTCACAGCAGGCTATCTCAGTCAGTCTACAAAGTAAAAGTTCTTTAATGAGGAGCTCAGTAGAGGAGCTGAGAACGTCTGTGACACAGACAACAAGGATCATTTTCTCGTGATAGCAGGTTATCTTATCTCGTTACCTTGAGTTAACAAACAGCAGTTTTGTCGTGATAATGAGCTCATTTATTCAGAGAAAACGTCTTTTGTTGCCTGTGAAGTGGAGGTCGGGATAGACTTCAGCTTAAATGATGAGGACTGATCTGATGTCATGAATTCAAACCACCTGGAACACAAACACATTTCTTATTCTGGTAAATGATCTACACAATAAATGAACCCACTGTATGCAGGCTTAATGAAAGGACTAACACTATACACACTGTCCCATTCTATGTGGTTCTATCTTTCAATCATTGAACCCAGACAATAAAGTTACTACAGAGCACAGTCTGTTGTACACTTCAGTAAAACACAAGATTTTTCCACCTTCAACTTTCACTAGTTTTGTTTGTTGCTGTAAAACAGCTGCAGAGGCACAAGAGAAATGTATTCATCCACAGACACGAGATGTACGCCTGTGTGGGAGATTTCACTCAAGGTTCACTTACTAGCTTTTTGCAGCATGTGATTGTATCTCACAACCTCTTTTACAGCGGTCATTCAGTTACCGGGCAACCGGAGTATGATTATATTGACCATTTTGGAAACCAGTCACAGGAAGGGGTCAGAGGTCACTGACCAGGAGTAAGTGGACAGCCAGAAAAAAGAGGAAATGTGTGAAGAGGCCACTTTTCTCTGTTTTAGGTCACTTCTCTGACAAACAAATTCAGGCAGACATGTTTGATTAGTCACTGATGTGCTGTGTTTGGACATGAAGTTATAATTCCAGCTTGTTTTATCATTGTAATTAGTATATAATCATACTACAAACTGTCATGTTGCTCTCATATACCGTTGGTCATCTTACTTACATCAGAAGCATGACATCACTTCCTTTTCCACAGCTGAGTGTGGATACAGAAATATTATTTGTCCCTGCCTTTAACATGGACAGAGGTTATGACTTCATATACTGTACAACCCCTGTTGTCATGTGATTCAGGTCACTTGATGATACCTGAACAAGTTCCATTTACTGAGGAGGCTGTGAGCATCAGCAGCAGCATCATTAGTGATAGCTGCTACATTTGTGTATGCATGTGGTAATCTGCATGCAGTACCCTCACTGTGATCAGAGGCCACAAAATGATTCGTTTCCATCTAAACGTGACTTGCTGAATTTATCATGTCTCTGCCAATTAAAGATGTTGACACATGATCCCACTGCATTACACCACGACAACACAATAGAAGAAGAACTGAACAGGATTCATTCACACATGCACTGAGGAAACCTGAGCAGATAAAGAAATGGAAAATGAAGATGAAACATGAAGCACTGCTTCCCTCTGCTGGATGTTCATTTGATAAATTCAAAACAAGCACAGGAAGCACAGGTATCAGGACATCTTTACAGTCTATAAAACTAAAGAATGTGTCAGCCTCAGTGACGAACGCACTGACTCATAAATGTTGTATAAGAAAGACTACAACTATGTCTATTCAAAATCCCCTCCCTCAAGCAATGAGTCAGCCATTGAGCAGTCATGTGTTAACCATGTTCCACCTTCCAGTTCAGTGTCAGACCACCCTGAGCATACCCCTGCACCCCTAGCAGAGACTGACGACGTCATCTCACTCAGAGTTTCAAAGTTAGTCCTGTCATTTTCTGAGAATACTGCTCATTTTTACCTGGTTTCATAAACTTAATTTAATCATTCAAATTTGGCTGGTTGGTTAATAACACTTTCTTCTGTGGTCTGACAAACTCAAAACATGTATTTATTCTGACTTTACACAGACTTTAAAATCAAACACATACTACTGAATATACTGATTATATTAAATATCACCACACACTGTCACATTTGATATTTTTATTAGAAAAGACAGCAACAGTTATCATGAGCCTCAGTTTTCATTCCAGAAATATAATCACACACCAGAAACAGAACACCCATCCCAATTATCAGTTCAGTCCTCTGCCTCCAGCCTGCCTCTGTCCGCTCACTGTCAGGCAGGCAGGCACGCAGCAACAATCACTTTACACAGAGCAGTTTATGGCAGCAACTAAACTTCTGGAGGGGAATGGCTGGTTTGTTGCATGCCGAATCCTGTTGTTGAAACAACTAAACTAAGGCCTCTCCTCTATTGTACATTTTGAAGTCCACTTACACACAGCGTGGTTGAACTGGAGTCAGCTCTGTTAACATGAACACTGCAGAGGAGGATGTAAAGAACTCAGACTCACACACATCAAGGCCTTCTGTTCTTCTACTTTAAATGATGCAATGAACTGAAGCTTGACCTCATCCACACACACACACACACACACACACACACACACACACACACACACATTTATTATATAGATTCCGGCATTAATCATGTGAAGGAAAATGATGTCCTGAACAAGCCGTTTAATTGGCAGGACCTGAGAGGAGTTCCTCTCAGAGCGATAAATTGTTTTCACAACTGAAATAAAGAGAAAGGAAAAATCACCTCAGTACTACAGTTCTGTTTGAGTTTAGAAGTCTTTAGAGTGGACTCAGGACAACTGAGAGGTGCCAAGTTTCTGACAAAGTGTCAAATATACTTCACTATTTTTTCTATGGTAACTTCCCACCTCCAAGTTGTTGAGCGCACTATTAAAACAAGATAGCTAGAATTGTTTGAGAGCACTGTACAATATTATGTAACGTAGACGGAGGAGGGCTGTCCAAACTGCACAAGCTTCTGAACTCGTCGTACAAACAGAAAGTGGTGGAGCCATGAACAAACAGGAAAATCATGAGACCTACATGATGTCTTGGACACGAAAAAAAAGGAAAAGAAAAAAAAAAAAACACAAACTTACTACCGCAGAATGTGAATGTAAAATCAACAGCTCTGTAAAAATAAACATACATGACAATGTTTCTGACAATTAAATTACAGACAGATATCATTGGACGTGGAGGAACACACACATTTATCTTGCCACTATTTTACTGCCAAAACACAGTAGAATAATATATTACGGTGAGAATGACTAAGATTCAGCTTGTCACTCCAGACTGACACCCTCCCCCCACCCAGTCCACCCCGAGCCTGACAGTCCTCTGTTGTCATGGAAACCATGTGACGCCCAAGTGCAAAGGTCTACTGCTGGCCTTCTTTCTTCTCTCCTTCTGATGAACCCGAGCTGCTGCTGCTGCTGTCCCGCTCTGCTGCCATCTGCAGGACAGAGGAAACACTTTATTTCACACCACTGCATGTCTTTAAATTCATTTCTAGGTATTTAAATTTTCCTGGACTGTTTGTTTTTGTTTGAAAGAACTGGAGTTTGGTGCTCATTGTACGGACTAAAACACATTTGCAACTGATTCACAATGAATCAAGTGTAACGCTGACATGAGTCAGATCACAGCAGGTCTGAGCTCAACATTCAACATCAAATGTCGACAGACAAGCAGACAAATATTAAAGCTGGAACAATGCCAGAAAAAAAAAAAAAACAGAAGTCAGAAAAATAATCAACAATTTTCAAGATTGTTCAATTGTCAAGTCATTTTTCAAACATCCTTGAAGTAAGGGAAACAGGAAATGGCAGACCCTTCAAAATAAAACACTAGCTAACAATATTTGGATTCTCCACCTGCAGATGTAATGCAAGTCACAGTTTTAGTGAGAAGTTCTTCATTTCAAGAAAAATAAATACAAAGTGACGAGAGGCCATGTTGTGACACAGCTGTGATTTGCATATTGCCAACTTCCATAACACTTAGATGAACTGTTGAGCTCATGTGAATCTGTGTTCTTACCTTCTTGTAGGCCATTTCAAAGAGTTTGAGTGACGACTGCTGCAGGGTGGTGGCCGCCTGTTTGATGTTCTCTCCTGTTTCTGAGTCCTTGTTGGCCAGAAGATCCCTGACCTTTGCAATCTCCTCCTTCAGCTTGGCACACTGTGAGTGGACCGAAACAAGAGCATTCATGTGAGACACAGACGACTGTAGTTAGGTGTCTGTGGAATGTTGGCAGGATTTAAAGATTTAAGCCTTACCTCATCAGCAGGAAGCTGGTCCTTGAACTCCTCCATCTTGGATTCTGTGTCGTGGACGATGCCCTCGGCCGTGTTGACGGCCTCCACGCGGTCCTGTGCACAATAACAGGGTGATCAGAGGAGGACACACAGACCAAACACGTCAGTGAAGGACAGTGAACACTAAATATAATTTACCTTCCTCCTCCTGTCCTCCTCTGCATACTTCTCAGCATTCTTGATCATGTTCTCAATGTCGTCTTTACTGAGACCTCCTGATGACTGGATCACGACTGAGGAGAGAGACCACAGACACTCATCAAGCCGCTGTGTGACTAGTGACAAAGAGTCACAAAGCAGCAGCACGTGGAGCAAAACCTTGTTAATGTATGGATGACACTCACTCTGCTGCTCGCGGCCAGTGCCCTTGTCCTTGGCGGAGACATGGACAATGCCGTTGGCGTCGATGTCGAAGGTGACCTCGATCTGAGGAACGCCTCGGGGGGCGGGGGGGATTCCCACCAGGGTGAACTGACCCAGGACCTTGTTGTCTGCTGCCATCTCTCTCTCTCCCTGACACACCTTGATCTCCACCTGAGTCTGCCCATCAGCTGCTGTGGAGAAGACCTGGAGGGGAGCAGATGAGAGGTTTACACCTGCCAACAGAGTTTAAAGACATCATGAGGACGTCAACCTGCACGGTCGGTTCCAGCACCTGACTCTTCTTGGTGGGGATCGTGGTGTTCCTGTTGATGAGTTTGGTGAAGACTCCGCCCAGGGTCTCAATACCCAGAGACAGTGGTGTCACGTCCAGCAGCAGCACATCAGTGACGTCACCAGCCAAAACTCCACCCTGGATGGCTGCACCTATGGCAACCGCCTCATCAGGATTCACAGACTTGCTGGGAGCACGGCCGAACAGGTCCTGAACCGTCTGCTGGACCTGCAGAGACAAACACTGACTGTTACACATGTAGTGGTAGACTGCAAGGATCACAAATGCCACATGAGAACAACAGATGCCACTGTTTCCATTCTCTACATGACAGAACTAAAATGTGTCGTGACTGAAAACCCTGCACGTCTCTCATTGTAGGCGTGGTGTTGGGCACGTGGCTCGGGGGGGTCATACTGTACCTTGGGCATACGAGACATGCCTCCAACCAGCAGCACCTCTCCGATGTCTCCCTTGGACACCTCGGCATCCTGCATGGCCTTCTGGCAGGGGGCCACGGTGCGGCGGATCAGGTCAGCCACGATGCCCTCAAACTGAGAGCGAGTCAGCTTCATGTTGAGATGTTTGGGACCGGAGGCATCCATGGTCAGGTAGGGAAGGTTGATGTCAGTCTGGAACAGAGAAGACGTGAGGATGGGGCTTCAATCACCAGGAACAAAATGTCTGACACTGTCACCGATGACAACCATAAATCTTTTTTAATTACTAGTAATGATCCAATACTCAGCACTGCTATAGGAGTGCTCTGGTATCAGTACTAAGCGGAAGTCATTCAAACTGAGGGCTTTAATTAATGTAATCATTGTCAGGAAAACACATCTCAGATATGAAGCAGCAGAACTGAGCAATAGTACACTGTGTTTCTATGGAAACCAGCTGCAAGATGATGGTGAATACATGAATAACTAAACACAAAAGCACTTTAATGTCTGACTTTAATGTCTGTCTACAACACAGCACTGTGTTGTATCTGAGCTGTTGACAGATGTTCTGTGTACCTGCAGTGAGGAGGACAGCTCACACTTGGCCTTCTCAGCAGCTTCTCGGACTCTCTGTAGTGCCATGTTGTCTTTGGTCAGATCCACTCCGGACTGGAACAGAAAAAACGTGATGCATGAAACCCTGAAAAGTGTGAAGTCCAGGTGAGGAGGTACTTCTAAAGACAGATGTGACTCATTTACCTCTCTCTTGAACTCTTTGACGATGTGTGTGAGGAGATGCTGGTCGAAGTCCTCTCCTCCCAGGAAGGTGTCGCCATTTGTGGACTTCACCTCAAAAACTCCCTTCTGGATCTCCAGGACTGAGATATCAAAAGTACCTCCACCCAGATCATACACAGCGATGCTGGAAACACGGTTAGAGTAAAAATATTACTTTAGTGTCTGATCCATGTTTCAGTAAGAACTGATACTGACTGCAGCAGTGCTACTTCTCTACTCACATCTTATCCTGGGTTTTGTCCAGGCCGTAGGCCAGAGCTGCAGCTGTTGGCTCATTGATGACACGCAGGACGTTCAGACCGGCGATCTGACCGGCGTCTTTGGTAGCCTGGAAGTCACAGAAACACATCAACCATGAACCCTCCTGCAGCATGCCCACTCTATTAACACTCTGCCGACATTAAGAAACGTTAGTCAGAGGGGTTTTTATAACTTTTGGGGGTAAACGTGGATTTGTCTTCACTCTGCTTCACACTGTGTGCAGCAGCGAGCCAGAGGTGGCTCTATTGGCACAGAGACTTAATTCTAGTTTTTTAAAAGTTGTTTATTTGTCGTCTCACAGACAGACCTGATGATCTGAATCATGATGTATTTATTACAGCATCTTTTTGATCAGTATATTGGAACCAAATCACAGAAAATGTTTATTTCTGGCCTGTGTCCTGTAGTAAACCAGATTAAGGATGAACATTCACCCGCGTTAATCCGTGCGCAAACGCTAATGATGAGTAAAATCCAACAAGTAGGCAGGTGGTAAACTGACTCTGCTCTCTGTATGAACACAACATAAAAATAATGTACTGTTTCTGTAAGAGAGGTGTGTGACTACAGAGTTACTGGAGGGAGGTTTAAACAATCTGTGAATAGACAAATGACGAGTTGTGGGAGAGAAAAAAATCTTTAAAACTGAAGTACAAGGAACCATCAGTTCATCTTTTTAAATTGGTGCTGAAGGGCCGAGTTCAGAGCTGCTCTGTCTGAAACATGTCTCATTTTCTCATTGTTTTAGTGCTGGTGTGAATACTTTATAATTATTAAGAGAGAAAGTGTGTGTGTGCGTGTGTGTGTACCTGTCTCTGAGAGTCGTTGAAGTAGGCTGGTACAGTGACCACAGCGTTCTTCACTTTGGTTCCCAGGTAGCTCTCTGTAACACAAACACCAGATCGTCACATACAAATGACAGAGATATCAAAAGCAAAATGAGTAACATGAATTATTCATGTGGAGTCATACCTGCAGTCTCCTTCATCTTCATCAGGACGAAGGCTCCAGCCTGGCTAGGGGAGTACATTTTCCCATGAGCCTCCACCCAGGCATCGCCATTGGATGCACGTACAATCTTGAAGGGGACGTTCTTCCTGTTTATGGCAGATTGAAATCCGCTCCATCAATAGTTCTGTCAAACATTTATTCAGTGTTTTGGTTCCTTCTAATAAATTCTAATCCCAGAAAGTGAGCCTGACAATACTCCTGACAATAGTGTTTTAAACAAGGCCAAAGATGCACTCACAGGTCCTTCTGGACCTCGGGGTCGTCGTAGCGACGTCCGATCAGCCTCTTGGTGGCGTACAGTGTGTTCTGAGGGTTGGTGACAGCCTGGCGTTTAGCGGGCATGCCCACCAGACGCTCGCCGTCAGCTGTGAAGGCGATGACTGATGGAGTCGTCCTGGCTCCCTCTGCGTTCTCCAACACCTGAGAGCCAAACACAAATCCTTTAGTCAGTTCATCCACCCTGACTGATGCCATACCACTGTGTCTGTGCTGGACTTCTGCAGAGTGGAGTCACTCAGATATCAGAGAATAACAAAAAGAACTGACTGCAGAGACTGACTGTTCTTCCATGTTTGGAAGACAAAACACAGAGGGCTCTACTTTAGACTGAAGCTGCTGCACGCTCTTCTACTCACTATTCAATAGAAGTCTAGTATTTATTCATACATTTCATACATCAGGGAGCAATCTGTATTTCTCAGTAAGTAAGTATCTCTCACTTAGTCTCAAGAAATCAATAACGGGGGGAAAAAAAACAAACCTGCATACATTTCATGTAGAGTGTAACTGTCAAAATATGTTGTATTAAAACAAGAAACAGGCTTGCAGGCCTGTGAGACGTGTTACTCTGTTCACTGCAGTCTAAGTAAAACATCCCTGACAAGTGTCCAGTGATAGCAAGAAGGGTGTGGATACTGAGCGTCTGATTCAGGCAGTTATACAAATGGTCAGGCTCAGCAGCAAAGGTGGAGGTGACGGGGGTGCCTGGGGGCACCTGGTGAAATATACCTGCCCTGTATAACATGTCTGTTCATCCTCACCTTGGCCTGTTTCCCCTCCATGACTGCAACACATGAGTTGGTGGTTCCCAGGTCGATGCCGATGACTGCACCTTTGACAGCTTCTGACCTGCAACACACAGCACACACAAGAGGTTCGACGTGCACGGTTCATACAGCTTTAAAGAGTAACATCTTAGCAGCATCAAGGTATCTAAACCAAGACTCTGGAACCCTTATCACATTACTTGTTAGTACAAATGCAGATACAAAAGAGAGTTTATAGAATTCTTTCAGAGTGTAGAGTATTTAGGATACAGTCACTTAGTTTCATTTAGCAGCTGTTCATATCGAAATGATGCTAATTTCCAGAGTGACCAATGAACAGAGGACAAACAAATACACTACTCCCAAAAAGTTCAGGATATTTGACTTTCAGGTGAAATGTGTGTAAAATGTAAAAAGTTAATGCTCCAGTGATATTATATGATGAACGTAGGACATTTCATTAGAAGCATGCAGTGGTCATTTCTTCATCTCAAACTATTTACTGAAACAAAGAAATGACAACAGTGTGTGTAGACCAACAAAACATGTCAGCGTCTCAGTAACTGGTCATGTGACCTCGAGCATCGTCTGGTGCTGTTCACAAGTGGACTTATTCCAACCTGCTGATGACACTCTGTGACGCTCAGTGCTAACTTCCCTCTGAGGACTTCCTGTTTGAAGCCTCACACTGAGCAGGTACTGCTGATGGACTGTTAGGTGTCGTCTTGGTGTCATGATGTCAGAATGTGACCAGCATGATGAAGAGGACTGTTTAAACACAGACTGAACATTTAGTGGAACATTCATGGATCACACACTTGTTTGGTAGAGAACAGCATGTCATGTAATAAGTACTGGAACACTGAACAGTTGGACATGTGCATTCAAAAGTTTAGAGGAGGACAAATGAAGTTCACCTGTAAAGGTTAGAGAGCATTTTAGGTGCACTCTGAAATTTCATCCAAGAGACGAATATCCTGAACTGTTTGGGAGTGTGACGATGGGAACGTTTCAGCTGCTCATAAGTGATTGTGTAGATGAAACACCAGATATAAGCTGAAACTTTCTTAAGACAACTACAAGAAGCATATTCTTATGATCAGTTAACAGCTTCCAGACTTTAGAGTCTTTGTACAAACTCTGTAATAGTTACTATTAGTGATAGTTACTGGTTATAGTTACTACTAATGATACTCACGCATAGTCTCTCCTGGACAGAGCTCTGAGGGCATCTGATTGGAAGCCACCCCAGCACGCCTGTGAGCACAAGACAGTTACACAACTGTTAGCAAATGTTATAGCAACAACCCAGTGCTTTATGAATGCAATATGAATACCAACTCGTGTCTGTGTTTGTTCCTTTTTCTACATCACAGTTAGAAAAAACAACATTAAGACACACGCGCTTTAAAACGTGACAAAGTGATTTAAGTCCATCAGCTCCTGTGTGAAAACATAAATCCACGTTAGGAAGCAGAAACACAAACAGCACTTCTGAACATGTCCCTGAAACACTGGAACAACGTGAGAAACATTGCAGCATGCTGGGAGGAGGACACCTCACTGAAGGTCACTGATCCGCGAAGCGGCTCCAGTCTGGAAGCAGAGCCACCATGGCTCAGGACACACAGGCACACAGCGGCCGAGAGAAGAGCACACCGACCCTGCACTCATTAGGACATAACGCGGGGCGCGACGTCAGTTTAAACAGGTTACAGGTAAGACATGACGTAAGATGTAATAAGGCTGTTAGCTTAGCCTCAGCTAGCGCCCCAGCACCTTAAGTGCGAACTCATTCATTTAAAGAGACACTTAACACACAGCAGTGACGCCGTTTTCCGTAACACCGCTTCACTTTAGTGTCAGTTACTTAAATTATTGTGACAACTCGACGAACAGGCTGACGGGTTAAACAACACAGGCCTCTCCTCCTGAAGGCTAACCAGTCACGACGCATTAAAACTAGCCTCCAGTTAGCATGCTAAGCTAGCTGGCCGCTTGTCAAATTTAATTAAGGACGCCCCAATTAGCTTTCGGATAACGAGTCGTTCGCGTGCGTTTTAAACTCACCTTTTTGATTAAAGAGGACACGTTCCTCGTGCAGGTCCTCGTCGGGAGAGTCCTTGAGACGTTCCTGGCGACGCTCAACATTTTGGCAACTCGGCTAACAGGCTAAATAAATGTGATAAAACGTTCACGGGGTTTAATGTCAAAGCAGACAGCGCGAGGCGAAGAGAAGCTCAGAGGCGGGAGTCTCTCCGGGTGTCTTCACACTTCCACACGGTGTTCCCAGGGGTACAGCTGGAGCTCAGGTCCGAGTCGGAGTGCCTGTCTGTGGACTGGATCAGAACAAACTGCGGAGCTGCTTCTGGAATTATCCAACACATGTTGCACCATGCACCGCTCAAGGACCCCTAATGCGGCTACTTATTCACTGCCTGAACGTTTTTAACAGTTAAAAAAATATATTGAACCCTTTTATGAATTTAATATATCTATTTTATCAATAAAATGAAACAAATACAATATTAAAGATTTATTCTGTCACTATAACCATATATCTGCTTCTTTTTTTACGTTTTTTGTGATCGTGAACTGAACAGGGCGGACGCACGCAGTGGGCATGTGAAGGTCATGATGTAACGAGGCGGACGCGCTGCTTTCACGTGTGTTACGTCAGTGATGCTGAATGAACGTACCTGTTTTATAATGATATACTATTTATCCAGTGTTTATGTGTGTGCATATAATGATAATATAATAAATATTCATCCACATTAGATAAATCTATATAAGAAGTGGGAGCAGGCCTCCACCATTATAACGGACTACTTTAGGTGTAGTAACAATGACCTTACAACACGGAGTGGAGATACTGGACAAATGCAAAGCAAACACATGTTATGAAATATTAAAAAGTTTCCAAACGGGAGAGAAACAGGCGATGAGACTTTATTGTCATCTGCATTATGTATCCGAGGCCATCATCAGTGCTGGTGGAGAAGGGGGCTCTGCCTGAAACAAGCACTTACTTTGATCAGCCATTATTTACCAGCATTTAGCAGCACTCACAGAATCATCTGGTCTCTAAAATGTCACAAAATAGAGATGAACGTCCATCACAATGTCACAAAGCTCAAGGTGAAACTTTTATGACCGGACCAACAGTTCAGCAGTGGAAAAGCTGAAACTTGAGGAGGTTTGGCAAGAAGACAACACATTTATCATCGAAATCATTTCTGATGAACTGCCTGTCAATTAACTCATCAATTATCCAGCTATTTCATTTCTGCAGCACAGGATTCAGATTTAGATGATTCTCTGAAAAAAGCATGTGGGCTGCATGTTGTCCACTAGGTGGCAGCAGTGAATGATTATAGAAGTCCAAAGAGTTTAACGTCGCACTTTACCATGATTGTTTCCCTTTTTTGTAAGTTGCTTTGGATAAAAGCATCTGCTAAATGACAAAATGTAATGTAAATGTAAGGAAGAGTACCTGGAGAGAACCCACACAGACATGAGGAGGACATGCAAACATTTGCAACTCCTATTTGTCGTGTGTTATAATTGATTCTTTGGCCGACTTAATAACTCTCGATAATGTTGATTCATCATCAGTTGGACCCCACTGTGAGGTCTATGTACAATGCAGCTCTTGCCCAGACCTTGTACCTTGAACCTGTGTGGTTGTTTGTATGTACAATTGCACAATTTAAATATCCAGAACAGGTTACATCAGACTGCAGTTGTGTTGCCACTGATTGAAAGCAAGTATTGTGTAATTGTGTTGTGTTGTGCCAAAAGCCTGTGAATAAATATCAGATGCTTCAGTCCTGAAGGGAAGTGTTGAGCTGCTGCTGTCCACCATGCCTGTGCTACGCTTGGTCTCCGTCCTCGTCTCTCTGCTGTCCTTCAGCTCAGCCGCACTGACAGCAGACAACTGCAGCCAGCCTCTGACAGTGAAGGAGCTTGATAAGGTACAGACCTGATCATCAACAGACAATTCACCAAAAATGTAAAATATACAATATTTCTCACCGGTAAGCTGAATCCTATGTTTTTTGTTGCTCTGAGCAGATCTTGGGCAAGTGGATCTTTATCGAGGGGGTTTCCAATAATTACCTTTTTGACAGTGTCTTGATGAATACTGAAAGTCTCTGGGTAAAGATAAATACAACAGCAGATAATCGCACCCTGGTGTTGGAGCAGGCAAACCGACTCGTACCCCAACCGCATCTACAACAGTGAGTCTGTTTGTTGTCTGTTATCAGCTATCTTCTGCCTCACAGTTATTAGTTATGGCCTTATTTTAACCTCTAATCTGAGGTTTATCATGTCATAAACTTCTTCAAATTTATTGGTTATTGGTCAGTCAATTAACCATTGACCTATATCTCAACAATTATCAAACGGATCAACAATGACACACTGTACACACATTTGTGGTTTCGAGATGATGAATCCTACTGATTTTAGGTGATGGCCAAATGCTTTCCTCTAGTGCAGGAGTCTTCAACCAGGGATCCTTGACCTTTAGGTTGTCAATTTTGGTCACAATAATTGTTACAAAAAATATAAATAATAAATATAAAAATAGTAATATTTATTTTATATATATATATATATATATATATATATATATATATAGAGAGAGAGAGAGAGAGAGAGAGAGAGAGAGGGAGAAATGATTCCATTACGCATGAACTTTGTATCAATAATTAACACATATAAACTCATAAGTATATGAATAGGTTAATAGGGTGAAATAAAACGTGAATAAAGTAAATATAAAAGTTATTTTAGGCCAGGCTAGGCCTTTTTTTTTTTTTTAATCATTACATGTTTGTCTCTTGCCGCTGCTCTAGGGGTCATGAGGTTGTCGTGCTTGGTTTTAACTGGCTGTTGGAGGATTGGAGGAGAGTAATTATGAGCACATTGCATTGGTGCATTTTAAAACAAAATGGTGTGTATTTTGTAGACAGACATCTATATTTGTAAAAATGAACTGCATTAATACAGTATATAATGCAGTATAGTCCATAAATACGCACTTAAAGGTGTTAGACGCAATTTCTGTACATGAGTTTAGATGGATTTCTTCTTCTTTTTCTCTAACTTATAGGAATAGGAATATATACAATATATGTTCGAACGTCTGTGATATAGATTCTGATATATGGGATGATGAATCTGATGTAATGCTTACATATAATAATAAATAATATATTCCAATATATTGGAAGTGTGGGTTTTTTAAAAACCGACTCCTTTCTTTCATTTTGGCAATTTTTTGTTTCCTGCTGAAACACTAAAGTTTTCTCTTATTTGATCTTATTTTAGGGAAGATAGATGCCTACAATTTGCTCCGAATCTGACCTTCATCGATGACGAAATCATAGATGTCCACTGTAAGTTGTCTCATTGACAGATATGCACCAGTAATAACACCATTGACATGTAAAAACAAGGAAATATGCTCTCACCTTGAACCTGTGTAAGACGGTTAACAGAGTTTGTTATAGCACAGTTTCAGGAACATTTATCTACACATTGGCACTCAGTGTGTCATGAATCTTGTCCTCATTGTGAATCTTTGTTGTTTTGTGCAGTGAAAGTTGCAGCTACCAACCACAGATTCCTGCACAGCTGCTCAGACTGTCTGCTTATGTACACCTACACCAACGAGAACAACTACACATCATTGTACCTATTTGGTAGGTGTGAGGATTAAAAGAGCAGTCAGCTACATCACAGGAAGCAAGACGTTCAAATTTAGTTACGCTGCCACCTACTGGCATTTGGGCAGACATTTTGACAGCTTTTACTTGACCGGGATTAAGGGTGAAAAGAACTACAGTAAAAGCTTCTCTGTCAAAATGAATAAGGATGACTGACTCCTACTGATCTCTGCAGGCAGGAATATGACTCTAGAAGCCTCTGATCTGGAGACCTTCAGGAAACAAGCTACATGTTTCCAGTTTCCCCTGCCAGCCAAGTTTCAGTACGACCCCAGCAAAGGTGAGAATTTCCCCAACTTGACCTGTGATAGGGGAAAAGGAAGCTGAGCTGGAAGCCAGAGCTGTTGATTCTCTCAGTCAATCTATATTCCAACCCTCACCTATGGTCAAGAGCTCTGGGTAGCGACTGACAGAAAATAGTGAAGAGACGCAGATCACGGATACAAGCAGGAGAAATGGCTCAGCCATAGAGATGAATGAGTGAGGTGCTCAGACATCTGGAGAGATGCTGCTCCTTTGCGTCCAAAGGAGCCAGCTGAGGTGGTTCAGGCATCTGATTAGGATGCCCCTGGGTGCCTTCCCTTTGGAGGTGTTCTGGGCCTGTTAAACTAGCAGGAGACCTGGACTGGGAACACCTTGGTATTCTCATGGAATGGATGGATGGATTGTACTTTTTGTTGTTCTGAAGAAAATGGTGTTCCATAATTTGTCTCACATGTCAAGTTGAATATATATTGTTGCTCCAGGTTCTGTTTGCTGAGCCTCATATACAGCAAGCTCCAGCTGCCCCAGCAAGTTCTGCCTCATTAAAGACAATTATTTGTTGTTGAGTTAGTTAATTGCATATTGTTTGTCTTGGCATGGGCTTGAAGACTTCAGTTATTTTTAACAGCCTACGTTACTAAGGAATGTGGAGTTTGAAAGACACGAGCATTTACCAGACAGAAAATCTTTGTGTAACAATAAATGCCCCTGACAGGTACTGACATACATAGATTTGTTAGTATGTTATACTTGAAAAGAACCTTGCTTTCCATTTGCCACTCAAGGATCTGATTCGACTGGATTTTATTGTGATTTATATCAAATTAACTGATGCTGTCAAACATAACTGTCCACTTTTGTCTTTACAGAGCTGTGCCCTGAGTAGAAGAGAGATGTCTGACTCATCATGGCAGAACTAACAGAGCTCTGAGTTGCAAGTTTTTTCATTAAGAATTTCTTTTGTTAGTGATCATAACAGTGTAAGACAATAAGGAAAAATGTGTCCAGTGTCTTCAAATGATTTATTTTGTTCAACGATTGTTCAACAAATGTACTGTCTTGCTGTTTCTGCTTATCGCTGTTTATTTAAAAAATAATTCATTTTTGACGTAACTATTTTAGACACACAACGATAATTCTGCGATCGGGTCAGTGACAACCGACAGCCCTGCTTGTCCTCTGTATTTCACAGACTTGCTTCAGTTGTCATTGACTCTGACCTGTCAAATACCACAACTGAACTTACGTTTTGGGCCTCTGATGCTCAGAATAGAAATAATGTCTAAATTGATAACATTCAAAATGAGATTTACTTGTCTGTGTATCATTATGAGATGGGCTGGAATATTTTTGTCATACAGCTACATTCAGGAGCAAGTGCATCAGGCCTCTGGACTCAACACAAAAATAAATACATAAATCATTTCTTCAACTTGCGTCTTGGTCAATGGGTAGTTCCGTACACCTATCATTCACCTGGGAGTGCCGGGAGCAAATTCACACTGTATAAAACATGGACGTAGTATCTCAGATGTCACCTACAGGCTTCTCACAGTGTCACTGCCTGCTGCCATCTTGGGCATTTCAACATGGAGGTTTATGGTGATCGACTCGTATTGTAGCCAGACTCAAATTTTTGGCACTTCTTACTTGACACATATTGGCCAAAAATATTATTCAACCACATAATTTTACAAAAATTACTGAAGTACTGAAGTCAGTCAGTGGGGTATATAACCCTACAGTCCCACGCCCTCACAGACAGATAGATTGATAGATACACAGTGTGTGAGACTGAAGTCCAGAGGGTGGACATTTGGTTTCTTTTAGCTAGCGGCACAGCCACAAAGATGTGTACTCACGAGAACACAAGAGATGATGTAACCTCTGACATTTCACTGTATTACCAGACAGTATATATGGTTATGAGCTGTGATAGAAGAAAGGTGTGGGAGAGCAAACAGTAAGGAACTGTATGTAAAATTAAGCATCAGCATCATGTCTTATTGTTTATTGGGAGTGAAGAGAATTCAGCCAAAATGGAGGCAAAAGCATCTGTGACTGTGTTGATGATCCATATTATATATAAAATATAGATTGTGTTGTGTTATATTGGTATACTGCTGCCTATCTGAAGAACACAGCAGCATATCAGGGACGGTGGTACTTTCGAGAATCGTCTGAACTCTTGAGGTTATCCTGCACCTGAAAACAAAGGCGAACACTGGTTAGCATCGGTGGTTAGCAACGCTAACTGAGTGAACAGTATTCTGTGTTGGTAACAAAGTGAAAGCTAAGGTGAGCGTTGAGGTAAACAGTTTATCGCCCTGAAGCTAAACTTTACAGGTTTTCTCAGGGGGCAGTGAACGCTACACTCGGGTTATCTCGCGAGAGGACGCCTCCTTGGACAACACCGTACGTGGCTTCACAGCTGAGGACTGGGAGTGTTTACTGGGATGCACAAGTTAAGGACGGAGAAAGTATGTGTGTACGTGTGTGTGTGTGTGTGTTAACGTTGACTATATGTCGTGTGTGAATGCGGACTGAGAGCGGCTGCTGCTTTGCATCGACGCTTCCTCGTCACACAGCAGTCTGACAGAGAGCTGGTCCAGGAGCTGCCGCCGCCGCTGTCCGAGGCTTCCCCTGCTCATCGTCCAGCCTGTCGGTGTGATATGGCGGAGAGCGGGTCGTCGGTTGAATTCTCCGGTTCTTTGACGGGTTCGTCTCTTCCCCCGCCGAGGACCCGCATCTTCAAGATCATCGTGATCGGGGACTCGGGTGTCGGGAAGACCTGTCTCACCTACCGCTTCTGTGCCGGCAAGTTCCCCGAGAAGACCGAGGCCACGATCGGGGTGGACTTCAGGGAGAGGCTGGTTGAGATTGACGGCGAGAAAATCAAGGTGTGCACTGCAGACAGGTTACTGTTCCAAACACATCTGTAATCCAGATGAGATGCACAACCACAATAATAATGGAGAACAAGTCCGTAAACACAACACGATCGTGTGTACACACAGTACTGTGTGGAGCAGGGTCAGGTGTGACGTCCCACTGTACAGGAGCAACAAAGATCAACAAATACGAGGTTTCATGTGGACTCACAGCCGGTGGCAGGCTCTGTTTGTGTGAGTCACTGAGCAGGTCCTCTGCAGCCTTGCTCAAGGGCACATCAGTCCTAATAAATGAGGGAGTGTCTGCACTCTCCAGGCCACATTTTCCTTGTGGTCCGATGGCCCCCGTCGCCTTTGTGCACACTATTGAGGTCATCTAGATGAGCACTTTAAATTTAAAGTAGCACAGCTAGCCCTTCATGTAAGGCCACATTTAAAGAAACACATCAAAGAATTAAAATCAAACAAGGCCTGAGATATGATTACTTTTAGTCCTGAGTATGAGTCAGACTCATAGACTGTAGCTCAGAGTTTGGGCTCTGGCTGTCATCATCCTAAAAATGTGCAAAGATGTGGGAGGTAGGAAGACCCGAAGTGGGCTGAGTGAAGCCTGGTAGTCTGTTATGACATCTACCTGTTAATCGTGCATAACCTTAATATAATGTGAACAGGTGAGTTGTATATAAATTCAGCCTCAGTACAGTTGTCATGAACGGGGAAATTAGCTATAGAGACCAAAACTGTTTTTTGGTGTACCAGGCTGTTTATTTCTGCTGTGAAGTTGGACATTTGAACATGGGGACTTATGGAGACTGACTCACTTCTGGAGATAGCCTCAAGTGGACGCTTGAGAAACTGCAGTTGTTTGCACCTCACAGCCACAGAAGCTGGTCCTCTAAGTCCTAGTCTAGTCCTCGCCTGCCTGGCACGTCGCCATCATTGACTGTCCAATCTCAGATAACCCTGATGACATCATCAAGGTTGTTTTCATTTTTAAAAAAATGGATAAAACTGTTGCAGGGACACTTATTCCAGGAAATGAAGAAGTCAGATTTAAGGAAAGAAGTTAATCTGCTGGCGTTCAAACTCAATTCAGAGGAGATGCTCTGATAAATGCCTTTAAGATAAGACTTAATGTTTGCCAGGAAGACTGTCCTTTGGTTATATTTCAGGATTGTCCAATCAAAATTTGACAAACCAGAATCTTGAATTTTCAGATTCTTGAACAGAGTTTGTTGTGACGCTTTCTTAGAGTTTCTGTTTTTCTCATTGTCAGCACATCCCATGAAAAAGACCAAAACAACAACGTGTTGGCAATAGTTTGTCGACGACAAAGAGCTCCTCTGCACAGAGGAATGACATACATCAGGCTGTCGCCACACACACAGACAACACTTGTTAGCAGAATTAAGTAATTATTGATTAGAGTCATCTAAATTCGATTTAATCCATTTCCGCTGATCCATGTCCATACTGTCCCTCTACAGATCCAGCTGTGGGACACTGCAGGTCAGGAGCGCTTCAGGAAGTCCATGGTGCAGCACTACTACCGCAACGTGCATGCTGTTGTCTTTGTCTACGATGTCACCAACGCTGCCAGTTTCCGCAGCCTTCCCGCCTGGATTGAGGAGTGCAAGCAGCACGCACTGGGCACCGAGGTACCCAGGATCCTAGTTGGAAACAAGTGCGACCTCCAAGACTCCATCCAGGTTGGCACAGACGTGGCGCAACAGTTCGCCGATGTCCACTCCATGCCTGTGTTTGAGACGTCCGCCAAGAACCCAAACAGTCAAGGAGATGGAAACCCTGGCAGAGGGAACAGTGACCACGTTGAGGCTATTTTTATGACGGTTGCCCACAAGCTGAAGTCTCAGAAACCTCTGGTGTTGAGCCAGCCAGCCGAGGGGACGGGGGCTACCATCAACCTGAGCAGCAGAGGGAGGGACAACGGGGGAGACGGGGCCAGAGGCTGGGGCTGCAGCAGCTGCTGAGGGAGGAAACATGGAGGGCAAGAGGGAGACAACTCCAGCCTGAGGCCGTACAGGATGGAAGAGATTGATGACGGAAAGAGTAGAGGTCTAGAACGAAAGAACCCTTCTAGCAAAATGGCTTCATAATCAGCACAACACACAGATGAATGTTTCCATTAGAAGAGTGTGCATTTTTTCCAATGCTTGTGCTTAACTTTATAAATGACTTTGAGACCGGGGCTGGTATTTACAGTATGACTGTTCTTTAGGAAACGCCAAAATCGATCGTTGGTTCATGGAAATTATCCTGAACGAGGGGCCGAAATCAGTTCGTAATGATTTAACTTCCTCAGCCTGCACCGCTGAAGTTTCAGTCGCCGTATCTTCATGAGTTCTGCAGCACACACACATGGAGACACAGTGGCATTATTAACCGAGGGACTTTGAGGGAAGTGCCACAGAAATGTCTCTGGGAGAAGCTGAATTTGGTGGACACAATGACAGAGCACATTAATATAATAATTTCATCTGAGCGTGTTAAGACTGAGAGGTTTTATTTGTGGCACCGTCGGTATCGTACTGACCGTATTATATTGGCAGGTGTATGTTTTGTTTTATCTGCCTCCTTGTACACGTCACGTGTGATACTCGTTTTCGTGATTTTTTTAATGCAACCATTTCATTAAAGGTGCCGTGTGGAGTTACCAACACAGTTATGTTTACACTGTTCCTGACTAATATTTTTGAAGCTTCACAAACATGTTGAATGTGTTTCGTTTGACAAAAACATATTTAACACATTATTCATATTTGTACCACTGTTGTAAACATGGACATGATTTATGGTTATATTACATCAAAAAATCAAAAACTAGCCATATAACAACTTTGCTTACATCAGCCAAATATCAAGCAATGTTGCTTTAATATTCATGTGTATGTAATAAGATGTTAATAATATGTTATTACATACACATGAATATTAGAAACAGATAAAACAGGGACACACTAATTTCTCTATGGTGATCAAAAACTCCACAGGGTACATTTAAAGTCTGGTTGTTTGAAATTCTTTTAGATTCTTTAAGGGAAATGTGCATCGAGGGAAGTGTCATATCAATTTCACTGTAATGGATCCTTAGCGAGCTTTACTCAATCTTGCAAGTTGATTTAGGAAAAAGAGAGGTAAAAAAAAATCTTCCATTTTCATGCTGCCGAAGAAACCGCATTCATATTTTCACACTTATTTAGCTATAATCATAAGGGAATACTCAGATATGCTGAAATATGTTTTAATATTTACTGTAATTGTGCAGTGCAGTAAAAGTGCAGCTGGAAGCTTTGGACTAGTCAAGGCTCGTTCATGCAACTCTGAGCTTGTAGATGGGCTGATGTGGAAAGGTCTCATATGGTGAGCTGAATTATGGGTAGTCAGGTTGGAATAGAAGAATAACAATGATAACGTGAACAGGGTTGCTCATCATGATGAACAGACGTAGAATTTTCACCTAAATCTCGTCTTTGCAGAGCTTGTGTGCTTCAGCTCATTATGTAACCACACTTGTTTGCACACAGGAGGATGCTGTTTTCAGGGAAAAGGTTGTAAAAACCCACTGTACAGCACCAAAATGGTGGACAGACAAAGACTGCAACTAGCTTGTGAACATACTAGAACATTTAGCGGCTAAAGAGCCAGAAGTTTCTCTCAGGAGTTCGTAGAGACCAAAAAAAGTCAGTGGTTTAATTATGTCATTTGAATCGCTAACTGGCTGTTAGCTACAGGTTAGCTAGTTATATTGTTCCTGTTCGTTAACTCTTTATTGAATATAATGGTTCAGCAGGACAGAAAAAATTGTGAGGGGCGAGTAACCCAGCCCAGAGAAAAGACGAGCTGTGAGCAACTAGTGCTGGCTAGTGTGTTAGCAGTTAGCTTGGTAGCTAACGACAACAACCAGCTGGTCAGTTTTTGTTCACAGCTCATTTCTGCAATCACCCCGGCAGACGTTGCTTTGGAGTGAACACAAATCATTTTTAAATTATTAATTTGACACTGTATTTCCTCTAATAAGTGGCCGTGTAAAAAGCGTGGCAATGTACAGCAAGCCGGTTATTGTTCCAAAATAAACCCCTTGAGGGTGATTGAAGAGCTGCCTCACTTTGTCAGGGTTTATTCACAATAACGGTCTGCTCACTGTGCATTGTAGCTCACGTACATGTAACAGTTCAACACATCTGCCAAACAGGCCTGCTGTACAGTATGAGACTGTGGTGACTGGGTGGAACTGCCTGTCATTTTGATAAAGGACTCAAAGGGAAGCTTTAAGGAATTTGGAAATGGGTGAGAGGATTGTCTTTAACTGGACCTGCCCGTTCCCTCCTCTGTATACGAAAGGCTGCGAAATAGCCTGATGATAGGTAAACAAGAGTACTGTGTAGGCTAGCCAGTGAATCAAACAGTGAAAACACATACCTCTCATAGTGTGTAAGGCTTTGTAGTGTGCACCTCTACATGTACATGGATGCCTACACCCACTGCTTATCCTGTATGTAAGCTTGTGCGACAATATTCAGCATGTTTCGCTAACACAGTTGTACGGTAAAAGCTGATGCTGTTTACTTTATATGCCATGATGCATCACAGAGTGTTGTCATGTTAGTTTGCAGATTTGTGTCCTAGTGGTTTTTGGATGGTTTTGTTGTGGCCTCAGCTGGTCCTGTGGCTCCTCTGCTGATCACCCCCACGTTACGCTGCACAGTAACGTCTTCTCAAAGGATAACAGACTATCAATCAGACCAAAAGGCCTTCTCTCAGGACTCACTGTTCAGAGGCTATGCACACAAACGAAAGGAGAATAAGCACGGACGCCGGCTGTGTTATCTGCATCTCTGCTGCTTGACAGTAATGTGACAACAGTGGAAGACATGGTGGGTGTTCTGTTTTAGTTTGGTTGCTGTACTTTAAGTGTCCTTTGTTTAATGCCTCCCATCCGCCTTCATGTCAGGTCTTACTATCATTTACTTTGCCTTACTTTTCTTCACTGCTTCACTGCAGTCATGAACAGCATACTGCGACTGTATCTTGTTTCAAATACCCAGAAGTAAAGAAAAAAAATCAATTACAGAATGGTGTTAAAGTGACTAATGAATGAAACTACTGGGGACAGGTAGTTGCAATGGTTTTGTCATGTGTAACCTTGCAATAAAGTACCATGAACATTTCAAAGTGTGGAGTCGTCTCTCAAACAGCTCAGGTGGGTTTTATTTATTAAATACACATAAAATACACATCTTTGAATTTATACATTGAGAACACAACACACAGGAACCTCACACGCATCACATGGACAGGTCTGAACTTTGGTGACAGAAAATATTTGGTCAAAGAGCAAATAAAGACACTGCCACAGTCCAAAGTGTCAATCAGAAACAACTCCTCTCTCTAAAAGATCTCCATACAGCCTCCCAATCTGACGTCTTCAGCGTCAGGTGACTCTTGAGATTCCTTTTCTTCATCCATCTGCAGCAAATAAGAAATGTGTAGGCCCTCCTTTCTGGAAGGGAGAAAGCAAACCGATGTGCAGGACCAGTCTCTAATGTGGATGTGTGTCAGGTGAGTCTGCTGTATGGAGGTAATTTGGAGGGACCCTCCTCCTCCTCGGTGGTGGCCTGGTCAGTGGACTGAGCTGGAGAGTTAAAGAGCCTGTCGTCTCCTCCTGCTGGACAAAGAGTAGAACTACATCACTGGACTGCTCAGCGCAGAGAGCGAAGCCACGGCCATCTGCAGGAGCAGCTGTCTGAAGACAATGTTTTAACGTCTTACCTTGCCAAGTGCAAACCATCTCAGTGTCCCCAGGGTCACACTGAGGAACCAGTGTTTCCTGTAGCACATACAAAAACAAAACATCAAATCCTTAAAGATAATACTGCCAATATTTTAATCACAAAATGTTTTTTGGAAGGACTGGCCTCGTTATAATCAACAGCCTCCATTTTGTTAAGCCTCAAAATGGAGGCGTAACAGTCTCATGGCTAAAATTGGATGTGTTCCCCATGCTACTCAATGTTTCAAATTCCACTAGAAGGGCTGCAGTCTGTTTGAGAAACATACCAAGAGGAAAACTACCAGTCAACAAGTTCTGGCTCACACTCCTGGTGAGGTTTAAAGTCAGGTGGAGAACGGACCAAAACAGTGTCATGTGTGAGACGCCTTTGGACTGAAAGGTGTTGCTCTTATAACATTAAAAGTGGAACATAGTTTCAAAATAACAATGAAGCATTAATGTCAGGCTGCCATTTTCCAAAAGATGTATCTGGCTTAACTTTGTTTTTTCTGTGGATTTTTGTGTGTGCATTTCTTGGTGGACACCTCCAAAACACACTACCGCACTCACATGAGGGATTGCCACAGTGCCAAATCTTACTGGCCTTTGTTCCACCTATTTATCTGATTTACTTTTATCCTATTAACCCTTGAGGAACAAAAAAACACAGAGGCGTCCTTTTCTCACTGAAGACATGATCTGTTCATATTTTGAACAGAGACGCCCATATTTTGAACAGAGACGCCCATTGGACGCCCATAAGGAGCTGCTTCTGTCCACCTCTGCCTGCAATCAACCCATTGTTTGAAAAGATGACAAAATGATGGTCATCAGTGAAGCTGCATGTGTGCCAACAACAACTAAGAGAAGGAGGACTACGAAGAGTCAGTATATTCCATCCAAGTGTAAGACTTTAGGCTGTGCTCTTCCCTACCAATCCAGTTCTGGTGTCATAGCAGCCACAGCATGGAAGACTGCGGCAGCCCGTGTAGGCAATGAGAGAGGAGAGAGCCAGGCTGATGGTGCAGGTCAGCAGTATGGTGGCGTTGGCCCCCTTCACCATCCGATGAAGCACAAAGGTCTGAGCGGAGACACAAAGAGTGGATAAAACCTGTAAGTAGGCAGAGCTGTGATGTTGTTCTCACACAGAGGACAGAGATTACAGCTCCTGCAGTCAGTCAACAGTTTGGAGATTTAAAGGGCTACGCAGGATATTTAGTACTGCACTTACATGAAGCTCCAGCTACCCTGACTTCAAGTTCCACTAATGCTGGATGCTACAGAACACTTCCCATAATGCAACTGTCTTTGGTTAGAACCTCTGTGTGTGTGTTGTAATGCAGGCTTTGTGTTCAGAACTGGTGACATCATCAGGGTTTCTTTCTCAGCCTGGACAAAAGCAAGGTAATCACATTAAAGCAGTGTGTGAGTAAACACTAGAAACACGGTAAATTAATGATGGCTCTATCCAACACTGAATGCAATGCAGCCACTATTAATGTAATTATTTTGACAAGTCTGCTGTAAGGAAGGTCAACGTGATTTACCAAAATAAAACATTAAAATCACAAGGAAATCTTTTGAAGTAGTCTATCTGTGTGTGTGTGTGTGTGTGTGTGTGTGTGTGTGTGTGTGTGTGTGTGTGTGTGTTGGTTACCACTTGAGGACTGTCATGGTGGTGGAAGACTTCTTCATCCTCCTCTCCATAGGTGAGGGTCAGACTGGAGTAACCTGATATAAACACTGCAGCCGCACAGGAGAGACCTGCTGCCACCACCATCACACTCACCTGAGGACAGGAAGACAGTGACGATGACTATGGGCTCCGTGTGTGTTTGTCTTTCTCTGGCTGATACTTCAGTTAATTCTTTAGGACTCATATCCACTGTAGTAACTGTGTGAAATGTTAGGCTGTCACTGAATAAATATGATCTTATGAGTTGTTGTTGCACTTTAATTTGCTTCAGTCTGCTGTTTTGCTAAATGTATTTATCACTGGATTCTTAGCCTATTACAGATAGATCAGTACCAGTGTAGATGTGTGAAACAAACAACAAACTTCCACTATTGAAGCTTTTAAACAGAGTTTCAGGAGCAGGACCACACCTCACCCTGCCCTCTGACATTCCTATAAATACCCTGTTATCCCTCTGGTCCCCTTCGCTCCCGTAGGGTTTCAGTCGCTTCAAAATGGCTGCTTGACTGCTCCCATGGGAGTGGGCGTGACACGCCCTCACAGTCCTGGAGCTGAGAATTCATTTTTACCTGATTTTAACCTAATTTCATAAACTTGATATTTTTAATCATTCAAATTTGGCTGGGTGGTTAATAACACTGTCTTCTTTGGTCTGACAAACTCAGAACATGTATTTATTCTGACTTTACACAGACTTTAAATATATCTCTAAATAAATATATCTTGATGGTGTTGTCCATGCTAGTGAATCAGTCTGGCTAAAGTGTTCAAATAATGCTCCTCATGGCCTTGGACTTACATGAAGAAAAACCATAGCCAGAAACATGCGGACATTATTACAATTATGTAAAAAGGCTCTAAACAGAAAACAAGTGCAACCTGAGTGCAAAGATGGAGTGACATGACTGAAAATGTTGAACATTACCTACATGGAAAATGTCAGTACCCTATACTCAGTGAATACTGACTTCATGTGCATGCCTCTACTCGGATCAGGAATTGATTGTCACTGAGATGACTTGTTGGAGATATTGCTAGAGCTGGATTTAGGGTAAGGTAGCCTTCCCTTGAATTTGTCTATGTACACCACCACTGAGATAAGATAAGAACATAGCCATATTCAAGGCTTTGTGAAGATATTACAGGGAGGAGATCAACATGTAACACAGGATTATTAGAAATAAATAAGCTGGATGTGTCACACTAACCAGTATGGAGTTCTTCCTTTGGGAGGCAAACAGCGCCAGAGCACCCGGAGAGGCCATGATCTAAAGAGGACAGTGATCTGAGTGAAGTGACACACACACACACACACACACACACACACACAGCCTCTCCTCCACACACACACACCATTCAATGTTCTGCTCATTTACTGACAAACCTTCAGTCACAACAATAAAAGTGTTTCAATGAAATGGATGCCAAAGTCTGAAAGTTATCACGTCACGCTCACACATGAAACCTGATCCCAGACCTGATTTACACAGCACGGCCAGCACACAGCAACAGTCAGTCCGTACAGTGTTAAACCCGCTCCTGACTGACTGCTCACACACTTTGAGGACAGAGGATCGATATCTCACCAGTCCTCCCCACACCGGGGTCCGGGTGCTGCTCAGCGGGGTATCCTTGCGGAAAACAGCGTCCATGAATCCGCACACCACACAAAGACCCGCACAAGCCATTTGGAGGATTCCCAGCACGAGCACGCCCTTCTGGTTGAAAATGAAGTACCTGTGTCGGTCCATCTTCAGGTAATACTCCGTTAGAAAGTCCCTGACAGCGGCCGCTCGGTGTGTCTGTACGGCCGGAGGTGAAGTTCAGTGGATGAAACTTCAGGTTAGCTCGATGCTCGCTGTCGTTTTGTGGACCCCCTGCGCCAAAAACATGAGCGGGAGATATTTTTGAACTCTAAAATATGCTTGTTTTCACGCCACAAAGCCCCACTTACACTCTTTCCCTCCGGTGTGTGTGTGTGTGTTCCGGGCTGCGGGCTGGTTTCACTGCGGGTTTCACTGTCGGTTCAGCAGGTAGGAAGTTTATCCATTAACCTGGCTGACCGCAGCAGGTGGAGGGAAGCATAGGGAGCCTGGTGCCCAGAGTTTGGACTGTCAGGCTGCCTTAACGACGTGATTTTAATTCCAGGTACTTGTACCTGTTAACATTGGAGCGGGATCTTAATACTGAACTCTTTATCAACTAAATAATACATATTAACTCTCTGTAAATAATATAAAAGTACAGTCTGGATCTGCTCTGTGTGGAAAGTGTGATGACATAACATTTATATTATGACCCAGCATAATTATAAATGAAAAATAAATCAGTTCACCTTTGCATCTTGCATCTTGAAAATCTTGCTAATTAAGCTAATTAATTAAAGGTCCAGTATGTAGAATTTAGTTGCAGCTAGTGGTCTAATCGCCACATTGCAATCTCGTCACATCACCCTCACCTTCCTAGTGTAAAGGAGAAACAACACTTTAAGGCTCTGTTTAGAGTCACTATTTAGTTTGTCTGTTCTGGGCTACTGTACACACAGTACAGTACACTGTACACTGTAAACACAGTGTTTCAATATGGCAGCCTCCATGAAAGGACCCGCTCTCACTGTAGATATAAAAGGAGAATTTTTAAGTAACAAAAACAAAAAGATTCTTATTTTAAGGTGATTATCCATGCATGGAAACATATGAATATTATATTTCATGTCTGCCTTATTCTGAAAATAAAGGCCCCAAATTTTACACACTGGACCTTTAAGCTACTTTGAGCATTTAGCATTGTGCTAGGTCATTTCATCTGCCTGAGCAGCATTTAGTGGCATCTTGCAGTGTATTGCTGACTGCCACCCCTTTGTTTCACCGCCGGTACTATAGACACAGAAAAAACATAAAAGGCCCTATCTAATACCAGTTTTTAGTTTGTCCATTCTGTTCAACATAGAGTCTGTGGAAGAGCAGATATAAAAGACTAATTCTAAGAGAACAAAGACATTTTAAAAAATCTTATTTTCAGCTGATTATACACAAATGAAAACAGTTTTTTACCCTTTTCCAGACTTCAGCTCTTAATTTGGATCTTCATATACTAGTAAATTAGGGTAATATACAGTATACAAACCATCATATAGAAAGTGAGGCGTGTGTATAGATTTTCTTATTGTTGGGACTTTATTTTGTAGGGTATGAACACAGACACCAGGTTAGAAAAGTTCACTGTAGGTCTATCCACTCAACACAGCTCATGAAATACAGTTCTTTACCAATTTCAGAGATTATAAATAAATTAGTCACTGTAACATATACTGTATAATCATGTAAGTAAACAGGCCTTTAAAGTTACACTTTTTCAAGTTTATGGATCGGGCCAGCTGATTCTGTTCAAATGATGTATGAGTTAAACAGAAAAGAGAAATACTGTGTGGTAAAGTAGTGCAGGTAAACTCAACATGTGGAGGAAACTGCAGCCGCTGCATCAAACAACTGACACACAGCTGAAGTGAAAACTGAAAAAAATGATATGAGTTTTTCTATCATATCCTCATACCCTTTCTATCATATCCTAAATCATAAGCACCATGAGCACGTAAATCGTGATTTCTATGTGAGTTATGTGATGAAAAGAAGATTGGTAAAATCAGACAGAACCTCCAGCCAGAGACATGTCTCCTCTAATAACATTTGGTTTCTTGCATAGTTCTTGTGTTACTTTGGCCTTGAATCTGCAAGGCTTTCATTCATACTGAACTGCTCAAGCAGTATTCCATTTAAATTCCATATGAAGTATGGTAACATCTCAAATATCTACAGGGTGATTTGCAGTTGCAGGGGTTATCAGGTGTCATAATGCTGCAGGAGTCTTATAAGGTGGTAGCACAAGTGGAAGGGGGCTGTTTTATTGTCCACAGGAATTCATCTGTGTTCTTATTGGCCGGTGGAAGCAGCTTGTCTCTGCTGGAACTCCTCCAGCTCCTGCTTGTACCAATCAGGAGCCTCAGGGCCGTTCTTTCCCGTTGACTCGTGATCGTAACCATAAGCGACCATTAGCTCCTCGTCTTTCTGCACAGGCCTCAGGGTTCGGACGCACTTGATAGGCCCAAAACGAGGGTGGACAAACCTGCACAAAAAAACAAAAACAAAATTTATATCAGACAGTTTAGTTAAATGTAAATATTATTTAAATATAAGTCAAAATGGACTGTTTAAAGTGCTACATGTCACCTATCTTCCAGTATTTGGTATTTGGCATTTTTGGTATTTTCAGTTATTTTTCATGATATTTTAGAGTTTAGAATTTCTTGATAAACCATAAAAACATTGATGATGTCATCCTGCACTCTGTGACGTGAACTAATTTTACATCCAATGAAACGCTTTCTCTCTTCTGACGCTGCCAGTTTGATCCAGTCTGTGAGTGATTGTGAGGGCTGCTACAGTCATCTATGTCCAGGCCTCACTGATTACTGTACAGAAGTACAACTTTACAACTTTATTCAGAGATTTCAATGAAACTGGATCAGAGTTTATATACAATATATTTAGCCTAATTACATGGTAAAGTAGCTAACTGCTAACTGTTAATTGTTGCTAACTGAATCTGCCATTAGCAACAGAACTGGGCTCAGCAGCCAGGCTAGACAGGGTATCAGTATAGGAAATAATGTTACACTACAGAGGCGATTTACAGACTTTCCTGACAGAAAGACTGCTAAGAAGCAAACCACTAACTGTCGTTAGCTCTGTCAGCTGTGTAACTAGCCAAACTAACTAACCCAGCAAGAAAACTGGCCTCCGCTGGTTTTAGAGATTGTGTTCAGTCCCAGGTCTGGCTGTTTTCACTGGAGGTAGACAGTGACACTAGCTTATGACGCTAGCTGCAATGCATAGTGGTGCGGGTGTAATGCACACTCAGTGCTGGACTGTAACAAGTCCCATAAATGCATAAAAATAAAGAAACAAACAGTACCCTGCTCAAAGCTCAAACTCAAAATTGTGATTTTTATTTTAAAAATGTATGACTCTCTCCCCCTCTCTGTACTCTCTTCTGTTATGTTGTACTCACGGATCATATTTGCAGTTGGGGGTGAAGGAGTGGTTCGCCTTGTGACCCAGAGAGGCGCAGTATCTCTCTATCTGGTCAAACGGCTGAGGGACGTCGATCACTGTATCTTCATCCAGTGAGATGGTGTTCCCGTTCAGAGCCCAGTCCCGGCTGTCCACCTGAGGAGGCCATGTACAAATATACAAAACTAAGGAAACATGTAAAGGGCGGCAAAAATGTTAACATATTCTCATTTAGCAATATTTTTTTATTATTTTTTAAAATTGTAACAGTTTATCCATTACTTTACATTACTTTTAGCTATTTGAACTAAAATAGTTTAAGGACCAGTAGCTGAATGCACCTGTCACCTCACCCTCCCCTTTGTGAAGGACAAACTACAGTAGCCATGAAAAACCTGAAAGGTCCCACCTAGAGTCAGTTTTAAGTTTGTCCATTGTGTGCTACTGTAGAAACATGGCAGACCCACAAGGACCCACAACATCTGAAGTTAAATAAGGCTCGTTCTAAAGTAACAACATGATTCTTTTCAGGTGATCACACTAATGAAAACAGTTTTTTTTTCAATTATAGTCCACTTCTGCCATATTCTGTAAACCTGACCCATGGACCTTTAATGCTCTGTAGCTCATACCTCGGAGTGTGTGATGCGTACTCCATTGTAAAAAGCCATCACAGTGTCAGTCTCAGCATCCATCTTGGCAAACAGACCCTGTCCTGCTCCTTTGATCATAGAGTCTGCCACAAACACCCTGAAACACAGAGACAAGACGAAGAACAGTCCTGAACTCTGATGCTGAATCCATGCATCATTTACAGCCCAGCAGCAGGTACAGTACAACACTTACTTACTTTTGGCTCTCGTAGGGGTCAGGAAGCAAAGTGTGGGTGGCGATACAGGTGGAAGTGGACTTGTCGTACGAGTAGACAGGACCTTAAAAATAATATGTCACGTTAATGTTCAGATGTCTTTGCAAATCTAGAAGAATATAAACCAGAACTGCAGAAGACAGACCTGTGAGACCACTGTGTGAGCGATTTCAGGAAAGGAAGCGGGTCTTAATGGATCCATGAATTACTGAAGCTTCTATGTAAACCTTTACAACCTCTACAAACTCCTTCCTACTCAGTTTACTGCAACACTGTGTAACTTTCCTACCATAACAACAGATTTTAAAATCACAAGCTGTTCTCCCACCTATTTTCACTATTTGACTGATTTTGGTGAAACTGGATCATATTTTATGGAGAAAATGTTTTCTGGTTTTCCCTCTGATGTCCTCCGGCTGCTCCGCCTCAACTCTCTGTGATTTACAGACTTTCCTGATGGACAGTGAAGTAAACAGCTGCCAACTGTAGCTGCTGTTAGCTCAGTTTGTTAATTAGTCAGGCTGCCTTTACTGTAAGCTCAGAGCACCAGGGGTGCTTTCACACCAGCACTCTTTGGTCCTTTAAACAGACTTGTTTCCTTTGATAATTTGGTTCATTGGGCAGGTGTGAAAGCTCATCCGAACTCTGGTGCGGACCAAACAAGTGAACTCTGGTCCAGCTGAAAACATGGGTCTCTGTCCGCTTGCAAGGCTTGCAAACCTTGGCGCGGTTTGCTTGTTGGTTTGTGCAATACTGCCCCAAAACGAGCACCTGTTGTAATTGCATGACGTTGTCCATTTGGCAGTGTCAAAGTGAACCAAACCAAATGCAGGTGTGAAATTTTTCATTCCCCGCCCAATTGAACAAAATCGAGTCCCCTGGACTATCCTGGTGTGAAAGCAACATTAGTGTTTGTACCACAGTTGTTTTAGAGCTGGTGTCATGCCAGAATAGGAACTGAGCAAGTGGGCAATGTAACCGGGGTCAGCAGCTTCTATGGACATAATGAGAAAGAGGCGAAGAGACTGATGGACGAGATAAGGAGAAAGTGAGCAAACAAGAAGCTGCTGGACAAGAGTAAATCTGGGACTGACTTTTAGTTGTTGGTGAGAGCTTGGTGAAATAAAAAGGCTGAAAGAGGGAACTTTCAGTGCACATCCTATCATGACGATGACATCTGTACTCACTGTTGGGTGTGATTTCAAAGCGTGGTCTTCCACCTTCGTTGGAGATCAGGGTGCTGAGGTGAGCCTCAATCAGCTCACCGTCCACAAAGCTTCCACAGAGAGCCGTCCGTCTGTCGGGGTAGATGTATGCTACAGATTCACCAGTCATCTCGCCGTCCTCATTCACCTCCCCAAACACACAGCCTCCATCCTAGGCGCACCACAGTACACACCAACATCCACAAAACACAGTTAAGAAACACCATTCAGTTACTTTACTTACTGCTTTGTTCTGTATGTGCAGAACCCACGACCGCACCTCCAACAAGACATTTAGTGCCACAGAGAACTTACACAAGTTAGATAAATACTTCCTTACTATGGCCCCTGAGGAGCATGAAAGTGAATTCTCCATACATGTAAATATCTCCACTGTGCTGTAGTGAACACTGAGCTGACTCACAGGGTAGTAGACCCAGCATTCCCCACAGCGGTTGTTGTCCTTGTACTGGCCCTTGAACACCAGATGACCTTCGCCATCAAACTCCTGAGCGGGCCCGTTGAGGTCGCCGTCCACATACGTCCCATGGAGGACACCGCCATCTTCGTATGTATACATCCCCTGACCATGCAGAGCATCGTCTACATAGAAACCCTCCAGGGTGCTGTGGAGGAGAGAGACAGGAAGAGGAGAGTTGTAATGCAACTTCAGGTATTAATAAATTCAATCACCTCAGGGTGAGAAGAGTCAGACAAAAGACCAATTCAGTAATGCAAGTGTCACTTTTGTCGTGATTTATCACCTCTTCCTTGAGGTCCAGCAAGGAAGAGGTTTTCCAAGTCTCTGATCTTGTTTGCAAAGATCCAGGATACCTAGCTGCTGCTCTCTGATGATCCAGGCTAAAATGGCTCTGATCGTAAAATGAAATTAAACTCTGCATCATTCTCCTGTGATCCACAGGAAAGTTTAGTGTTCCTCACTGTGGTGCTTCCAAATATTACATTCTTCAAGGCTCTCATTGCAAATTAAACACATCAATTTGGTGTTTGGCGATGGCAGTACTGTTTAAATAAACAAGTACTTGTCAGTCCAGGCAGGGTCGATGAGGGCTCATGGTTTTTACATTTCTGAATTGACAGAGGCATATTCAAAACCTCCCCAGCCAGATGTTCTGAAAAGCTATTAAGTATGGTCTCAATGAAGCAGAAACCTCTAAGGCTGGCTCCAGAAGTGAGTCAGTCTCCATAAGACCCCATGTTAAAATGTCCAACTTCACAGCAGAACTAAACATATTTCCAGCCTGGTACAAAAAACAGTTTTGGTCTCTATAGCTAATTTCCCCGTTCCTGACAACTGTACTGAGGGTGAAGGTTTAAATTTATGCAGCATTAAGAGCATGGACACTTCATGGACTTCTTTGATCATATATCAGATTTATATAAGCTGGGGCAGTTACTTCTTTGTGTGTTCTATTATATAGGATACAGATAGAATACAACACAGAAAGATCTTTCTTTTTGAATGAAAAAAAGTCTATATTTGTAGAATAAAAGAATAAATTAGGAACATTATGAGAAGAAGTTTGCTCCAGGAACAAATGTTGTATGTATGTTATGATTAGATTGGGCAGGCTGGGTAACACCCCTCTGTACTGTACTGTACAGTGACTATTGTTCTGCTGTTGTCTGGTGATGTCACTGCCCTTTGACCAGCACACAGCTGTGGTCTGTGTCTGCACACTACAGCATGCCCCCCCTCTTTGTTTAACAATATGACCATGGCTGCCTATTAGGTCTGATCCACTGCATCTAAGCTTAGGGAGGCGGCTGTGCACTGCAGTTAAGCTGAGGTGGGTGGTGTTTTGAAAAGTATGCTCAAGATTTACCAATCTGAACTTCCTAAAGCTTTTCTAGCCTGAGAGGCTGTCAGACTCTGTCTGTCTGTATGGAATATGAGCAAGATACCCACAGAGCATTAACATTGATTCAATGCACAGTATATGTTTACAGAGTCCGGCTGCCTTTCATAGCATTCTGAAGAGGCATAAAGTCAACAGCACTTCATCCTTTTCCAATACTACAGACCCGTGTTCTGACCTCTGCCTCAGTCTGCAGGAGACAGTCTGCACTGTGCTTCAAAACATGTCCGGCTATGGACATTTAGATATGTTAGAAGTGGTTGCCTTTTCTATTTTAATAACCTAATTAACTTTATTCTCTAATTCTTTTTAACGTAAATAAAATATTAATCTTGTGTTTTTTTTTTAAAATAAATATTTGTTTGAATTCTTGAAATGTCTGTTGTTTTTTCCACTGACCCTGATACAACATTATAATTCTGCATGCTTTGTAGAGCACTGAACTCACCTCAGTTCAGTTTTATTTTTCTGTTTGTCTCTAATAGATAAGTAGAGACAGTGACAGTAACAGTGACAGTTGATTAACAAAGTACTACTCTGAGAAAAAGTCAAGGTGACAGAGTGGCTGAGGTAAGTGTGTGCATTCATTGCTGTCTCATCTTCACAGTACCTTCCATCGAAGAAGAAGAACTTGCCCTTTCCATTCTTCTCTCCGTGGCTGAAGTGTCCCTCAAAACGATCGCTGGATGAGTAAGTCACTGTGCAGAACCCATGCGGCTGACCATCATCATCCAATGGACCTGAACAAACACACACACACACTGCTGATTTGACTGGACTGAATACATTGGTTCCTTGGCACAGTATTGAGTGCAGACTAATTCACATTACACAATTATTTTACCCACTGTTAAAGTCCCAGTGTCAAAATGATCTACTTACAGAATATTGCAGAAATGGAATACCAAATTCATAACTCTTTGATTAAATAGTGGCTCCAGATGTGGCGTAGTGTTTTTTTTTGTTTGTTTGTTTTGTTTTTTGCAGCCACCATAGTTTCTCCTTCACACTAAGAAGGGGAGGTGAGGTGAGGTGAGGTGAGGTGAGGGGCTTACCTTTATATCCTACACAGTGGTCCTTTAAAGGTCCAGTGTGTATGCATGAAGGAGAAACTACAGTGGCTGTGAAACTCTGCATATGAAACTCTGTTTGTAGAAACATGGTGGCTCAACATGGCAGACTTTGTGGAAGATACATACCAAGATAATAATAATACTTTTTTTTTTTTCAATTTCAGGTCATTATAAACAAATAAAAACATCGTTATGAACATTATATTCCATTTCCCGTCAATAATACTTACATACAAACAGTGATAAGCATTGGTAACTTCATGTATAAGTTATGAAAGCAGTGAAACAGGAGCGCTTTGAGATTTACAGCTGGTCTGTATGTGGCGTGCCGCTTGTGGACATTAGCACATATTAACATTATTTATATTAACACATGAACACATTTACAACACATGGACAACGTTGAAAGAACCAAACCCCCATGTTTCCAGAGGGTTCGGTGTTGATACAAACAGTAAAAACAGTAGTTTGTGTGTGTGTGTGTGTGTGCGTGTGTGTGTGCGTGCTCATCCAACACAAACACTTCGGCGTTATAATTCAGTAAATGCTCACAGCTCCACGCGAGACAGAAAGTATGAGAACGCCACACCTGTTCGTGTCGTACAGAACCGAGCACGGGTCTGTTATAGCTAACATTATCAGAGCTAAGTGTGATCTGTTATCGTGTCTTTCTCCCTCCATGCTCAAATCTTTCCAGCAGCGGCACGCCGTCATCATCCAGGCCGCCCTCACTCGCTCGTCAAACGGACTCGCTCCCGAAATAAAGTCCGCGGCGCTCTGAAGTTACCGAGCGGGCCCGGCGACAGACTGACTCATGGAGATTTACTGAGAACTGACAGCACAGCCTCTAACCCGCGGAGAAATGTCGCACATAGCGTACATGTTGTGATTCAGAGGGAAAGCAAATGAAAAAAGAAGATGCCGCTTACCTTCCACGGCCTCTTCTATGTTCTCGTCATCGCTGTCCATGCTGCTGCAGGAGGCTGCTGGACGACCACACCGCAGCTTTGACTGCTTTTCCTGTCACCATGGGGCGTCATGGGCACGGCATGATGTGACAACTGACGAGGCTCTCAAGCAGAAGTTTGGACCTGATCCTGGATGCACGGGCACACACAAGTTTGGCACAATTTTTTAAGCTAAAAAAAAAAGACACACAGAGAGAAATAGAAATAAAAAAGAAATAAAGAAAAAAGGAAAAAAATAGCTATTTTATCTCCATTTGCCTAAATGATGCACAGCCCTATTTCAAGTTACACATGTTCAGAATTCATCACTCCCTTACATGAAATTCAAGAAGACCCCCCCCCCCCCCCCCCAGCAGGTGTTTCCCTTCCCTGAATGAAATCATTTGGTCATATGGTGAAAAGTGGACCTACCCACTGTGGAGAAATCCAATATCAGTTTTGTGAATGTTTAAGAAATCATAAGGGTGAAGTCATCTGGCAGCACAAGAACCAGCTGTTGATGGGAAATGGAGTGGACAGTGTTCTTATTCACGCCTCATTTAATGCAACCCGAGTGCTCAGTGTTCCTTCTGTCATATTTGGTATGTCCTTAAAGCTCAGTAATCAATTGTTGACCACGAGGGGGCATACAAACATTAAAAGCCTGGACAAAAACCCACTCCTGTGTGGTGTGTCTTCAGTAAGGGTACAATCAACATGCATTCCTGGATTAAATGACTCTGCAGTGGTCACAGGTATCGGCTCCAGCTAAGCCCTTTTTTGGCACACTGCTGTGACACTAGTTTCCAAATGTTGGCGGATAAATAGCCACAAAGATATTTTTAGTGTTTTTTTCCATCCATCTCTGTTCAAGCAGTGTTCAGACATTGTCCCAATTTTGTCTGTGTTGAGTTTGACAGAGAGACTGAAGAAAACGTATAAGAAAAGTAAACACATTGGCACTGGCCTCCATGCTGCTTCTTCTGTTTACTCACCCTGTTTTCTGTTCATGACGTCCAACGTGACCCATTAGATTAAAAAAAAGAAAAGAAGCAAACTCATCTACATGCCAGTAGACAAGTTTGCCTCTCTGTTTTTTTTATCAGATGACTAATTATGCATTATGAATAATTATGGCTGTTTTAACGAACAGCTGACTACTGTGCAACTTTAAGGCGGTGCCTTAAAGCTTGAAAGAAAACTAGTTCAGCCACATCTGAAGGCTTAAATCTAATGTTAATGTAAAACTGCTCTGAACAGCTACTGAGGTGGACAGAAAATCCAGTTGTTACCAGGAGGAGAGAGGAGTGATCATTCTTTGCATGCACAATAAGTGACAGAAGTAAATGTGTAAAAAGAGAAGTAGATGGAGAAGTTCCATGTTTGTCCACCCTCACACACCTGGCCAGTCACTACGTGAAGTGGGCATGAATGTCATAATGTCTTGGAAAAGAATACAGATTGTCAGATACAGCCCCTCCAGATGGTAACGTGGAGTTGTGTGAGTTAAAATATGGCCGTACTGTATGAATTATGACGTTCCAGGGCAGGGCTTTAATGTCTCAACGTGACAGCACTTGTTGTGGGTTGTGCTAAACAGACTTTCCCTCAGGAAGTTCCTCCTGCTTCTTATGCAAAGCTTACTTTGTACTAGAGGCAAACTGGACGGAGAGCTGTATTTTCAACAGAGCGATGGGAACCGATGCACCTTTATTGTTGGCTGCTGTGTCTCTTCTGTCAGCCCTCCAAATGGGTGAGCTAACAATGTCTGCATACGTAATAGTACCTATTTACCAGGTACTGCACTTATATAGCTCTGGGAGTGTCGTTAGGTCGTAGTAAAAGTAGAAACTACATGAAATGTACTGTACTTTGTACACCCTGCTTCACTGGACCACTGATTCCAGCTTCATAAGTGGCATTTTGACAGTGTGTCCGTCATAGGTAGGTCTGTCACAGACTGAAACCGTCCTTGTGCTCTGTGGATTGCTCTGTTAATACTATATACAGTGTAATGTTTTGTTTGAGTACTTTAAAGAGATTCAGATCCCATCGTCACTGTCTTCTTCCAGGCTTCTTGGCCCGGCGGGTTGGTTTGTCCAGGATAGCCCATAAGGTTCTGCCTCCCTCTGTCACTGGACCTCCAGAGTTTGAGAGGACTTTCCGCGCACAGTAAGAGGACCATGAAATCTTTTCAAAAGCTTATATCACACAGCTATATAGTCCTTGAAATAACATTCAAAATGCATCTGTAAATGACATTTCACATACTTTCCAATTATTTTTCATTATTATTATTATTAACATTATTATTGATAATAGAAAAACAGCGGTGTGGTGAGTGGATATCTGGAAAATGGATAACAGATAACCGCACAAAGACCTCTGCAGTCTGGTTAGTAATTGATACACAAAAATGATGAGAAAGACACATTTCTGTTTAACTCTATGTACAGATGTATGCATATGGATGCATATGAATGCAGATATGCACATTTCTGTAGATTGACATTAGTCTGGACCAAACTGAAATTTTGTGCAGACATTCATATCCCCAGAAGATCCATTGTACTGACTTTAGTGTTTTTCTGATATGTCCTTGGCCAGCACCGTTTGTGGTGAGACATTTACTCATCAACTTTTAGATAAAATGCAGTACAAACATTTATGTCTCCTCTAGGGTAAATCTAGCACCATCATCAGACTAATGTCCAGTACTTTTGTTTATGACCAGATACCTGCAGAACCACTGACAGCTGTACTTTGCATTCAGTGCTACTTGGCAAATGTTAATACAATGGACTAAGATGATGAACCTGCTAAACAATGAAGGGGGCGGGCCATGGCTGAAGGGGCACCATGGCTCAGTGGTAGAGTGGGTTGTTCAATAGCAGTTCGATTCCTGCTCACTGCTTGAAGATTGGAAAGATGAACTTACAGCTGGTGGTGTGTCAGTCCACCCCCTTGCCATGGCCGAGGCACCAGGCGCATCGAATCACTGCCCACCACTCCAGTCTGTGTGTATTAGTACTATGTGTACTATGTGTGTGATCCTGTGCATGTGCAGGATCTGTTCCAACAGGTTGGATGTGATAAATACGGAGAAGAATTTCACCGTGTTGTGACCGTCTTGTGTGATTAATAAAGTCTTAAAATTAAAAATGTGGACGAGAATTCCATTTTAGAAAACACCCTGAATATTAAATGAAGATACTGAGTGTCAGTACTAAAGCTATCAGCTATCCAAAACTATAATTGGTTGTGTCTTTCTTCAGTCAAATGTGTTGTGATATCAAAGCTGACTGTGTGTGTGTGCTGTGGTGTGCGTTTGCAGTCAGAACTGTGTGGAGTGTTACCCTGTATTCTTGGTGACGCTGTGGAGCTGCGGTCTGTTCTTCAGTGAGGTGGCTGCTGCAGCAGCAGGACTGGTGTACATAATTGCCCGACAGATATACGCCAACGGCTATGTCAAGTCCACCAAGAAGAGGTCAGTTATCTAAGTGGAAATATGTGATATGTTTTCAGGACAGTACACAGTGACAGAAATGACTTCAGTATCTGATGATGATGAGAATTCTGTTCTGTGTGTTTTGGTTTGCAGGTTACCTGGGTTTTACCTGACTATGGCTGTCTTTGTCACACTGTCTCTGCTGGGTTTGATTGGAATACTGCATAAAATACTGCACAAGTACTTCCAGATCCACCTCTGAAGATTTCACTTCCACCAGAACGTATGAAGTGAGGGTTATTCCAGAAATACGTTTACAGGATGCTCATCTGTTTCTAATGATGTCTAAGCTCCAGGATCAACCTTTCAAATGTGTTATTGTTTGTGACCTTGCAGGCCTCTTTAGATCTGACATATTTTATGGAACAATTTGCTTCTGGTGTCTCATTTTTCTCAATAACAATCCTGTCTGTCATGTATTCATATTATAAGACATAAACTATGGAATATCGCTGCATGCACAGTGACTTCTTACATGTCATTGTGGTCAGATTGGTCCAGTTTATACAACCAAACACACTCAAGTTTCATGTCAGGTGAAAATAAAATAGGTCTTTTAGAGTTCATGGGTTTCATTTTGTGCAGTCATTTTGAACATAAATGGACGTCTTGAAAGTAAGGTTGATTTTCCTTTAAAAGTCCTCAATATACAAATAAACTGTACATGTATACACTCAATACACACATGAATAAATATATAGTACACACTTTATATCACTGATCTATAATGATGTCAATCATTTATGGTGTCTTTCACTGTTAATATATGCTATAGGTATATTAAAAATAATTCATATTTGATGTGTATGATTAGGTCTGATGCTGGTTGAAAAAATCATTTTAAAAAACTTACAAAAATCAATAATTATTATTCTAAATATTTATAGCTTGATTTTTTAATGAGCACATTTATGTACGAAGGTATGTACGACATTAACGTAACTATTTTGAAGGTGCATCACATTTATATGCAGACATTAAAAAAATAAAAGGATAAAATCTATTGAATGTTTTATTCCAGGCAGGCATGTCGCCTTCCTGGAGCCCCCTGGCGGCTGCATGGTGTACTGTCCCGGCGGTGTTAACTGGATACACTGAACAGAGCTGGTGTCAAACGCTAGCTGTGGGATTTAACGTTTGAAATTTTGTGTCAAGGTTCTGCATTTCAGCGCGGCAGTTGTTTTTCGCGTCGTGAGGTAAGTCTCCTGAGTGCATCAGTGTTTACTGGCTGTACTTTAATGTGGCAGCTGAAGCTGAGCAGCATCCGGTTAGCAGTGTGTGTTAGCATGCTAACAGTTGGTTAGCAGCAGGCCCGGCCCGGCTCGGCTCAGCTCAGCTCGGGATTTGTTTGTTTTTGTCGCCGGGTGGCCTCTCCTGTCACCAGCTTTCATTAAGGTAGCTAACAACAGGCACGCTAACCTCAGTGTGTATGTGGACCGGGCTCTGCTCTCAGTAGCTTAGCTTCCGCTCTGTGATGTGTTTGTGTTCTGATTTTATTACCAAGCGCCCGGTGTGTGCAATTACGTCATCCAACCGCGAAGCATCACCTGCAGAACTCCATTAACAAAAGTGTAGATTTATCTGCGGACAAATATTCATGATATATGAACGGCGTTTGGACTTTTTAAATGAATCATAATGTTCTTAAGGAGAATTCGGCATACTACTGAATAGCATATTAATTACGTTAATGTATATTATTATAATTAATGTTATTATATTCATCAATTAGGCGGAAAGCTTTGTGATTTCAGTTGTAAATATATTTAACTTCTCTTCAGTCCGGTGTGTCTGTGTGTTCTAAACATATTCATGCTGAACTGTTTACATGATATATATTTCATATTTCATCTTGCAGTGTCACGTAGAATCGCAGCCCTGCATACCAAAAAGGAAGACGAGTACTTCACCATGAGCTCAGACGATGGTGAGTCAACACACACACACACACACACACACACAGACACACAGATTTTTTTCAGTGCATGGTGTTTGACTGTCCCTTTACATGGCTGCAGGTGACATGGAGAACCAGGCTGAGCTGGAAGAGAAGACGAGGCTCATCAACCAGGTGTTGGAGCTTCAGCATACTTTAGAGGGTATGAGAAACACACACACACACACACACACACACACAGTCTAACTGTCTGTCTTTTCATTTTAATATCTCTGTGAGATGAATTCAGCTCATCTCACATCTGCAGATTGGCTGGGCTGGTGTGACAAGAGGTGCCAGGTGGTGTGAAGCTCTTCATCCAGACTGCAGCTCGCTCTTTTGATTTGTTGTTACCGCAGCAACCAGAATAGAGAGCTCGACATTTCAAATGACAAATCTCACCTGATCACTCGCACAATCTGATGCACTTGCAGTCTTGACCAGAACATGCTCCTTACATCTATTGACTCTTTATCATTGCATGTGGAACCTGTCTGACCCTCAGGCTTTGGTTCAAGGTTATGTCACAAGGTTCCACTGTTTGTTTTACAAACCATAAGATTCTGGGTATGCTTCAGTAAAAAGGTTATTTATGGATGGAGCAGAGAGTCAACACGACCAGCTCCAGACCACAGGTGTGCATTAACTACAGGCATAACTGAAAACTGATTGTAGTGATCATAAGGTGGGTGCAGGTATGATTGATTGAGGGAATCCTGTTTAAGTACACGCTTTTCCCGTGAAGCTGAAGTCATCATTTTCAACAAAGATCTTTTTATTGTAACAACATTCTGTGTGCAGGCAAATAACTAATCAAACGATATGTAGCTGTCTTTCCCAGCTGTTTGAACTCACACACACTCATCTCGCCACTGTCTGAAGAGCTGAAGAGCTGAAAGAAGTTACGGTTCAAAGACTGTTTTGAAGGGGGAAGTTACTTCAGGGAAAAAAAACATATCGCTGTTAGGACCAATTAGAATATTTGGCGAGGCCGATGGCTGCTGGGAACCTGCACGTCTTTTTAATTGAAGCTTTGAAAAGTATAAATGCGCTCCATTGTTTTCATCAGCTGCAGATGTTTGAATATCACAGGGCGTTGCTTTTCTGACCTTTGTGACTGAAAAACCGGTTTCTCTGTCTGTCAGAGCAGCAAACACAACCAGGCTTGATGACCGGTCAGGTGTGGACCTATGTAAACTAACTGACCCTGTTAACTTATAACAGGGTGAGAGGAGTGTTATTTCTGCTGGATATGAAACAGGACGTCACTGTTTCCAAAAGCTGCCCAACTTATCTGAAATTATTAACATGCCCAGTTTTGCAGTTTGTACACTGGAGTATTGTAACAAAAACTAATTTCTCCCTGATTATTAAAGTATTTCTGATTCTGATTTGATTTCTCCCCTCTTCAGTCCAGTCAGTGTGTACTTGAGATCCATGCTGATCCAGTTTATTCATTCATAAAAATGTGGTTTTCCCTTTTGCAATCACGTTAGGCTGAATAAACTTTACACAATTCATCCAAAAGTTTTGAAATGACTTGAAGCCGAACTCGAGGTCATTAAACGCTGATGATGGCTTATAGCTCACGTTCAGGTCATAACAACACTACTTATAATTTAGTATGTTTGGGAGATTCCACCCTGAAACACTAAAACTCAACAAAGAAAATTTGACAATATCATGCAACATTTTCCACAAGACGTCATAACATTACATTTAGATGACTCAAACAATCGAGGTACAGTGTGACGAGGATGTTTTAGTGTGTACTTCTCATATAGAATCAAGTGAGAGTTGTAGAGGGGGACAGATTTATCATGTCCAGTTGTTGGAGAGGAGGTACTGACTGCAGAGCTGGCTCTTCAGTCTTCAGGTAAAGATGACAGTTAGCGGGTTATTATTCTAATTTGTTTTTAGTGCACATATTCAAAGAAATCCTATTCTAGCTTCCATGTACCTTTTTTATAATGTCACTGATGACAGTGTTTGTGTGTTCAGACCTGTCTGCCAGAGTGGATGCTGTCAAAGAGGAGAACCTGAAGCTGAAGTCAGAGAACCAGGTCCTGGGTCAGTACATCGAGAACCTCATGTCTGCCTCCAGTGTCTTCCAGACCACCGACACCAAGAGCAAACGAAAGTAAGGAGAACCTCAACCTAGTATCCCTGAACACATTCCATAACCTGAACCCAAACCTAAACCGTCGTGGATGACTGGACTCTGATCATCAACATCATGGACTCTTTAATTCCTCTTAATACTGCCAAAAAACTAAAACATGTTTCTGAGTCTTGAGAATGTGTCTTTACCTGAATATGGGCACTAGGTGTCAGTGTTGTGTTGATCATAGCTGTTTTCAGTTGTGGACTATCAAAACAATTAATGATCAGGTGGACCACAGGTTTCTGACATTTCGAGTCAAACACATCGCGTGAGCTCTCGTAATCTTGGCATGACTTAGCTTCAGCTCTGATCCACATCGAACTTTAACCCTCAACCCAACCGCCTCAAGTCCCAGGACCCCCCGAGTACTGAGCAACAGCAGACCCATCTCTAAACAGGTGCTCCCAAACCTGTTCCAAACATTACAGCAGTGTAGTGAGCGAGCTGCACTCCCTAACAAATGCATTGGACACCACCCAGTGTGTTGACTGCCACAGCTGCCCTAATGAACAGCACTGGTAATCACCAAAAGCATTGTTCATGTTTCTGTAGTGGCTAATGCAGCAGCATGTAGAAGCTCTCTGACCAAAATGATATTTTTAATGCTAAAATATGATTATTATTTTTACCCATGAATTTTCAAGTTCACTGTTTAACAAAAAGCCCATAAAAATAGTGAAGCACATTATTATATCTTGATGAAGACGTCAACTTCTAGTTATTTACTGGCATTCCTGAACAGAACACTGAGTTTTAGTGGTTGAACGTTGCCCAGTGAGCCGACTCAGATTTGGGGAAAAAAAATGTGAATTCAGTTTGAAATTCCTGGTTCCTGTTGAAAATGGTAAAGTCGAGAGGTCGCTGACAATAAAAGAGTCTGCATTAAAGCACTCCATGATGCTGGATGGAGGGAGAGTAAGAGTCAGCAGCAAGAATTCAAGCTGTTCTGAAGGCCCAAGAAGGTCGTACAAAATCTGTTCTCAAATCAGTTTCTATGTGTGAAAAAGGAATATTTAGTCGTTTCAGTTATTTGATGAATAAATAACACCAGTTTTAGTTTTAAACAAGTCTGAAAGATTTCTAAAGTATTTCTGTTTCCTGGTGGTCTAATACATTTGGTCTAATACATTTGTTGTACTGTTGTTGCGCTGTACAACGTTCATGGATCGCTGAGTTACATTTTGAGCCACATTGGCTAAACCTTTGGCTTTCATCAGGTCAGCTCCTGTGTGCTTCATTTGTACGAGGCTTCATCTGTGCTGCAGAATCGCCTCACTAATCAGAGCTGATTAAATCTTAAACTTTTGCAGCACAATAAAAAAGAATCACCTTTAAGAAAGGGGAAAAAAAGGGTTCAGACGTAAACCTTTTGTACCGCACTCTGATAGACATCTGTGGCCTCTAACACGCTGATGTGACTCATATTCCAGTGAGATAAGGCACAGAGCTCCACTCACATGAGGACCATCAGGAGTAAAACAGATACATGAGGAAGATGTGGATATTCTAGTAGTGATCATAGGGCCTGACACACGTTTGTTATATTTCTTTCACAGCATAAACACTCCTCATGTCATTACCTTCATTCAAATCCAGATCACTACATGCTAATAGCTAACTCTGCGCCCTGAGCCTACACTTACATGTGTTACTTTTGTAGTCAACCCACGAATCGACAGATAATCAGCTCTCAGTCAGTTCACATCTCAGTGACGTCACATGGTCGTGTGTGTGCCGCAGATGTCATTATCATGGAAAGGTCAGCATGGTGCCGAATCTCTTCCAGTGTTGTCAGATGTTTGTTGGCTCACAGAGATTTGTGGAACAGCTGCTGCTGCTCCTTCACCCACCAGAAGAAAAGTGAAAAAAAACCTCCAGCCCACATTCGCTTTCCGAGTTCAACTGTTCTTCTTCTTCTTCTTCTTCTTCTACTTCCCTTTTCTTGTTTGAGTGCAACGGTTCCGCCTTGATCAAACACACCTTGCAGTGTTTGCTGGTGGAAGCTGCTGAGGGATGATGTCTCCCTCTGCACTACACACCTCTGTCAGCTGGTCGGTGTGGCTGCAGCCGCCCGGTCATTCCACGTGTATCAGAAGAGAAGCGTGTTCGTCTCCTCTGTCCTCAGCAGCGCAGTTAGCCGTGACGAGGAGTGCGGTGCAGGAGAATTTGGCTGTTTGAAATTAGAAAGTTTACTTTATTAGTCAGCACGGCTGCTTCTGCCACTGATCATGGTTTTATTGTTACTGCCTCTCACCTCTCTGAGGAGGGGGGGTTCATGCTTTGTCACTTTTTTGTTGCTGCGTCTTGCACATTTTGCAGTAAACGCCTTTAACAGTGACCACCACTGTTACGGTTTAGAGCCAAGGCCACACGTCAGCTTTGATTTGACTGGTGTCTCATACGTGCTAACTGTTAAAGTGGCAGAGCCTCAGATACACAGACTGTTTTCTGTGTGCGTGTCAAATACAGGTCACCTCTGAGGTCTCTCTAACCCTGTTGCATTTGAACATTGTTTACAGATTGTTTTTGTTGTTGCTAATTTGAAATGACTTTGTTGTAATAAAGTGATGATTCTTTTTTTGATTCGAGTCTGTGATGTTTCCTGAGCTCATCATCTCTTTTGTGTCTCACACGCTCGCACAGAGTCAAGGGCGCTCGCAAGGACAAGTGAGCCGCACACTGTTGGTGGTATACGCTGCACATGCAGGCGGGGGATGACTGAAAAGGAAAACCTGAATACATTTTCTATAAAATTATAGTTCACACACACACACACGGAACCTCACATCGGCTTTTCCTTTCATCTGTAACCCGTCTGTACAGATACATGTCACTGTGTGTGTGGTTAGCGTTTAACTGAGACAATGCTGGTCCGTCTGTACTGGACTGTTGTGTCCAGGTGTTAGGATGCTGTAACCTGTAGGCAGTGATGTGTCTGATAGTCCTTGTGACAGCACACAGCAGAGACCGCAGTCAGGAATCCAGCTGTTTTAGCATTCTAGCAGTAGCTCCGTTGTGAGTAAATAATATTCATATATACATTAGTTTGTTTGGATGACCTCAGACTCTGGTTTCTCCTGTGCCGTCTCTGGCTGTTAGCAAAGTAGAGGCTAGACTGGAAGAAGATGCTACAGGCAAAAAACGTGTGATCAGTTATCAGGTGGATATTTTGCGTCTTCTTTCAGACTAGTGGAAAGAAAACCCCCCAAATCCACATTTCTGTTCATGTGCTGTGGTTAGCGTAGCCCCCTCACGGCAGGAAGCTATGCAACACTGATAAGGTTCCAGATGGTTGGATGGAACACAGAAGTAACCGCCGTAAGGTGTGTAATCAACTGGGAATCCCCGAGACTGACGGCACACTGATGTAACGTGTCACACCATCTTAAAGGACAGCAGTGGCATTATATTTCATCATCAACACGTTTCACATAGAAACAGCGTTTGTCCGTCTCTGACTTTGCCATGCTGTCTGTGGTTCTCAGCTCTAAGCTCATCGGTTCCTACCGAGGATGTAAACCTTCAGCCACGGCTCGCAGGCGTAGTTTGCGACTGAATAAACTACAGTGTTGTTCTTTAACAGTAAGTTTAAGCAGCCTGTATCAGACTCATGTTTGCAGATAAAAAAACCTTCTCAGTGTCTTTGTTAATTAAAGTTGACGTCAAAGCAGTCTCTGTTTGTTCTTGAAAATGATAGGACTTCTATTGAGCGTACCCGAAGAACCTGTTCTGCAGTTTTAGATTTCATGTAAATGTCTGTAGGAAAAACAAAACAGCCCAAGGAGCTGACATGAAATACTCAGAAAAGGTGGTACTGGATATTTTTTCTTTATTTCTTACAACAAAGTTTGCAATAAGTTATCCCCTGCACAGCTCGGCTGTCTTAACAATGAACTCTTTGACAAGTGTGAGCCGTAAACTCATGAGCCTTCAGTGAAGTGGATTCCCTTCATAACTTGCTCGATAGTGAAAATAAGTGACGTCTGTCTGGCTCAGAACAAACATTCAGCATGGATCCTCGTCCACCAGTCTTTAGGCACTTCATATAATCCTTGTAAAAAAAAAGTAAAAACTAAAATAAAATGTCAAAGTCCCGCAGTGAAAGTCTTTGTCCAGCAGGGGGAGGTGAAGGTGTGCTTCCTTTCTTCTGTGGTCATCAAACTTTAATTAGTATCTAACAGACAAGAACAAGAGAGAGCATTAAAGCAAAACCAAGCAACTGTAAAACCACACACACACACACACACACACACAGTCGTGACATATCTGTAGATAACAGTGGCCGTACTGTCATCGCTCAGTTAATGGAAATGCTTCTTTTTAATCGCAATCATTAGACCTGCACGCACATACAGATGATACAAAGATGATCTCACTTTAATCAAACACACTACAGTGGTGTGTAAAGGTCCTGTGTGTTACAGAATGTGGCAAAAATGTGTTTTCAGGTAGCCAGTGGAGCCACCAACAACTGGACATGATAAATCTATCCCCTTCTACATCTGTGCATTGATTCTATGTGAGTAGTTCTTATTGCTGCACATGTCCTCACACTGTACCTCGATGGGTTCCTTTTTTGATTTGGATAAAAGCGTCAGCTAAATGTAAATGAGAAGTTACAAAGAGGTTGAACATGCTTGTCCTGTTAACCCGTTTGTAGTGCAGCTCACGCTTATCAGGAAGCGTGACCACAGCTCTGGCTGCTCACTGCTATACCTGCTGCTGATCACCATGTGATAAACACACAGTGTCATTTGTGCCGGATCAAGTACAACCTTTGTCAGGCCGCACCTCATATTGTTTATGCAGCACATTCTGAGGCACACAGCCAAATGGAGAGCAGTCAATAATAATAATAATTATTATTATTATTGGAAAAAGTTGGATTGGCACTGAAAAAAGTTGTGCTAAAAAATAAAATTGAGTTTTTCAATGACAGTCTTTTTTTTCTAATGTTAAACTCTCTGACACCATCACACACACACAGTAATGACCAACACAAGTTGACTGGAGCTAGACTATGGTCAAAATAAAAATAAGTTTACAAAAAAATAAAAGATGACAAAATAAATGAAGGAATAAAACAAAAAGAAAATAAATGTGTATCAGGAACTAAGGGGGATAAAGATCTATATGCTGAGTTTGAACTTGGGGCAGGTTGCTATCATTTAATCACTATTTGTTTTAGAGAATGTCAGACTGAAAATAATGTCCCTTCATGTTCAGTGTGTTCAATGTATACTGCACTAAAACAATGACAACAACATTTTCAAATGAATGCTGCACTAAAGTTACAATGTTGAAATGCATTGATGATTGTTGTTGTTTTTTGTCTTAACCTCAATAATCATAACGGTGCTCCCAGTATTCATATTGCCAGCCGACAGTGTAAGGCTTATATGTAAAATATTCACACTACAATGAGAGAGCATTTAGAGGCAATGCTGGAACTTAAAAGTGATAACAACTAGCTTTACACAAACACACTGCACAGGTCAGACAGACCTATATTATATAATATAATCTGTCCAATGACTGATACAACACAGTATCCTACCTGGTCACAATAAAACTTCACACACTTTTCCCTGAAAATTTCTAAAAATTCTAATGACACATGATTCGAGAAAAGTTTGGGATTAAATGAGGATCCTGGGGCAATTTTCTAAGTAGGAAAAATAATTCTAGCTGATCAACTTTTTAGATTTTTAAAATATGTAATTAGGTGTTGCTACCTGACAAAAAAAATCTCTGTTGAGCCTTTTAGTGTCAACTTCTTCTCAAGTTTAAGAAAATCCATCAAATCCATAAGAAAATCCTCCAACCGGGAGGAAGCTGATGGAGGGCAGAGGATTTCCATGACAGTTGTGTCCTGCATGCCAAGAGGGAAGAGAAAGTTTTCCTTCCTGTATGCAGGTTTGGAAACTCAACTGGGACCCTGAAGATAGCAATAAACTGACATTGGTGAGATTTTTTTTAAATGCCTTACATACTTGAGCATGGATGTGTGGATAATCAGCTGACAGATGTGGAGGGACATGTCACAGATATTAATTAGTGTTTTTATAGTAGCCAATAGCTCTGAGTGCATGTTACCCTCCCCCTGACTGCAATGCACTGCAGGTAGCCCTATGAGCTAGTGTCAGTGTCTACGTTCCAGTAAACATGGAGCAAACACAGCTTCTGAAATCAGCGGAGGCCAGCAGCTGCAGGACAGCAGCAAATATATTGTGTATAAACTCTGATCCAGTTTCATTGAAATCTCTGAATAAAGTTGTAAAGTTGTGCTTTTGTACAGTAATCAGTGAGTGATGACTGTAGCAGCCCTCACAATCACTCATAGACTGGATCAAACAGGAAGCACTCTGCTAAGGCGCCGTCAGAAGAAAGAAAGCATTTGATTGGATGTTAAATTAGTACACGTCTGAGAGTGCAGGATGACATCATCAACAACTTTTTATGGTTTATCAGGAAATGACAAACTTTGAGTTTTCTCACTCATGGATCATTATTTTCTTTAAATGTGTGATGTGTTTTTGATTACAATAAATGTTCCTCACTGTATACTGACCAAGTCTTATTTACCAATAAATTTCACTTTGGGACAGCTGCATGAAACTAAGGATTAAAGTTGATTTTGAGGCCTGATGGAAACACACAAACACACACACACAGGTCATACCTCGCTCAGTAGAGCCCAGACGTCAGCATCAGCGTGAACCACCAGGCGTAGCTCCGAGATCGGCTGCAGCTCTTCTGCAATCTCACCCTCAGCGACCCCGTTCTCAAACGCCCCTGAAACCCACAAAAAACACTCAGAACACAACAATTCTGATTCTGAGTTTTTCCACAGCATTCCACCACAACTGAAATAGTCACCCATTGAAAGGCAAAACCATTTTCTGTTCTTAGCATTTTGGTAACAACAGGAGATGATTTCATCAGATCTTCCCCCATGTTCCAGAGAACAGTGATCAAACCGAGTACAGCGCACAAAGCTAATAAAGAATCTACATGCTAAGCTGTTATGATGAGTATGATGTTTAGCAGGCATACTGTTATGTCGACCATGGTTATAATCTAGCATGTTAGCTATATATTTGTCAAATAGCACTGAACTAAAGCAGCTGACCCACCAACGTTGCTATCTTTACAGCTGCAGCTGACTGTGAACTGTGATGGAACAAAATGTCAGTTTATTTTGTTCCAGAAATAATGGAACCGTCTTTCAGACGCTTGTCAGCTGAACCCTGACGGCGTGCTCCAGTCCGTCGGGTGAGGATTTATTCACCGACACGGAATGTGATCAAACAAGTCTCACTTGTGACTCTCATCCCACGAAATTCTTCTCAGCGCTCCAAAGTGCTTCAAATAATTAGTGTTCAATACTTATATAATGCGTGTGTTTGCTGAATGTGTGTTTGTGACACTACCCGTGTGTGTGTGTGACTTTACCGATAATGATGAAGCCGTTATCAGATTCTTGAGATAAATCGTGCTTTAGTTTATCTTGTGCTGCCGCCTGAAAGAAAAAACAACAGATATGACAAAGTTTCCCCCCCCTTTTTTTTTGCCTTTTAATACGGTATACTGTAAATGATTTTATATATAATCTACACCAACAGAAATCTAAACTATGCAATAATCAGTATTTTATGCATACATACAGTGCCAGTCAGAATGTTTGGACACACCTTCTCATTCAATAATCTCTTATTTTTTCATCAACACTAACTCATCTGGAATTATGAGGTAAACAAAGAAAACATGATCATCAGCAAAGCACCCACACACCATCACACCTCCTCCCTTCCTTATGATGGGAACCACAAATGCAGATATCATCCATTTACCAGTGCTACAGATTTCGGCTGGTCTGATGTCCATTCTTTGTGTTTTGTGGTCAACTATTGAGCAGTTCTTACCAAAATATGGATGACTACAGCAGTCTACAAACAGTACCTCTGAACAAGCATTCCACATGAAAGCGATTGAGAGAATGCCAAGAATGTGCTAAACTGTCAATAAAGAAAAGGCGGAAAAAGTCTGATTATAAAACATATTAATTAGCTCATGACCTTAACAGTTCTGATTCTGAGGGCCGGGGTTACCTTAAGAGCACAATCCAACACATTCTTGCAACACCGGAATCTTCCAGTAACTTACTCCACCAGTTACATTACTCATGGAGACTAGGAACACTGATCATAGTTGACCCCTGAAATAATTATGTGCGTCTCCATTAGTGTTATATGTATACAAGCAAAAGTGGTGCGTCGCACTGCTCCACAAGTCCAGGAGTGTCAGCATATGACTTGTCCACCCGAACGCTGATGCGTGAGGCTGGGCTCAGATAAGAATACAAATTCACATACATGTCAATAATTAACTCTTATGATGAAGCCCAAGTTCCAAGGTCACCATTAAGCATGTAGCCATTAAGCACCATTGTTAAGAAGAAGTCAGAGCAGACTGTTTTCTGACTTTCTCCTGTGGAGAGCGTCAAATAAAAACAGCCTTCATATCCAGGAACGTTTAGATCAACAGACCTCAACCTGAGATACAAACGAACATACAAACATATGAACTTCCTCTTTTCTAACATCAGGACCAAAACCATTTTTCACAGAGCTGTTGGTGCTCATTCCAGCTGATGCTGTACTTGACCACCTTTTACTTACTTAAAAACGTGTTATCAGTTATCCAAGTGTTACCACTATTCTACTGTTCTACAGTCCACACGCCCTTCCACTGGCTGTTATGAATCTTGTGCCTACACTCCCCTGTTATCTGGAGAGCTCTGGAAAGAAAGAACACACAGGCCTGTAGGCACTGATACTCACTCTTGCACTGATACTGATAGGAAAAAAAATGTATCTTGGAAACTTGAGTGTTTGTGATTTACTGTGTACATTAGCTTGGCTAGCTGGCATGAGCCACTTGGCATTGTTGTGCATCGTAGTACACAAGATAGATTTTCAAATAATCAAATAAATAATAAATAATCAATAAATCAGGTCTGTATTGGCTTACTGTGCTGCAAGACGGATGCATTTATTTACCCTCGGACATGTTGTAACTTATCTCTGTGGTGCACCTGGTTTATTTTAGTATTGCAGAGGCCACAACTTAGTAATAATTTACGATCTATAATTATCTGAGCCCTTTTTTACACACAGCTGTTTTCCATAATAGCTAATCCTCTTTATTGTAAAGTCTTGTTGCTGACTGTTATGAAAGCAGTTACAAGTTCAAACACACATGTACATGCGTTCAGGTTTTGCCGTCAAAAATAAACTTAATCGATTCTGTTCTTCAGTTCTGTGGAAGTCCGCTGTCACGATTTATGTTGGTCACTACCACCAAAAACAGAGTAAGTGTCATCCTTTGGTCTTTGTTTGGAGAAAATGTCAATGGTGACTCAGGATGGAGGGCAGGCTCATGACAACATGACTAAGCCACTTAGTGATGTCTCAAGGGGAGCGGAGGTTATCTTTTTTCATAATTGGAGGGTTGGTACATATCCCAGATACACAAATATATGTGAAAATGTGTTTTTTTCAAATACTTGACCAACAGCGTTGGTCAAGTGTAAAACACTCATATAACACACGCACACACACACACACATATATATATATATATATATATATATATATATATATATATATATAAGAAAAAAAGAACAAGTGATAGATACATAGAGGGTGTTCCTGCAACCAACTCATAGTGCCAGAGGGGAGGGAGAGACGCTGAATGAAGCTGTTTACACAGACACACTCCAAAGTCCACACTACAGTTGTTATTTCACCCATGTAGCACACAACAGGAAACTCTCTGTGTCAGACTATGAGTTCTCTCATGTTGACTACACTTGACAAACCGAGTCTCAAATGTACTTTTTCTGCTCCAGTTTCACATGTCTCTCGTATCATAGACAATGCAAAATTAAGGTAAAAGAATGATCACATCTCTAATTAGTTTGTGGTAGTTTGGGTTAGCAGCATCAGCACCAGGCAACAATGACCTGATGATGTCTCTCCCCCTCACTAGGGATGAGCTTAGATTTCACCACAACCTGAATAACTACATTTCTATAAATCTGTGACCCACTTCATCAATTTTGTCAGAGGTGGTTCACTCTTCAGGCCGTTGGTGTTTCACCTGCAATGTGAACCCTCTAGACTCGGTCTCATCTTGTGTAACGTGGTTTCCCTCTTATCTTCCAAACAGCGATTCCATGTCTGTCTAACTTTACTCAAAGGTCACCTACGGCATGACCACTTTTCCCCTTTAGTGTGACAGAAGTGTCATGTGACACACAAGGAGCCAGAGGGAGGCAATGGAGTGATAACAGATAGTTTGTTGTGGTGGCTGTTTCCTGTTGCCTTGCCACTCCTTCCCGAGGCATCAACACCTGAGATGAAAACCAAGACCTGCTCAACGGCGGTAATGAAACCAAAGAACACACACACACACACACACACACACACATACGTACATAGCAAGGCTGGTTACTCACATTGCTGGGCAGCACTTCCACTGTGGTGTTGTAGAATCTGTCTCCACTGGTCTCGATATTTCCACTGCGGAACAGGTACCTGCAATACAGTACAGTGGTGTCAGGCTGTACTGCATGGATCAACACACTGAATACTGAATATATCATTTTTGTGTGTTCTTCAATGGCTTTTCCATCCTCCAGAGAAGGGTGGTAGCAGGGTGGGTTCTGAATAAAACAATTTAAAAAAGTCAAAGGAGGAGTGAGTAAACGTGTGAATGGCCACTTCAACCTGAGAGCACAGCCCCACAGAGGTCAGCAGGGAAAAAACGGAATATTTTCACTGTGTGTTCATGTGTTCGTGTTCAGATTAGAGAGAGTTATGACTCAGCACAATGTTTGACTTGAATTCAGCTCACACTCAAGCCTCTCCCTCAACTCCCAGGCACCACCCTTTGGGAGGCAGTGAGCTAAATGAACTGACTCAGATGAACGCAATACAAAAAAGTGAAGACATGCTGCAGCAGAACTGTACATCCTACTGACACCAAGAGAGAGCTGCGACACTGGACGATGGGGCACTGATGTGAATGAATATCTGTCATCTGCATGTTTACATTTCCTCATTGATGTGAGCTGTTTGTTGCTGCTCCGTCAGCAGAAGATGGAGGCAGTTTGTACGACGTACAGACTTTGTCACCTTCCTTTATCCAGACAGTGTACTGAAGAAGTTAACACGTCAGTGGAACTGTCTCTTTTATAAGATCTACCAATGAGTTTAACTGTTTTCATGGAACCCTTGTGGATTTAAGACAATGAAACAGATTTGAAACTGACCCGGATATTCGGATTGGCTGCGGGAACTTGAAGAGGATGTGGTCATTCTTGATGGGTGTTAATGCCCAGAAGAAGTCCACTCCTTTGTAAGCTCTGTCCAGACTGTGCTGCTGGTAATGTTTGAGGCTGCTGCTCACTTCTGCAGCTGGATTACTGTGGGCCTGGTACAGCGCCTGCTTCCCAAAGTCCTTATCCTGGACAGGAGGAGAGACCCAGAGAGAGAAGAATTAAGACAGCTAAACCAATATGACCCATTTTGAGCTGTTAATACATCAAACAGCTGTTGTTTATTATACCAATAAAAAGTTAATTATTGCAGTTCGATTTGGTTCACATTATCAGTAAACATTCCCACATCTCATATCCCACATCAAACAGGAGCCGGGACAGCTCCTGTCATCAGGCTTCTTATTTACAACTGATTACAACATGTGACTGCTTTCACACATGATGAAGTGATGACCTCAAACTAAGACATTATGTCAAGTCATGTCACAGAATTGATCTGTCATGAGATTACTTCTCACTACCTGTCTGTGGCCACCAACATAATTAGTAAAATGACTCTGTCCATGTTGACACGTAACAATTCAAAATCAACACCAGTCTGCTGAATGGTTCCACACATTTCACACAATAAATGGAATTACGTGGTATAATTTCTTAATTCATTTCCTCTTAGTGTTATTAAATTAACTGAAAGGTGTATGTGTGCGTGATAGATGTGGTGTAAAGCTCTTTTCTGGAGGTGGACATAAGTCATCTGAGGGCTGCTGGAAAAATAATCTTGACATAAATCTTATGAAGAGTACAGTGTAGACCTGCTCTGTACAGACAGTGTCAAGAGATAAGCCAGTAAAAGTAAAATATGTTCATTTGCATATAGCCGCCCATACAGTAATGACACAGAGGCTGTTGAAAAATGTAACTAGCTGCACAAACATGTCCTGCACAAACACACTGAGTGGAGGTGAACTCACCTTCAGCTGCTGCAGTTTTCCCGGCAGAGAGGAGTGCAGGCCGACGTGCTGGAAGAGGGACGGCTTGTACCTCTGCTTGAGCAGTGCTTTCTGCTCATTACAGTGTTTCTGGATAAGACAACACACCAGCGTGTGGGTGACTGCACGGCATACACAGTTCTTACAATGTGTGAAATAAAGTATTATCTAATGATGTTTTTCTTTGTGTTCTGAAGGCTGCATGACAGAGCAGGTGACTTAGCCAGATTCAGCCACTAGGGGCACTATCACACTCAATCGGGAAGAGTGTATGGGCTGAAATATGTGCCACCAGGAACTCAGTTTGGATCATTTATATTTGAATTCGATGCCACTGCAACGATTATTTAAGATTTGTGTATGGTCATATTTATTTTACTAGTCTTGTGAATTATATGCTTAATTCAAAATATTTTATTTACTTCTAAATAAATACATTTTATTTTGTTTCAAAGGGCCAGCAATCTTTTCTGTTAAAACATAAGAAATCATCACCTCAGAGTGATGTTTATGGCTGATGTAGTAGGTCAAGCTCTGTGACAGTGTGGCACTTTGAAAAACAGGCGGTGGGAACAACCAAGTCACATATGTAAATAAATATACTTATATATAAATCTGCAGTCCTAAATAATACTTTTTAATTATATTACTTTCTATTTTTGTATAGATTTATTGTTTCAAGCGCATTGTTTGCATTGAAAGGCATTTAATGTTGTGAATCAACCATTAAAGTTGTTAAAATTGCTCTTATTATTCCCTTCTGTTTACTTTCTAAGTGCTACGGGCCTCTACAGCCACCTGGGGTGTGGTTTGTATGGGTGTGGTTTGTATGGGTGTGGTTTGCAGGGGGCGTGGTCTATAGCAGCTCTGGCTGCAGCTAGACCTTAGTGCATGTTCAGACAGGGACAGGCAAACCGGCAACCGGTGGTGGGGGAGTGCGATGTTGGGGGCTCTGAGGGGAGCTGAGGTGTGTGGCTGTGGGCCGTGAATGTGGCCTGCTGAATGTAACCGCTGTGAAACAATCAGGAAATAACTTTTTATTTCTCTGATTAAAGACAGCTTTATCGAGGCTGGAGCTCGCTCTCTGTTGTTGTTATGTCTCTCTACCAAAGCACACAAACGGACACAAATCTAATTAAACTTCTTTGTGTCTGAGCCTTCTCCGTTATCTGAGTGTCTGATTGGTGGCCATTCAAACGTTGAATCTGGCTCAACTTCTCTCACCGCACACTGGCCAAGTTTTTTGCAGCAACGCCTGCGTTGCGGGATGCTGGCACGGAAACGCACAACCCCGACTGAAATGAATTGGAAAAACACAGCTGGTTTGCCTGTCCCTGTCTGAATGTGCACTTACTCGATTTGGCAAGTTGCAACAAATGACCACTATGTTACATGCTCAGAAACATTGGTGCTGATTGGCCGCCCTTCCTGTGTATCTGTGCTCGATTGCTTTGCCTCAATTACCCTGATGTTTGTCACAGAAAATGGAATGGAATTGTGAGAACTGAATGTTCAGTTACAAACTAATACATTCAATTTCAAATTGCAATGATTCAAAGTGAACAGTTCAAATTCATATAGAAATGATTCAAATTCAGTTTCTGGTGGCACATATTTCAGCCCATAAGAGTGTCGCTGCTTGCTGGATGATTTGATGATGTGATTTTCATTGTTGCATATTTTATCTGTTTATATGAGGTGTGCTGGTTGAGATTATATCAGTGAATATTTCTAGCAGTGTTAGCTATTACCCCTGATGGTTTAAGGGTCATTTATGTTATATGCCACTGACCATTTCCTTTCTTGTCAGTTAATTGTATCATGTATATTCCTTCTCTATATGATCTTCATATATTTTCATACTAAGGATAATTCTAATATTATTATTCTGATTGTGTGCTATAGTCAAGCATATTGTGAGCTGTTTATTGATGGCTGTTATTGTTTTTGGTTTATTCCAGAACCACACATACATAATTACACACACAAGCACACACACCTTCAACACATCTGTGTATGCTGTCCACACTGGATTAAAGCGCTGTCTCCTTCATCATTCTTCATCTACAGTAAGTCTTGGGGGAACTTTAGGTGCGTTCTAACAGATGCACACTTCGCGATTATGAATCAGAGAAGCCAGTCCGCTATCTCTGAGTCTCTGTCATGCTGTCTCTTTTCTTCTAGTATTTTCTATGTCATCTGTTTTTACTGATTTCCTGTAGTCTAACGTTGAGGCTTCAACCTGTCATGTGTGGGTGGGTGAATAGAATAAATGTCAGTCGTATTTTATGATGGTGGTGTTGAAATCACCCTTTTTCTGTTGCCCTACATTTTTAGTGAAGCTGAAACGATAATGTCATGCTGACAGTTAAGTAAAACTTTTAACACTGTTTCTAGTAATAAAAGTGTTTTATTCCAGTTTTATTGCATCATCACGGGCAGTTCAAAGCTGACTTACTGCGTCTTTTTCTGGGTTGCAAACTTTCACCCACAGAATGTGATCCAGCAGCCAGTCTATGGGTTTGTCCCTGTGGAACATCAGGAAGAACTCCACGACCATCGGGAGGTCAGAGGTTCGGAACATCTTGCCTGGATGATTACACACAGGCAGGCACATCAAACTAGGCTCAAGATGTGGGTTAATCCAACACTTTACACACACACACACACACACACACACACACACACACACACACACACACACACACACACACACACACACACACACACACACACACACACACACACACACACACACACACACACACACACACACACACCTATAAATCCAAGCAGGGAGAACTCCAGGTAGAGCCATTGCTTGGAAGCTTCCTGGGTGGTGTAGGTCTTCATGTCATTGTAGTAACCTGCCTTTGCAACCACGTCATCCTCTAACTGGAAAACACAACAACTTAGTTCAGTTAGTCCATTCAACAATCCCCAACAACTTCCTAGCCATATCACAACTTCAGAGAGGAATGTCTCACTCTTTCATTATTGCCCTTATCTCTGTCTGTGGTGCCCAGTGTTCTTTTCTTTGTGGGTTCATTCTCCACATGCCAGATTGTCAGTGGAGCAGCGTGGGTGATGTGATGTGTTCTTCTGCTGAACATTGAGCTTTTGTTTGCGCCTGTTTGGACACAGTGCTCATGATAGCTAGCCAGCTGTTGCCTCTGTTTGTTTCAGACAAACTGCTGCTGCTGGAAATGTATCTTAGCTTTCTTAAGCATCTTGAGCATTGTCACAAGTGAGATAATATAGCAGAGGCTCCTGAGAAACACATTTAGAGATAACTGGTCACATTTAAACACATCAGTGAGTTAGTGTTTGTTTCATCCATGCTGCACTTTGATTTTGAGCTTTCTTTTTAATCTGTTTGGCTCTTCTAAATCTATTTGTACTCATAAATTATTGAAAACATATTTATAGTTGGAACCTGACCTTTGAGCCTTACCTGAACATAGTACGTTCCTTTGTCCTGAGCATAGAGCATGAGAAAGCTGAAGTCTAAATTCTGCTTTGTTCGCCATCTAGGAACACACACACACACACACAAACACAGACATACACACATACACAGTGAGTAATATACTGTAGATAAGCATATCATATCACAGCCATATCATATCATAACGCAGCCTTTCAAATAGACGAGAGGAAAACGGTAGACGTACTTGACCCGGTCCTTGGAGTCTCCAAAGGTCTCCTTGAGGGTGGTGAAGTCTGGGTAGTAATACTGCGAAGGTGACACCACCTCCACCAACCCAGACTGCACCTCTTTGGGATAACTACAAAGAAACAGGTGGTTGACTACAGACTTCAGCAACAGAACACACACAATAATTTCAACCATATGGGAAAGATGATTCCTCAATGATTCCTCAGGTTTGGATATCAATTTCTCTGACTGCTAATGACACACAAATACACTCTACTCCAATAAAATGACTTATTAATTAGTAGGATTGTAATTTGTTGTTTAAAATGCATCAACAGGTCACTGTCAAATTTCCTTGGTGCACTGACTGCTCCAGGCGAGCCTGAACATGTTTAAACTGCTTTGAACAGTCAGTTTAGTGTTACATGAACGCAGGGTCACAAAGGTTTCCCACAGGCTGTGAAAAGACATGTGATGAAATGAATGACTTCACACATCATATTGATCTAAAAGAAGAAGAGATGCAAACAAATAAAAAAAAATAACTTTTTATTCATTTGACCTTAGTTTGAAGTGAATTAGTCCACTTTGTGATACAGCCTGAGAATAACACTGATATATACTTACCTCCGTTAAAAGAAAAGACACAAGAAGTGACTGCTGTCACAACAAACCACAGCTAAGAAAAGACATGAACCCAAAGAGTGACAGTGACATAAGAGTCAAGCTGCATCATGGGAGGAAACATCGAGCCACTCACTTCTTCCTGATGGTCTCTGCTACACTGGTCACATAGTCTGTGTCAGTCTGTGAGGGAAGAGAGGAAATTAGTGGAAAGGGCAGTTTCTGGGAGGCTAGAGTTGGTTCATGCCAAAGAGTACCAGTGAACAGTGTGAGCGTGTGGAGGTTTTATAGCCTTGTTGTGTTTATCTCAACTGAGGACTGACCTTGTAAAACCAGTTTCAACGTGTATGACAGCCTTTCGCCTCATTGTGTTTGAGGATCTTACTGGGGATTCACACCGGGGACGTAAGCGCTGCGGAACGGCTGTGCCGCTGTTTAGCTCCGTCCTCTGCCCAGCGTCAATCCCCACCAGGCACGTGACGTAGCGAGACAGCCGTCATTCATGCGAGATCACACGAGAATCCTCAACATACGCAAATCCCCGCGATAAACTGTGTATAAAGGAAACAACAACAACAAACGGCTAACTTTGCTTCTCCGGCATGGGAGAGATTATAAAAAGGATCTGTTGTGTCATAAATTATTGTTTGCTGTTCCACTTCAACAATTAGTCTCTCGTCGTCCATGTTGAGACCCTTTGATCGACTGACCTGGTGCCACCGGTCATGACGTAATATTGATGTGAAGCTGTGACAGGCGACATAAACTGTGTATTGTATTTTATTTTGAAAGGGCGTGGAAGTGTATTACGTTGATTCTGTGTCGGATTTCCTGTCTGGTGCAATCTGCTCTGTTTTTTTCAAGCGGAATGAAATGCAGAGACGTTCCGCGGCGTGCCCGGTGGGGGTGCTTTCATTGGTTAGAGCGGCAGTGATCAGCTCCGGTGACCGTGGTGCTGCACTTACATCCCTGGTGTGAATAAGGCTTTAGCCTCACAAATTTTATCTTTAAAACAAGAACAACAATGACAGTGTTTGCACATTCTTGTTAGAACCTTCCATTGAAGCCCTCGGGCACGGGTTGCCCTTGGGTTAGGAATGACGTAAGGCCTTTGTTTATCACGCACAACTCTAACCCTAATCAGGACTGCAGAAATGACATTTTGATACATTAAACCACATCAGAATAGGTAAGAAACTTAGGTCCTGTTTGTCAACATTGCATAGACGTACTCTATCCACTACTGACTGAACCCTGACTCTAAAATCAGCTTTGTCCCTGAAAATGGACAAAACAATTAGACAGAAGCCAAAGTCAGAAACACACACATACACTCACACAGTATTCTTTTGTTGGAGCTGACCTAAACCTTGAATCAATTTACAATTGAGGCAATATACAGATAATAGAAGTTGATTATGACAGCTGTTCTGTGGTGTTCATTCCAGCAACTTCCCATTTTTAATTACATCTATAATAGATTGACATTTTGGGAGATGTGCATATTTACCCTTTGGCAGAGTTAGTTGGGAGGCTCACCCCTCATGTCTAATTGCTAAATATAAAGCTATTGCCAGCTTAGCTTAGCATAAATACTAAACGCAGGAGGAAACGCACATCATGTCTCTGTCAAAATTAAAGAGCCTCCCTAACCTAAGCATTAAAGCATTTCAGTACAATAACCGGCTCTGCTAGATGTGAATGACAACTTAGAGGTTAAAGTGTGTGTGTGTGTGTGTGTGTGTGTGTGGTTAACCTCAGCAATGAAAACAATTATAAGCAGATCTTGTCGTTGGGAGGAAGTCAGGCTGTAGAGCAGAGACCCGAGTGTGCTAACCAAGTAGCTCTGTTTCTCACGCTTCACTGTAGGAATTCCCATCACTATGGACACTGTAGAAAGACAAAGACACACACATATACACACACAGATAAAGAGGTTAGGATAAAAAAATCAGAGCAGCAGTGAACAGTGCTCTGTATGATTTCTTGGCCATATATTTTGAAGCAGCTACAAATTTTTAACATTAATAACATATGAACCAATTAATACAGACCAGCGTCTCAGAAGATCTAGTAACTCTATTAGTACTAGTCACAGTAAGTGTGTTTGTTTTTATGGGTGTGTTTGAGTGCTTCATACCTCCACGGCGTCCCTGTCCTAGGACTACATTGGGCTTGAGACTGTCTGGGTGTTGTCTTAGGTGGGGCATGTAGATGTAAATGTTGGGCTGGAGGAATGCCTGTTGGCTGGAACCCCCTCTGGGCTGCCTTATTGTTGCTGTCCACGTGGAAGGAAGGTGAGAAGTCAAAACAACAAAAAACTCAATAAAGTCACAATAACTTAGTGGGGATACAGGAAATGACAGAAGAGAATAAAATGTGGATGTAATTAAAGCTTACAGTACCAAAAAAATACTTGAAAGTACAAGAACGCCAAATGTTACCTGTGAACACGGCCACTGGTTAAAACCCAAATCACAAAGTTTATTACAAGTTTTTTGGTTTATTGATTTATTTGTAAATTCCTTAGATAATTTGCATTAATAAGGTCGATGTCAAAATCTAGTTTTATCAAGTTTTATCACTTATTCTTATTCCAGTTGAGGCACAGATAAAAACTGCATTCATTCCTTCTGATCAAAATGCAGCTTTTTTTTCTCAAGGAAAAGGAGACAGAACAGAACAGGAATTCAATATGGAGTGCTTCAGGGCTGTCGTGGGTTCACTACTTTTCACTGTTTAGTCGTCTTTATTTGAGTTTATAAACGGCACAGTGGCTGCTTCCTTGGATAAATTCAGTTGTAGATCCCTGGTATAGATGGTTGAACTGAGGTGCCTCATGAATACCACTGCCCAGTACACGCCTTTTACTTTAAAACATTACCGAAAAGGGTGGTGGTCGTGCTGGTCGTGCTGGTCGTGCTGGTCGCGTTGGCGGTGCTGGTGATGTTACTGGTGATGTTGGCAGGTTTAGAAATATTTCTCAGCTGTTCCAGGATGTTGCTGAGATCCCTGCTAACCTGCCCTCCCAACTCCTCAGCCACCAGCAGGCGCTCGTACAGGGTCTGCAGGTTCGGCTGTACCTCTGGTCCTGGAAACATTGAAGCAAACAGAGTGTGTGTGTGTGTGTTCAGATACACGTATGCACAATAGTGTGATATAGTCTGTATCTGCCAATCATCACTTAAATTGCTGGATTCAGCATTATAGCCTTTCAATGTAGTGCCTCCACATCAACTCGCACTTCAGCCTCTTAAGAACTGACAGTTCAGCCGCTGCTTAATGATTCAATTTAAAGTCAGGTTGTTGATTTATGGGCTGTAGGATGTTGGCCATGTGTAGCCACACTGTTGGCTGTATGAAGTTGTCGTACACACCTGCATTACAAACCAGCTCAATGGGTGACACATTCAAATTCAAATTTTATTTGTATAGCCACAAGTCATAAAATACATTTGCCTCTGAAGGCTTTACAATCTGACACCCTCTGTCCTTAGACCCTCGGCTCCAGTGAGGAAAAAACCTGCCCACAAAAAACCCTCAAAAATTCATATTGAATATTCACCTGAATATGCAGGTGATGCAAGAGCTGGGATGTTTTCAGCTCCCAGTAGTTGTGTACAGATTTTGTATAGCAAGTACATAACAAGTGTGCTGAACCAATTGACTAATTTAAGACAGCGGCTCAAAATGAAGGGAGATGTAGGAGAAGTAGTGACACCAGTGATTTCAGTGATTGGGACAATGCCAAACCCCCAGACTGCCCCCTCACCTTTGGTTAATGTGTCAACCAACAACCACAACAAAGACAGTCCAAACAGAGAGACATTACAGTCAGTAACAATGAGTGCCAGCCTTGTTAAAACCGGTTCATCAGAAAAATAAAAAGTAATTTCCTGGTTGTTTCACAGTGGTTACATTCAGCTCATACAGACATGCCCCCAGCTACGTACCTCACCCCCTGCTAAGGACAGGCAAGTTCAAAAATGCTCACGCCATACAAACTGAAAGTAATGATCCTTGTGTTATGGATGTTAACAGGGAACCGTACACTCAGTCGCAGCGCAGAGCCCGAGAGGAAGCTGGAAGTGGGCCCTGTGCTGATGGAGGAAAGTGTGAATGGGAGGTCCTGGATGCTGAACCAGACCAACCCAGGGAAGATGGAGAAACAATGGGATGGATGAGTATGATACAATTCCACATTGACGAGAATTAAAGTCTGTGTGAAGTAGAATACATACTGTATGTGTTCTGAGTTTGTCACACCAAAGAAGAAAGTGTTATTAACCACCCAGTAAAATTTGAATGATTAAAAATATCAACTCAGTTGATATTCTCAGCTCCAGGACTGTGGGGGTGTGTCCTCTGCATGTGCTAAAGCCACGCCCAATCCCATGGGAGCAGTCAAGCAGCCATTTTGAAGTGACTGAAACATGTCAGATGAGTTCAGAAAATGACATGACTAACTTTGAAACTCTGAGTAAGATGAATTCATCTCTATCTCTCTGCTAGAGGTGCAGGGGTATGCTCAGGGTGTCCTCAGCGTGTCATCGAGCCACCCTTTAAGGACCGCCCACAAAATCCTGGACTGAAAACTGGAGAAAAACTGTTTGAACCTCTGACTCCACATTTCAGTAATATATCAATGTCTGTTCATATGTTTTCAGCACATTTAATGTGTTTCAAGTGTTAGTTGTAGTATTCATAGTGTTCTTTCTGAGTTGTTGCATCATACCCCTCCTGAGAAAGACTAGGGCGAGAGTCCTTGTGGGACACATGAGCATGGTGAGAGAGGGGAGTTTGTGCTTGCAGAGCTGATGGAAACTCAGCTGCAATCTGGAAGAGACTGATGAGGAGCAGATAGGGTCAGGGGGATTTAATTCTACATCAGTATAAATGGGGGCTAATGGAGACTGGCTCTTTCTGTAGCCAGCCTCGAGGGGACATTTGAGGAACTGCAGTTTCTGGCACTTCAGCGGTGGCCTCACTACGTAGCTACAGAAGTTGCTGCTTGATCAAGACCCTGTGACGATGACGAGCAGGCAGACGAGTTCCCTGAGACATTTGTGAGAGTTTGTGCAGAAACTCTTTGGTTGTACAAATCAGCTGTTGCAGGTGAAGAAGCTGGATGGGGAGGTGTGGTTACACATCATCGGTGGTTGTGAGGGCAGTTACTGAACTGAACTAATACAAGTACGAAAATACTAAGTAATTGGAATTTTCACATTTTGGTTTGCATCTTTTCCTCCATGGAAAAAAATATGACCTACCTACTCCTGATGTTAGCCTCACATGGTTAGTAGAATTTACCTGTCCTTGCCAAAAACCATAAAGAGTCTCAGTCACGTTTACAGGGTCTATTTCTTTCTTTTCTTTATGCAGTCACATGATCTCTTTCCCTCTACTCCTAAAAGCTCAGGCTGACAAAAGAGTACAATGGCAATTAAATAAGAATAGAACAGAGACAGAGAGAAAAAACTATAATGTAACCTTTCCATGCTTTGATAGAGACTCAAGTGACAAGTAAATGAAACTTGTGAGACACTTAAGTAAAAAGCTTTGGTTTCCTGACCTCATTAAAAAAAAAATAAAAAATTAAAGCTGCAAGCAGCATTGAACGGGCCCTCGCACTCCCGCACAACTCGGTGGGCTGGCACATCGGAAGGCACCAGCCGGAAAACGTGCGAGCCTTCGACGCTTTCAAAGCATTTCATTCAATTGACCACACACATTAGCCAGAATTGGGACAAACGGTCAAATCTGACGGAGTGCCACGCCCACACCGTTTCATCAAAATTCATGATTTTGATAACTTTTACTCAGGAAGTCTATGTGAACGGACCTGCCAAGTTTGAAGTCAATTGGATAAAATACATAGGAGGAGTTTGTTCAAATATGACCCCTTCTCAACCGGGCAAAACAGCAAAAATGGTGATTTTCATCCTTAAATATCTCGCTTCCTGTTAATTTTAGCCAATTGCTTTTTTTTTAGTAGGATATGTTTTCATCTACAATTTGGCTGAGTTTCATAACTCTGTGTCCAAAGCTGTGGCGGGGCTGCCTCAAAGAAAAATGCAAGGGGGCGCTATAGAGCGATTTCGCAGCGCCCTCTCATTAATTATGCAGCCGAACTTTGCATAATAGTGTTCTTAACAACCACAAGAAGTTTCAGACAGGTCTGAGAAAGTATCTGAAAGCACAGCAGCTTTGCCTGAAAATCATCCAAAAAGTCAATGGAGTTTGTTTTTTTAGCGAAAAAATCTGCACAGTTGGGGCGGTCGGTGGCGTAGTGGGTTAAGCAGCCGCCCCATGTGTAGAGGCTACAGTTCTCGCTGCAGCTGGCCCCGGTTCGACTCCCGCATCGGACGCCATTTACTGCGTGTCTCTCCCCCTCTCTCTGCCCCCTGCTTCCTGTCTATCTTCAGCTGTACTATCAATAAAAGGCCAAAAAAATAATCTTTAAGAAAAAAATCTGCACGGTTGACTTTGACGCGCCGTCACGGCCACACCCTCTGATGAAAAGTTGAAATTCTTTCTCAAATGTCAACCCCAAGGCCTTGACAACATCTCCACCTAGTTTGAGGTGGATATGGTCAATATTTTCCGAGCTGGACGTCATTTCATAAAAGTGGTCTTTTCTGTCGCCACTAGGAGGCGCTGTGAAATTCTCCAAATATTTTTATGGAAATGTATTCTAGGCCAGACTGCCATTATATATCAGAAGTTTGGTGAAGATTGGAGTATTTTTGGCAAAGTTATAGCACGTCGAAATTTCATGAGGACACTCCAAATTTTGTGGCCCCGCCCCTCTCACACAGTAAATCGAAAAGTTACGATTTTGATAACTTTTCATGGTCGAGGCCTTATGAACACACACGCCAAGTTTCAAACAGATAGGATGAAAGCCCTAGGAGGAGTTCGTTCAAATACGACCCCTGAAAATGACCCCAAAAACACGAAAACGCCAACTTTGAAACAAAGTGCATGCCGTACGCTTCGATATAGCCCGGGTCTCCGAGAGACTTTTTTGTGTGTCTCGGTAGTTTACATACTCCAACAAAATTTCGTGCTGGTGGATGAAACCGTGTCCAGGTGCTCCTCTGAAAACGAAAAGGTAGGTTGCGCCGTAGAGCCATTTCTGTACGCCCATGTGCGAGACCCCCAAAATACGTAATTTTACACCTGACTTTGGGGGAGTAGGCAAATTTTCGTAAGTTTTTGAGTACATATAGGCCGTCCAAAATGCGATTTACTTTGGGGAAGAAAATGACCAAACGAAAAACAATAGGGCCCTGCACACAGTGCGTGCTCGGGCCCTAATAAGGAGGAAAAGCTTTGCAGAGATCTAACCCCCAAACCCCAGAGAGCACGTCTGTCATGTCACAACCATGACACTGTTTTTGTCCTACACCAGGATCTAAACCTCATCAGTGTTTCAGAAGCAGATTTTTGCCCACATTTTCCTGGTTTGGCTGTTTTCACGACCATGTCAGTTTGCACTGGGTGGTTTGAAAATCGACCAGATCCTCTTCACCATTTCTGTGTGTGACTTCTGGCCACCTCAAGCTGCTCTGTCCAGTTTGACACAGGCTGTTTTGTAGTAACTGCATTTCAAAACTACACTATCTAAATTAAGATTCATAGAGCATGTTGTATTCAATAAATACAATCCATATGTATATACTGCATGATTTTGTTTTATCTGGAAGAAATTATTAATGCTGAGTCATGAGCGGGTATGATGCTGTGAACTGTGTGATGATTTCACACTTTTGTTTTTAAGACCTAACCTTCGTTATGTTTCTCTGAACATCATGCTTCAAACTCTTCACACATTCAGCATCACAGCAGGCATCGCACTTTTCACTGATTTTACATTTAGTGATCATCAAGACTATACACTTTATTTTTCAAAACTGTTAGATTTAGGTTCAAAGTGTAACATAACTATGAGAAATAATTTTAAAAAACCCTCCTAATTGGGACATTGAGCACCCATTTTCATGCGTTGATGAGCTCTATTGGAGAAAGGACGCAACTGAGGCGCAATCTGAAACTTTTTGTATCCCGGATCGTTATGGTGTCACTTTTCTCTCCACCTTACTCTCTCCAGACCTCCCAGAGGTATTCTTTCCCTCGTGGAGGTGAAGGATACCTGGAGGAAGTTTACATGATCAGGTGTCCCTCTTGCACACAGTGAATGCTGTATATCTGCACAGGTGATTACCATGGATGGATCTGGCATGCAGAAAGACTCTTTCCCAGGAATCTTCCAGAGAGGACACGAGGTGTGATAATGTGGATGAAAATGGCTTCTGTTGTCACTAGCTTAGATACTGCATTACTGGAATTACTCTCAAGGCAGCAGAATCCATGCAATAAGGAAGTGGCTTTCTTTTTGTTGCAGTAGAATCTGGTTTGGTGCCATCCTTTGTTGATCAAGAGTTTCTGTTAGCTGGCAAATGGTGTCAGTCCTCTGGCACAAATAAGTGTGTGTGTTTTGCTTTGGTTGTTTTAACAGTTTTAAGAAAATGGTTGTGAAGTAAAAAAACGTGCGTGGCCTCTTTGATTGACAGGTGAGTGCTGTTACAGATGGCTTGTTTGACCAACCAGGCTCACTTCTTCGACCATGTTTGGATTAACCGGGAGTTAATCCCATAGGCAGGACTGTCAAAATGCCACAGCTTCACAATGGCTCTTCAGAAGCCTGTGGGTGGTGTTACGAGGCACTAAATACAATTGTTTAAAAGGAAAAACAGGCAACTGTAATATAGATGCTTTACACCCAACAGCTAGATAGATGTATCATGTCCACTTGTTGGTAGTGTTGGAGAGGAGGTCCTCTCTGCAGAGCTGGAGGTGTGTGGGAACCTCTTTGCAAAGACAATCCATCCACCTGTGTATCACATGAAGCTGCTGATTAAACGGCATGACTGTGCCACAGGTGTGCCGTGTAATGTTGACAACAAAAGAGCACTTAAGCTGCAACTGCAGCTCTATCACACGACACCACAGCTGTGAACTGTTTCCAGTAACTGCCCCCACAACTGCGGACAACTTCACACAGGCATCAACAAAATCTATAAATGAGCAGCCTCGTCAGCTCTGTGTCACTGCATGAGGCAAATAAGATGCAGTCAGGACAAAAGGAGACTCTGTCTTGTCAAGCAATGAGGAAAACCTGGCTGCTGTGTCCACATGTTTACAGAGACCTGCTCCATCAACATCCTGGATCAGCACTCGACGGGTGGGATCCAAACTGGACTAGAGGAGGCTGTCTACATCGCTCAAACATCGCACCAAATGATCATCACTAACACTGAGGTGCAAACAAAAGAACGTGCTGCAGAATAGGTGTACACATGCACAACCCTGTTTCCACACAAGTTGACATTCTGTGTGAAAAGTCAATAAACAGAATGTGTGATCATCAAATGCTGAAAGTGAGACTGAAACGGTGGCAACGAAAGACTGAAAAGTTCATTTGAAAAACCTCCTGGTGGAACATCTCAATGACAGCAGGTCAGAGACATGATCGGGCGTCCAGAGAGTGTTTGTGAAGTAAACATGAGGAGGAGTTCACTGCTGTGAATAACAATGAGAAACTGATCTCGCCGACCATGTACATTCCAACACAGACAGGAAGGAAGTCACAGAGTCAGCCTAACAGGAAATGTGGACAGGTCTGTCAGATTCAGCCTGTTGAACTGGAACTACCTGTTAAAAACAACACAGGAGGAATCGATTGAATAATGGGCCGGGCCGTGGTTCACACTCACTTTAAAGCTTTAAAGGACTTTGAGGAACTAAAGATTTGATACAGCACACAATAAATCCATAAAAAAAGGTTAATTAATGTTGTACCTGTTGTACAGGTGAGACAGCAGCTACCTGTCTGTTTGATACAGCATTAATAATGAACCATCTACAGCAGCTGTGGTTCAACTAAACTGCCACGCTGCTAAAATAAAACATGATATGAAGTAAATAGACTCCAGGACCTGTGCGTGTCCACTGTACTGTGGCGTGCTTTGCCTTTGGGTTTGACAGGTAAATTACAGTGAACGCTCAGAGTACAGTTCAACATGTGCCAGACAGTAAATTTAAAAAGCTAAATTTAAGTTTAGTTCCAGACTAAAAAGAAAACTTTCTGCACACACTGACAGCTTACCTCCATCCCCGGGGATCGATTTAATCCAAGTGAGCGACACGAAGCACGCGGCAGCCAGCACACATCCAAACCTGAAGGAGTATACCCTCATTTCATTTCTCACGCGCGGTTCGTCTTTTTTTTCCTTTTTTGCCGGTTCCCCCTGGGCAGCAGGTGTAGGGTGTGAGAGATTCAGATTCAGGTAAAGTGCGCGAGATGTCCCGCTATGAACTGACAGTATTTCGTCTGCCTGACGTCAAAAACAAACAATAGAAAAGCGTGTCTGTGCTGGAGGAGGTGGGGACCGGAGGTGTTAATGACAGGTCACCTCTGAAGGCTTTAAAGCGCTCTACTGCGGGACAATTAGCAGGTGCGACGCAGACGTGCGTGGGCAGCAGCGACACCTGCTGGCGGGAATAGAGGACGCTTCTCCTCGGACTCCTTTTCAGCGACTGACAAAACATTTACTTCTGTTGGTTAGAGGAAAATTGGTAATTTTGTAAATGAATGTGGTATCGCTGACATTATAAAAAGCCTTTGAGTTATCATATTATTTTATGAAGTTTCCTTATTTTAGAGTCATTTTAGAAATATCGTAACATTTTGGACAATGCACCGTTTTCGGCATAAAACACAAATTTTGCCCTATCATAGCTTTCAATAATAAATAATTGAAAAGAAAAGCACCACATGTACAGGGTATTGATTGTATGTATTAATACGCTGTTGTCGTCCGCTTGTGCCGTCAGGGGATGTAGCTCAGTGGAAGAGCGCATGCTTTGCATGTATGAGGCCCCGGGTTCAATCCCCGGCATCTCCAGCTTAAGCTTTTCACACAATCGCACGGAAAATATCTTACGCCAATACAAGCAGCTTATGAACTACCTTTTATTATTAAATTGACCTAAACTCATTATCTAAAATATCACACTTTTGGAGGTGGTTTGAGTATTCCAATTTTACTGGTTTAGCAGTACCAGATTTTACTGCTTAGATCAGAATCAGAATCACTTTTATTCGCCAGGTATGTGAACACACATGTGGAATTTGACTCTGGTTTCACTTTGCTTTCTTTGTACAGATAAAAAAAAAACCAGAGACATAAATAAGAACAAAGATAAAGCTATGTACAAGAAAAAGTTTTCATCATCAAGCCTTATCACTAAATTGCATTTGAAGTCGCTCTCAACTGAAGACTGAGTAATTCTATAAACAAGTCCACTGTGATTCACACCATCACTGTCTCTCAGCTCCGACATCCACATTAGTAATCACAGTTTAACACTGCTCCGCTTTGTGGAGCTGCCTCGACCTCTCTCCCTCCACCCAAAAGCTCTTCTGGCGGTTAACCACCATCTGATCACCAGTCACCACAGGTCAGCCTCGTCACACCAGCGTCAGGACAAGTCACTGTCAATAACATTTTTATTCAGTGTACTAGCCTGTTGGCTCCGGGATAATGTATCCACAGATCCTCTATCATCAGATATCCACAGTTAACCCAAAATAGAACTCTAGCTGAATGACTGCTTATCTGTTTTTGCGAAGTTTAGCAAAAAGGCATTGTTGAAAATATTGGATATTGGTACAAAATGCGTGGTGTTCAGAGAGGGTCATTCAGAGGAGTTAACAGAGACACCATGCAGTCCAAAAAAGAGCATTTTTGTTACTATGGACAACAACAAGATGAGCCTCACACAGTCCCAGACACACAGCTCCATTCATGTATTTAACAAGATCCCCACCCAAGCCACCCACCCAGCATCCATCACCCATTACCCCAAGTGTCCTTTGACCCTCTCCCAGCAGCTGCATTCATGAGGAAGTAGCCTGTTGTCACGGTGACAGGGGAAACGTTTAATCTCCATTTACCCCCAGGAACTCTGGAAAAGTCTGTTACCAACTTTATTGTGTTTTGCTGCACAGGTAGATCATACAGTCCACCATACCGCATGTTGTTCCGCATGTTGTACAAGGCAGCACCAAAGTTATCAGGCTAGCCATTAGCAACTAGCCATTAAGAAAGAAATGTATGTGAGGGCTAATATAGTTTTTCTTAATGAATATGAAACACTGTTGGTTTATAAAATATGCAATATGCAATATATGCAAGTAAACACGTACATCATTTCAGTTTGCAATGACCAAGCTAAGACAAAGAAATAAATTCTTGTATTATTAATATTTGTCCCTTTTTTGGAAATTTGTCTAAGTTTGTCTAAGTTTGTCAAAGTTAATTTAGTTTCTTCACAGTTATTAGGTCTCAAAATTGTACAATGAGTCTGGATAATGTGGCTCCTGGATCAGTGGTGAAATCAGTTGAAACATCTGTTGCTTATCTTGGCAGGTAAAAGAGCCCAGACATGTTATTCACATCACAGTGAAGCAAAGGGAAATCAGACAGTGTTTCATGTGCTCCTACAGGACGTCAATTACACCTGTACTTAGAGCTGTCCACTTGGGAACTGAACAGCCATGAGGTATGTTAATGCCAGCTGTAAACAGGCTCACACTTCCACATGTACAAGCTCCTGCATTGTATCACAGCTGAGTGGAAACCACCCTGCTGTGAACAAACCCGCCACTCGCAGTGATTCCACTCAAATGTGTGGGCTTAAAATGTGAAAGCAGAGAGCTCCACAATGGATAAAAAAGAATGTCCATGACAAATGAGGTAAATCTAGACTCGTAGCAGCTCAGAGAAGGCTGTCACTCGATCCGCCTGTCCTGCCTCAGAAACAGATCAGAGGAATCAGGTTTCCCTGCAAAAACATCACATCAGTCATACATGTGTTTTTACTATCAGCCATTGTTCTGCAGCAGACAAAGAGGACATTAGATGGAACTTAATGATCCCAGTGGGATCGCTTCAGCCGCTAACAGGAGCAGGACTCAGGTCAAGGAAAAAAGAAAGAATATTAGTATTGATGTGAATCAGCCAATAAATATATAAACTAATGCAACATACACTTCTCTTATGCTCATCAGGACATTCCACTTTATGTTCCATAGTATGGATAGATAGATAGATAGATAGATAGATAGATAGATAGATAGATAGATAGATAGATAGATAGATAGATAGATAGATAGATAGATAGATAGATAGATCTGTCTTTGTCTGTTCTAGTTCTAGTTTTAATCCTTGCATTAAGAGGATTGTCTGTAAAATGTTAAAGCCATCATGAGGGAAGATACACATCACCATGCAGATGTTGCACACATGCAAACATGCACGCACACATGCACACACACAAAATCTAAACCCGTCTTTGCTGTGTATCACTCACTAATCCTCCCCGGGTCAAAACGCAGCATTCCAGATTGAGAGGGTGCCCTGCTGGGTTTAATTGTTTTTATTTTAGAGCAGAAGGAATCACATGAAATAAAAGCATTCATAAAAATACTGGTCAGGATGTGGAGCTGACAGATGAAAAGAGAGCGAGACGACTGAGGCCAGAGTCAAAATCTTCTCAAGTGAAAGAAAGAGGCTATTTCTGCAAACATTCAAGCCCACATTTGTCATGGCAGTGTGGCAGTGGGTGGAGTGGAGGTTGATGGGTGGGGGTTAGGAGCGGTGCTTTGAGGGAAGAAGCAAGAGAAGAGAAAGGACCCATCTGTTCATATAGTGTCAGATAAGTAAGGACGGAGAGAGACGAGGAGGAGGAGGAAGGTAAGCACTGAAACTGAACTTGTGTTTCATGCTGTGTGGCGTTTATCTGCTGGACTTGACTTGAAATTGTTGGAGTGTTTGCATTTTATCTAAGATTATCTGGTGCATGCTATAGTGAAAGGCCAGGGCCAGATGGTAACAATATTGCATGTGTCAGTGCCAATACAATCAGAATTACTGTAGAGCTGCAGGCAGTGACAGTGACAGGCTTCGGTGCAACTATTTATCTGCTGGACTATCATGCAGAACATGAAAGCAAAGGTTCTGGAATCTTTGCAGGGTAGTAGCAAGTATTTTAGAAAGACCGAGATCATGAATAAACCCACAACAGAAGATTCTCATGGTTCTATTATATCGTCTGTAGATTTGATGTTAAACAAACTCATCTAGATTTAGCTGGACTGACAGTTGTGCTGTTAATTCTAGGAATTAAGTCTAAAATGTGAGTGAAGAAAATTCAGGAATCAGCTGATTAAGGTCAGGACCTCAGTGTCAGGACACTGATTGAATGTCTTTTTAGTGTTATAAAAGCTTACATTTTGGTTTACATGCACCACAAAATGCAAACAAATTCTAAATTTGTGAAATCATAACTATTCTATACTTGTTTTGGTGTTATGGCCCACAGCGTTACTATTTTGATACAGCCTCACCACCCTCAAGCTGAAAAAAAAATGGTTATGTGCTACATGCCCAACACTTAACACCACTTTTTCTTGGTGAAGAAAAAGTGACGGCTAACTTGAGTAGCTTGAGATATTTTTCTCATGAGTTGGTTGTGACGAAAAACAACTATACTGGACTGGAATGTTTGTAAAGAGGCCAGAAACATAGAGTCTAGAAGAATGATTATGTTGCTCTGTATCTGCTAGATGGGTAAATAATCCACTGCGTAAACAATCCACATTCAAATATATTCCAGTGATAGTCAGTGGCCCAAAGTCAACAAAAAATCTGTGAAATCTCTGAACTTTGCAGCTTTCATGTATCTCACTTTAGCATTTCTTTCTCTGAAATAGAGAAAAGAAAATGTCAGCTTTCAAGAGAAATTGATTTATTTTTTTAAATACTTTCCATTATACTTTCTATTTTCCCCTTTCTATTTACTCCCTTCACTATGAGCTTATTATCCCTTGATTTAAGGGAGAATGTTTGCTGGTTTTTAACAGTCTACCCCCTTTGGCTTCTGCCCTCTTATTCCCTTTGCTGCTTTAATCTTATTACTTTAACACTGTCCTCCTCCTCCTCATCCATTCATCCCTCCCTTTCATCCTTCTCCTCTGCCCCCGCCATGCTTTAACTGAAATGGTATACCCTCTAACTTAATTAAATGAAGCATCTCTGTCTTGACACAGACACACACCCTCGCATCCACCAGTGTCCTGTACAGCAGTCAGTGGCGCCCTCCCCTCTGTATTTTATGGTAATTCCCTCCATCTTCTGATTGCATGTGGTATATTGTGTCCCAGTGGGAATACAGTATGGATGCTTCCCGTCAGCTTCATTCACTGGCAGCTTTGACTCATTCATGATGTTGTGACATTGAATGTCACCGTGTGTTCCTGATTCTGCAGTGAGAGAATTCGGTCATCTGACTGGGAATAATTTGAGCACATTTGAGTCAAAGCATGTTATGGGCATTGATTACATTTGTTAGTGCGGTCTTTCTCCTCTGATGTAAAGAACTGGAGATGAGACTGTACAGAAGAGAGCTTTGTCTGTATTTTCAGTGTGGTGGAGGGTCATTTACAGAAATCCTAACAGGATTTGGGTAAAAATAAAATGTTATTGTAATATAATAAAAAAGATATTTTAGATAAAGACTTGAATGGTGTCATGAGACCTGACACCTCTATGGTTATGATTTAGTTGAGTTTTCTTTAAATTAAAGTGGCTATAATTAATACTTTTAGAATTAAGACAACAGTTAGAGTAGAGCTATTGAACATCTTGGAACATGACGGAGCTAAAGAGACAGATATTCCCTCAGGAGCTGTGGAGACCCAAAACAGGGCTAAAATAGAGAGTGAATATATAATGAACTCCCTCCATTGGTCCTTATCCACAGTAAGTTGATGTGGTGTGGCATTCTATAGCTTTATTCACCATCTTAGTGTTGTCATGCTAATATTTTCTAATTAGTGCTGAATACAAAGTACATTTTAAATCAAGTGCTACGACTGCTGAGAACGTGTTCTACGTGTTCCTGTACTAAAACGTTTGGCCTCTGTGAACACTTTCCATGTTCAATCAATGTTTTTGTATTGCTGTATTCTGTCTTATTTACAGCTGAATTTGCAATTTGTCCCAATACTTTTTATTTTCAGAAAAATCATCTCCCAGACCAATGGATTCACAAGCACCATTGAAAATTTCTCTTCACTGAATGTTTCCTGCAAAAACATGCAGCCAAGATGAACATGTGGATTCTTGTTCTGTGCCTGAGTAATGGATGGATGCAAACAGCCTTCACAGCTGCTGTAACCCCTACGCCCTCCTCTGCACCCGTGACACCTACTGAGGATGAGAGCACCAAGCTGGTGGTATTTGAACATTTATAAGTGGCAATGCAAATGTTGAAATACATCAGTTACAGTGAAACATATATGAGCTTATTTATATCAAATCATTTGAAGTAAACATACTGAACATCCCGATTAGCCCTAACTTGAGCAGCACAAAATGTTGTACAGGTAACTATTTTATAGGACGTGGGGTCTGGATGTTGAGTTCAGGTCTCTGATGTTGGTACACCTCATTTGTGATCTAGAATTAGTGAATCTTGAATGTGAAAGTGTCCCAGTCAGACAAACTCATCTATATATGCTGTCAGTTGACAGTTTATTAGGTACAACAAGCTAAAACGCATGTAGTCGAATACAACAACAAAACTAATGTTTGATGGTTATAGTGTTCATTTTTTGTTGAAACTGGTTCATCATTTCAGAGGCTATTTGTAGTTTTGCTGAATAGTACTGTATTATACAGAGAAGTGCTTCTTCAATAAGGGTAATCAATGAGGAGTGAGATTGTAAGGTACGCCAGTCAGAGGCAGAGTTGGTCAGCTCAACCTAATATACACCAAGAATCTGATGCTACCACCTATTGGTTTGTTTTGTTGGTTAGATTCATTTTTTCAAGTTTGAAGTTTGAACTTTAGATCATACCAGGCTTGTTTGCTTTATCTTGAAGAGAATTACTTGAGGTCCATGTAGCCCTGTTTCCCCACAAACTGATATACTACCCTAGTGTTTCACCAGATAAGTTCTGATTTAAACATAATTGGTGCTTTGATTACAAAAGTGACATTCTTGCACAGCTGTTACAGGGAGAAACCCAGCACTGACTCTTGACTAGGACTATCTTATTCTAGAACTCAAGTGCTAATCAAGTGCTTTAAGTTGCCTAAAAGTAAATATAAAAAGCTAGTTTTCACTTCTTTCTATCTTTTTAGATACAGGTCTGAAATTTCTGAACCCTATTCAAGATGACTCTTGTTTTTTAATTTTCTATCCTTAGGTTACACAAGGTCATGTATGGGCCTTGAGGTCCTCAGCAGTATTAGTTGTTTGGCTTTGTTTGAGAATAGTAGGTGCTATCTTATCTCAACACTGTGGGTTGCTGTTGATGTTCTAATCTGCATAAACAGACATCTGTGTCTGAAGACTAGAATATGTTGACAATGAAACCTACATGGGTAAAAACATTCTTTTTGGCTTCTTCTTTCTTTCTGGGCGTATAGTATTTGTGGTGTTATCTTGGGGTTTAAAGTCTGTCCACCAGCATGAGTTGGGCAGAATGTGAGACCGACTCAGGCACTTCTGATGAACTTTGAGTGTCTCTAATTCTCCTTGATCAAGCATCAATAAATAATACAGCATAAGACATCAGAGGCTGCTGAACACTTTCTTCCTTCCTGACCTCACCATTGACCTTTGACTTCAGTATTTTCTCTGCAACAACTCTTCTCTGTGCTCATAGGATTGGTTGATGAAGTATGGCTACCTCCCACCCCCAGACCCCTCCACTGGTCAACTACAGGCCTGGACAGCTGTCACTAACGCTGTCAAGTCCATGCAGAGGTTTGCAGGCCTCAAAGACTCTGGAGTTGTAGGTGAGGATTACAGATGAGGTACAATTTAATCTGGTCTCCTTTACACAACTCCTTGAGTCTCATCTGGTTCTCCTGTGCTTTGCTGTGTTTAGACGAGGAGACAATGGCATTGATGAAAAGTCCACGATGCTCCCTGCCTGACCAGGGTGAACCATCCCAATCACCAGCGAACCCAAAAGCCAGGAACATGAAGAAAAGGAGGAGGAGAGCTATCTCCATGTGGACACGCAGGAACATCAACTGGAGGTATAGATGGTATAAATAGATTGTATAGACAGATAGATAGATGGAGCTAAAGAGAGATTCATTTTTGGGAAATCTAAATCTAGATTAGAATAAAGTGAACTGGACCAAAGTCTTTAACTGTCTCTCTGTCTCTCACACATTGTCTCATTCATAGGTTGCATACATACCCATCCTCTTCCCATCTGTCCCGGGAAATGATCCGCTCATTGGTCTTTTATGCTTTAAGAGTGTGGGCAGAACCAACACCACTGGAGTTCCACGAGGTTGGTATCTTTGTCTAAATTATGACATATAGGGGAAAGATGGTAGATATGTCAGGACAGTAGCTGGGCACAGCTACCCCTGTGCTCTGAAAATCATCATCCAGCCTCACCTCTCTATTGCCCTCTGTCTTTAGGTAGGCAGTCCAGACGCAGCTGACCTACAGGTAGACTTCCTCCATGGTTACCACGGTGATGGCTATCCCTTTGATGGGGCAGGCGGTGCAGTTGGTCATGCTTTTTTCCCATCAGACCCTGACCGGGCAGGAGGAGTTCATTTGGATGCAGAGGAGGAGTGGACCTTCAGGCAGCCAGGTGGTAACATTATTCCATTTTTCCATTACGGTGCCGTGCAAACTAGAACCAGAACCTGATGGTAATTGCCACATCTGACAGTAATTCACTTTGAGATATTCATTAGCAGTGGAATATAATAAAGCAGCCAGTAAAACGTCCCTTTTCCTCCATTCTGTCCAGTCGACATACCCTTGCTAGTTGTATATTCACAAAATTTGCTGTGTCATGGTTCCCAGATGAAGAATCCTACTGAGTTTTTCACACACATTTCTACCACTAAAATTCTCTGTTTCACCTCACTGACACGTTCAGTGACTTATTTGTGGTGATATCGTGCAGTATTTTTTCCAGTTTTTCATCCATCCTTAATATTTGCCATCAAGGCCTTTGGTCAGACATGGATCTTGTTTAGGAGACATTGTTTGTTCCAGAATTGGCCTAGGGACATCACCCAGAGTAGTTACTCCACTTTGTTGTGAGAATGAACATCACCAATAATAATAAAGCCAATATTGCAGGATAGAGTGCCAGAGCTGCAATAAAACATGGGTACTCAGGTGTTTGCATCACTGGAAGTCCCCAATCCTAGTGATTTAGGGGTTTAGGGGTGCTTTAGCACAGAGATGCCTAGACTTTTTGCCTTAGAGGGCCAAAACTGAAATTTAACGTTTGGTCACATGCTCCATACTTCTGTAATTCCTATTGTATTGTTAAAATACAAAATGGGACTAGGATCCCAAACTCCCCTGACCTATGATGAATCTCAGATTGAGATTCAAGTTTAGTTTACATTTGTTGAAGCAGGACACTAGCTTCATTTGTTGCCACAGTGTCATTTTATTAGGGCCCAACAACTTGTAATTCATTCCAAAGAATATAAATTGGCATTTTTACAGCATAGGTTTGGTTTGTCATTACAATTGTCAATACAAAGCATTGACTTTGTAGGAAAACTATTGGATTACCATGAAATTGCTGATGACATTCATGGTCCCCTCAGGATGCACCACATTGATTTTGTTGATTCAGCCTGTTCTGTAGTGGGTCAGAAAGGTCAGACTTTACATGTGATGCCCTTACATCAGGATTCTCAGAAAAAAAACATTGTCAGTGTTTGTTCTGTCCAACAGCTCCATCTTGTAGCAAGTATGAACATTACATCCTTTAGCAGCTGATCGCAGGGCATTAGGCCATATCAGACAATGTGCCATCCATTAACCATCTACCAAAAGTGAAAGATAAGTCTGAACATTATAACTACTTGTACCTTCTTATCAGCTCATCATTTTCTTATGTCTTTCTTTCTCTCTTTCCCTCTTTGCCCTTTCAGCTTCTGAAGGTACTGATCTGTTCACGGTGCTGGTCCATGAATTTGGCCATGCACTGGGCCTTTCTCACTCCTCATCCCGCCATTCAGTGATGAGGCCTTATTACCAGGGTCCTGCTGGCGACCCTCTCCACTACAGCTTGGGACCTCAAGATCTGATGACCATCACACAGCTCTATGGTAGATTGACCTGTGTATGAAAGGTTTTAAATTTAGGGTGTAAATTTTTGGTCACAATCCTGATCCTGGTTGGCCACAGCATTATAGACCCCAATTCTAAAACAGTTGGGACATTGTGTAAAACATGAATAAAACATAATGTCTGTTTAAACTATATTCAATAGAATCCAGTACAAAAAAGAAGATATTTAATGTTCAAACTGATAAACCTTTTGATTTTTGTAATTACACACTCATTCTGAATTTGGTGCCTGCAGCATGTTGTAATAAAGATTAGACACAGGCATTTGTAGAATGCTCCAAAAACATCTATGTGGAACCATCCACAGGTCAACAGGTTCATTGTGATGATAGTATCATGATTGAGTATGAAACGGGCACCCTCGAAAGGTCGAGGACGAGATGCGGTCAAGAAGTTAAGACCAACAACACTAACTCAACAACATCCAGAAACACAACCTGAGCGCAGATGGGCAACAACAACTGATGTGCTGTGGTCTGAGTTTACATCAAATTGTGTTTGAAAATCATAGAAGATGTGTCCTCTGCTCTACATTTATGTTTTGTATTTTTTTGGAATTAGGGTTTTAAAAAGAAGACATAATAACTCCATTATTGTGACTTAAGATCTTCAGATATTAAAAAAAAAAAAACACAAAGGGCATCAAAGTCTCTATGGATAAATGAGGACAGCTGTGAGCTGACCTCTGGTGGTTATAGAGGAAGTAAAACAGAAAGTGCCATTTGTTCTGCCACTTTTATCCTCCACATCATGCTCAGATGTTCATGTGAAAGCCTCGTATTGTAAAGAATCAAAGGCAAAGAGCAGGAAATCTCCACGATTCTTAATTCATTTTGCCTGTCCATAATGTCATGCATGCTTCCTCCACCCATCAGCAGCTCTTGCGACAGATAGCTGCATGCTCGGATACGGAAACCTTTGTTCATCTGCATGAGTATCAAGCAGCTGCTTTGTTGCATTTGATACATCCTCCTAACTTGGCTTCACGACTGCTGTTTCTGGAGGAAGTTTCCTTTCTTTATGGAAGATGACCACAACTTTGGTCCAAACATAGCAATTAAAAACACAAATATGCAATGCACAGCTATGAAATGTTGCTGTCCCCCAGAGGATAAATCCTCCTGACTTTATAGGAAGAAGATGAAGTTGAGATGAGTCATTTTTTAGTTTCCACATTGGATGAGTTGCCCTAAAATTTGGCACATATATCCATTTTATCTGGCGACATCATTAGATCACACTTATGTTTATGATGAAATACCTGCCAGACAATAAACTGAGATGTTGACACAGTAGAGATTACACCTGCTAAACATCAGCAATGTCTTTGTGAGCATGCATTTAACTAGCATATATTACTACAGTATAAGTAGCATTTAGCTCAATTCAGCCTCACAGAGTCACTCGTTTGGCAAACTGAGCATAAACAGACGTGATAATTCATGTCTGTTGAGTATTTTGGCCCTCACATTTAGGAGTTCATAAGGCCAACACTTTGACCAGAGCAAAAGACCCTCCATACTACCCTAATAATTATGAAATAATGTGTCTGTCTGCTGTTGTTTTATCATTACAGTCACAGCATTTCTATTCCATCTGCTTGTTTAGTCTGAAATTTGTATTTTGATTTAGGTAAAAGAAATCAGCTGCTGGCCACTGAAGCTCCTCGCCTCGCCCCAGAGCCTCAGTTGCACCACAAAGGCCACCAGCATCATCATCCCAGATATGGGTATGACTCACCAGATAAAACAGATAATATAAAGAGATAGACTACGCTATGTGACTTCACATTAGAATGCTGAATGAATTCGTCTCAAGTGTTTTCCCCAACAAATGTTAAACATGTCAGTGTAAATTTGTTCACGGCTCTACAACATCCATTATATTTGTATGCATATTCTCAACTACATTTAGATTTAGTCTAACTTGTGTCTGGGCTCATGTTATGAAACATGATTTGCATATTTATTACAAATTGACACAATTCAACAAACAATCCTGTCCCATCTCTGCCAGACTGGTCTTACTGGTAGTGTGTTATGGTCATAACAGTATATATACAGTATATAAACATTTACATTTACGGTCATTTAACTGACACTTTTAACCAAAGTGACTTAAGTCAGTTTCATCATGTTAGTGTCTCGTCTTTGTCATGAGAAAACTAATCAAGACAAAACAAGTATTGTCTTTGGGTGTTAAAGGTAATCTTTGATTTGATCCTAGCAAATGAAAGCATAAAGCTCTTTAAGTAAGTCTCAGTGTGTCTTTTCTCCCTCCAGTCCCTTCATAGATCGCTGTAACACCAGTTTTGATACCGTGGCAAGGATTCGCGGAGAGACTTTCTTCTTCAAAGGTCTGAACACACGCACGTCAAATTAGCAAATGGTTCCCATAATCCCTTCCGTATCCACTTCCCTCAGCCATTCTTTTACTCCTTCCAGGTCTGACAATGTGGCGAGTCAATGGTGGCGGTTTGGTATCAGGTCGTGGAGCTTCTGTCAGGAGGTTGTGGAGAGGTCTACCATCTGACCTACCTGGACTTCAGGCTGTGATGGAGAGACAGTCAGATCACGCCATCATCTTTATCAGTGGTATGTAATGTTTTTCGGAGGTTTCCTTTTCCACACATAATCACTCATTAGCTTAACTAATGTATCCAAGTTGTCCTGCTGCAGGTTCCCAGTACTGGCTATTCAGGGATCTGTCCCTTCAAGAAGACTACCCTCAGCCCCTGTCTGCCCTCAGGATGGGGGTAAACTTAGCTGGAGCAGATGAAGTGGACGAGGAGAAGGAGCGGGAGGGAACAACAGAGAGGTGGGGCCTGGTCTGGGACCCAGAGGAGGGCCCTGTATGGGGGAACATGGGAGGCACTGAGGAAGAGAAGCAAGAAGACACCTGGACTCAGCTGCTCAGAGAGGGGGTCAGTGGGATCACCACAGACAGTGATGGTAAGGACAGTAATCATGTTTGTGTTTGGTCATCATGTAAGATCTGTCTGTAAAAACCCCAAAGCGAGAACATTCAAATTCTCACTTTAATTAAGTTAAACTCCTGTTTAACTTCTGTACAAACACTAACACTCCCCCGGTGCTCTCAGCTCACATTCCAGGCAGCTAACAAACTGAGCTAACATTAGCTAACAGCAGCTATAGTCGGCAGCAGTTTAATTCACCATCCATCAGGAAACTCTGTAAATCACAGAGAGTTGAGGAGTAGCAAAATTGTTGTTTTTGGTCTCCAATTTTGACATTTTAAATGAATGATAATATTTCTCCATAATTGCTGGATGTTATATGAATTTCAATAAGGAGGACTGGATTTGAAGTATCAAAGTTCAAGTTCATTTATTATTCTTGTACAAGAAAGAGCGTTTAACAGTGCAACACACACGAGGGATTACAGAGAAAAAGAGCTTTGACACTTAGTGGGCTGTCTTGGACACCTCCCCATAGATACAGATAACATCATAACGTCTTCTTAGTTTCCGTAATCAGTAGTCAGTGTTTCCCTAATCTAAATGTCACCACTCTGACCTGTCCCTGTTCTGTTCTGGACTTCCTCTATTTACACATTAACCTGCCAGCCTTAGCAACAAACTCATATTAAAGAAGTGAAAACAGAACATGTGAGGAGCAGGAACTGTATGTAATGTACACATTGTATGATTTAAAACATCTGAAAGCTAATTTTTATAATAGATGTGTAACAAAGCAACTTGTTAGCAAGTTCACCATGTCAACTTCAAAGGCGATGATGTGTCACTGCTGATCCAGGTGGGCAAAAAAAAAGTTAGTGCAGGTTTACATTTATTTTTATTTTTATTTTATTTTAGTTTTTATAAAATAACTATAAATGAGCTGAAGATAAGCATGAATAGAGGTTTTACATGAGAGAGGTGATTAGAAACATTAACTGGATGGTGGATAGAACATCGTACTCATCGAACATTGTACTTGTGTAATTGTGATGTATGATAGAAATGTATGTGACTGTTTTGTAAATACACATTTTCCAGAGCACAGAGAAAAAAATGTCTGACAAGTTCAGATGAGGGTCAGGGGTGGAGAGGGTTTGTAAACAGGCAAGCACTTTGCAGCTTTTGTCAAAGTCTAAATCTGCCCTTTCAAACATTTAGAAAAATGCACATTGTTGGTTGTGAATAGTTCTCTCCCCCCTCTCTCCAGGCTCTGTTTATCTCTTCAAAGGAGACTCCTACTGGAAGTTCATGTTTCCAGGCTCTTCACCGCTGGACGGATACCCACGATCCTCTGCTGCAGACTGGCTGGATTGCAGTGACTCCTCCTCATCCTCACCTGTGCAGGACAACTTCTCCTTATCTCTGTCTCCACCGGCAGGAAGGCAGGAGTTCAGGGAGAGATGGAGGGAGGAGAGAGAGAAGGAGGAAGCAGCAGCAGGCAGGAGGAGGGGCAGACACGGAGATACACATAAAGGAGGAGGTTCACACATCTGGACTCAGTGCAGCTGCCAAAATGGAGCTCTGGGTAGCAGGATGGCATTTTTTAATGCAGCCTTGCTGCTGATTACATGCACACTGTTGGCTGTTTAAAACTGCACAAGACAAAATAAGTCAACTACCTTTTGAGTCTGAATCAAAAGAGTCATCTGCAAACAATCATCATGAGATGAGAAGAGCAATAGCACTCTCATTGTCAGTACGCAACAGGGGTCAGGATGTGGTTAGCTTAGCTTAGCATAAGGAAGCAGAATAAAACCTGGTAATTTGTCATTTTGGTGTCAGATAAGGTCACTGAGCATGTTTTCAGCGTGATGAGTCTGGCTGTTGCTTGCCAACAAGTAGCTCCAACACATGATTATTCTTTGCCCTATATTGTTTGTGTTTGGATGAAACAGTGTTTGGGGCTGCTTCCCCATGCTTCCTGGTGAGCCATGTCTTAACTTCAGCTCTGTGCCCAAAAGAGTGTATGAACACTGATGCAGCAGAACCAGAAAAAAAAGAAAACATGATGCCAGCATTATCTAAAATGCAACTTAGCCACCAACCATTTGGTTGGGAAACTCCAGTGACTCAAGTATGGTAGTAGTGGCCTAAGTTGGCAAAAGTACACACATTCTTTACTCAAGTGGAAATACAGATACTGTATAAAAAAAAGAGTGGTAAATGTAGAAGTATTGATTCAACCTTCTGATAAAGTACAGCCTCTGAAATGTACTCGATGTACAAACGTAAGCACATACTCTCTTGGTTTCTCTCAATTTCCATCTGTCCTGTGTGATATGCAGAGGGTTAGCAAAATAAATTATAATAATTACAATAAATTCAAATTACTTCCCACCTCTGGTAACAGCTAATATTTGCTGCAGCGTAGAGGAGGAGCCTACAGAGGTCTAGTTTGCAACTCCACACCAGCTTTCACAGAGCTTCCACTGGAGACCCTCAAGGTTTTATACAATTTGTCACATACAGTAGTCCCAACCACCCGGAAAGACTTAGAGACAGACAGGAGACGGGAATCCAGTCCATTCATCTTAAACATGAGAGCAAAAAATGTGTATGTGTAAATATCTTGAACTATGCATTTCAGTTTGGTATATGGTTACTGGTATGTGATCCCTCTACACAAGAAATGACTGACAAAATAAAATAAAAAAAATACAGTTTGGTCATCGTGTGCTAACACAGATAACAATAATCAGCTCTTTAATCTTTTCCAACAGCAGCTCATCTGGATGGAAACATCTGCTTTGTCCTTCCAATCAGGAAGAAAGAATCTGAGAGATTTTCACAACTCATAAAAGCTCTGCTTTTTGATCTATAATAAATAAGGAGGACACAGAATACCATAGCTGTCCTTGCATATATTTGTGGAGTGGAAAGTGCAAAATTTATATTGAACTCACTCACGCTGTGATGACTTCAGCACAAAGAAACAGCATGTGTCAGTTATGAAGTATCACTGTAACGCTATTTTCATCAAAATGTGTTAACCAAGATGAAGTTCTTATTGGATCATGTGAATGTGCTTTATCCTGACAGGTTCTTGTTCACATGGAGATAGCAATTGTTAGTTTCTGTGCTGCACATATTTCTGGAACTTAATCTCTTAAGATTATTTCCCGGCCACTTCAGTTGTGAGCTGTCTGACTGGAGTGGACTTTTCATCAGATATGGGTATTCCACAGTGGTTATGATCATAATGAATTAGACATTCTGGATTTGAGGTAGACTGGTTTGTCATATGCACTGTATTCTCATGTCACTCTTTATGTTGCATGAAGGCCTGAGAGGGACAAAGTTACTCATTTGATTATAAAAAACATCTGCTCCATAGACTTGCAAAATAGATGTAGCTCATATCACACAGTATTATTTATATTATGTTTGGTTCTTTTTGTAGAAATGTCAATCCATAATAAAGACGTAAAAATCAGGTCCAGAAACATTTTATTTTTCAGTGATGATATGATGCTCTCTGGGTTTGAGGGGAAGTCAGATCAGCGTATTGTTGTACTTCCTTTTTGACAGTCACAAGAGAGTGCAACAAACACAAATTGAATTCAGTGTATGAATTTTGAAAGTTGCAACAATCAATGTTTTACACTAAAAATTGATCAAATGACATGCATAATGTCAAAGGGAGTGGTAACAACAATTCTGAAATTCATCAAAGTCTGATTAACTGTATGCATTGACAGTTCATACACTAAAGGTTTAATCATTAATCCCAGAATAAATTGACTGGGATAGAGGTGGTGCTTGCCCCTTCGTCTTCATATTTTCTTTAGCCATCAGTGAGTCATTCTTTTTAACACGGTAACAGTATCTATGATAGTGCCCAGCATCTCACTGTGTGCATAGCTGAAAAAATGTTTTAGACAAAGCCAAAGGGGGAAATAGTGCAGGAGAAGGTGGATGTCAGGTAGTGAGGAGATCCAAATGGTACAGGAGGCACAGAGAGAGAAGGGTTAATGAAAAACACAAAAACTAGAGTAAGACATAAGAGCATTAGATATGGACATGCCCTTAATGCAGAGGAGACTAAACAATCTGGCAGGTTTTGGAAGGTTGAACCAGGATTATGTACTGCACTGGTGACTGTATGACAGCGTGCACAAATTATTAACACATGTTAATATGCAAAGGAGAAAGTAAGATTACATTAATATTAAAAAGTAACCAAGTCCACGGACTGAGGAGGTCCGGTGCATTAAGAGGGTTTCAGGTGGATGGGAGGGTCAACAAAACATCTGACTTTGACAAGTTCACTAACCAGCTCACGTTAACCATAGTGCTGTCACACCAAGCTTAGACTGAGCGTGCAGTTCTGCACTTGCTGTATATGTATATGGACTGTATCTCTCAATATGAAGAGGGTTGATGCTTAAACATATTTTTGGATTCATGGCTCGTTCTTTTCATTTCTGGACTGTTTTATTTACATGTTCTTAATTTGTGCTGCTGCTCATCTTGCAGTAAAAATACAGTAAAATAATCTCATAGTATTAGAACAAATATACTGATAATGTTATCCATTATATTTTTGCTCTCTTTAAATACATTAACACATATTACAGTCCTCCATGAAGACACGTGGGTTTAAAAAAAAAACAAAAAACATTTAACATACTGTATATAGTCAGTGCACAATAACCTAGTCAAGTCAACACTGCCATATGTTCAGGACATACAGAATTTCTGGTCAGGACGCTCTTGGTGGTTCCAGGGTAGAAGATGCACACAGTGGGCACAGGGGCTCTGGCTCTTCTCAGTCTATGGGGGAGGTAGAGTCGTAGCGATGCACTGATACCTGGGGGAGAACGAACGAGCGAATGCACACACACACACACACTAACAGCTAATATTGGCGGCAGCAGAGATGAGGAGCCTACAGTTTGTAACGCCATACCAACTTTCACAGAGCTTCCACTGGAGACCCTCAAGGTTTTATACAATTTTTTCACAGTAGTCCAAGCCACCTGGAAAGACTTAGAGACAGACAGGAGACTGGAATCCAGTCCATTCATCTTAAACATGAGAGCAAAAATGTGTATTTGTAAATATCCTGAACTATGCATTTCAGTTTAATATATGGTCACTGGTATGTGATCCCTCTACACAAGAAATGACTGACAAAAGAAGAAAAAATGGTTTGGTCATCGTGTACTAACACAGATAATAATCAGCACCCCTTGGAGCCTCCACCCAGCTCAATGACAATCTCTTTTGTCTTCTCCACATTAGACAGTGTCGTCTCTGCAGCACATGGCCATTTGGCTCACCTCGTCCCTGTAGTTTGACTCATTGTTGTTGAGCCCCAGTTGTGTCATCCACTAACTTGATGTAGAGGTTGGTGTTGTGTTTTGGTGTGCAGTTGTGGATCAGCAGGGTCAAGAGTAAAGGACTTAGCCTGCATCCTTGGGGTGTCCCCCAAACCACAGTTTCCATTTGTTCACATTGGGTGATCGCACTGGTCAGTGATTGTGATATCAGTGTTATCACAATGCAAATGTCACTCTCTTGTATTACTCACTTTGAGACAAACCATGACAATTGTTACATTTTCAGGTGTCCCATGTTTGTTAAACCGTGCCTTAAAGGTCAGAGAAACACAAACAACACTACCACTGATGTATTAAATTCCCTTCGCTCACTACCACTGTCATTAAGCAACATACATAACCACTTAAAGGTCTAGTGGGGCTATCTGATGAGAGATAAGACTGATAAGAATGAATGTGTATGAATGGTTAGCTCCTCAAACTGATGAGCAGTTGGCACATTGCATGGCAGCCAATGCCATCAGTGTACTGGCTGTGTGAATGAGATATGTAGAGTAAGAGTGCTATAAGTGGTCAGAAGACTAGAAAAGTGCTATAGAACTACAAGCCATTTACCACTTACAACAAAATTCATCTTTGTCACATTTATTTTTCTGTGCCTTCATTTGCTCCAACTGAAACATTCAAACATGCCAAATTCACAACAGCCACTACCCCCTGCAGAGTGTATAGAAGGAGACTGCATAGATGAACCAACCAATAGTCTGGAGTCCTGCGGCAAGGAAGGAATCCCTCACTGGCTTCCCACCACAAAGAAACACCAACTACAGCATAAAACAATAAATCACTGAGCAAGGCCAAAAGAACAGCTATTGTGAGTTAAATGTTTTCCCCTGAGCTACTAAATATCATAAATCACGTTGCACCTGTGATGCCCCAGTCTAGGGATGCCTAGAACATAACTAGAAAGGGCCCCATCTTCTGAGTTCCAAGCAGCCAAGACTATGATTTATTCACAAAATTCAGATCAAACAACTATAACTAAAGGTATCAGTTTCAAGGTGGACCAAGGCCAAAACAACCACCAAAGTAATTCTATCTGGAAAATAAATGACTTACCTCACCTTGAATGTAGTGCAGTGAATCCAGTATCCCTATTTTGAGACAAAAGTTGGCACACTACATCATACAGCCAATATCTTAATACCTTAAATAAACTATATTTCAGAGAGGTTAGCTTAAAAGTTACTTAAAAGATCAATTTAATAACAGGTAGTGAGATCAGGGATGCCAGGGTCTTATTTCTTTTTGCAGGATACAAACCAAAGGACACAAAAACAGACTGAACAAACTGAAAAGCAGCTGGAAAACCAGACAAAACTAAACTTAATAGACAGGACTAATCAGACACAGGTGAAACAAATCAGGGGCAGGTGCAAAATAAAAAAGGGCGGGGAAAAAGACAGTAAGTAGAAAACAAGACAGACAATGGAACTACAAAATAAAACAGGAAGCACAGAAACAAACTTAAAATTATGACAGAAACAACTGGAGCTCATGTGTATAACCGAGACACACTGCTACAGATCGATCGAACAGCGCTCTGGGATATACATCACAGATGGACTGCTCTACACAGTAAGTGGACTCAGCCTGCTACGGGGACCTACGGCCCCGCCTGAGGCAGCTTGCTGGGGGAGGAAACTATGTTCTATGTTATATGTAGCACCTTGGTGAAGCGCTCTCATTTCATTATGTACTATGTATATGGTTGAAATGTCAATAAAAGCCCTTAAATCTTGATCCCTGAATCATCTGTAAACATGATTGATGTTTTTGCAGAGGTGACAAGCTGACTGATATTTGAAAAGCAGGAGATGCAGAAAACACCTAACCTATGATTACTATCTCCGTCTTATCGCTGCAATGTTTGAAGGAAATTCTCAAAGCATGAGTCTTGAGGCACGCCACAGTGCATACCCATCATGAAATATAGAGTCATCAATATCTGCACTGAGAACACCAGTCTTTTAGATTGAGGGGCAATGCCACTAGGCCTGGGTTTAAGGCAGTCTTGATCAGTGGTACCAAAGACTCTCTGAAGATAACAAAAATGGAGTGAAGACTTTTGTGACCTGAAGACGATAATAACAATACTGCTATTTAGTCCATATTTCTGTTAACACTAATATTCCTCATTTTATACACTGATTATCTTGACCTGTCAGTGGGTGAATTATATTAGGCAGCATGTGAAGATTTTGTCCTCAAAACTGATGTGTTAGACACAGAAAAAATGAGGAAGCATCCGGATTTGAGCAACTTTGACAAGAACCAAATTGTGACTTGCAGTATCTTTCAAAAGTGGTCGAGGAGAAGTGCTGAACTGCAGATGAGTTACCGTAGCTCAAATCGGTGGCCATGTGAGCATGAATTGAGCAAGAAGGTGACCTGTTTTGATGGACCAAATGCTCAAAACACACATTCACTTCAGTCTAATAACTACACTCACTCACATATTAGTACATACATCAGTCGGAAATACAGTCACAAGATACCCAAACCTCTCTATCACATTTTACACATCATTCTCTCTTACACATTTGCACATCACAGTGGTGCTTCCAAGATAGTGCGACCCAGCCATGTTAGCAAGTGACCGGAACTATGAAAACTAGTTTAAGTATCACATTTTAGTACTTTAACCCAAATAAGTTATGGCTGACTGGCTTTAAACAACATTTTGAACACATTTTTTTAAAAGTATTTGTTGGTTAGACAATGTTAAATAACCCTTTCTGTATTTATTATGTATTCAACTTACAAATATCACATATGCATTTGCATAGATGTAAAAATAAATGTTCAGTTTGAAACACACATTACTTGAATCAGTGTTCAAACTATTCAAGCAAATAAAGAAAACTATGTGCGCTTCAATACATTGGAGAACAGAGGACCCTCCCCAAATCAGATTGATGTTCACAGCATCATGTATCGCCATGATCGGGTTATTATTGGAGTGAATGGACGGCATCTCTGACCACTGTGGACGGGTTTACGGTCAACTGAGAACCCAGAGCATTTCGTACAGATGTGGAAGGATACCTTTTGCGTAGTATCAGACGCCCAGGGGCATGACAAATTGACGGTGTTCTGGGATTATGGGTAATGTAGGCCTTTAATAAAACTTTATTTCTGAGAACTGAAGGAGAAAAAAAAATCATACTGAGGGCAACAACATGAAGCTATCTTACTGTTGAATTATCAACACGACACTTTGATGTGTTTCTGTTGAGAAATGTCGATGATGTCATTAAAAGAAATCCTTAAAATAGTGAAAAAATACTCCCGGGCAGAGAGTCCTCGGTTCTCTAATCACATTGATGCTCGCAGTGTTGTGTATCACTGTGATCGGATTATTAATTATTATGGAGTGAATGGACAGCGACAGCCTCTGCTCTGAGCATCTCTTACCGCCGCAGACGGGTTTACATTGGAGCCAAATGAGAACCCAGAGCGTTTCATACTGACATGGAGGGTACCTTTTGCATCAGTATCAGACACCTAGGGGCATGACAAATTGTTGGTATTGAATGAATTGGTTGGGAATGAATGTATGTCAATGTATTAATGTATGTTAAGACAATCATACATTCATTCAGTCTATCACATTCTCACGGCCTTGAGTTTGACACATGTAATATAAAGAATGGACAGAATCTGAGAGTTCCTTTGATTTAAATTTGATGTTCCAGTCACTGTAAATGAATTTGATGGTCTATGGTGTCAACTGCAGCACTGTGGATCAACAGCAATGTCAGAGCTCCTGGCGTTAAGGATATTACTTAGAATACTTAGACTATGTTCACATATTAACAAAAATAAAATATAGAAATTAATTAAAAAAAAACACTAAACATAGACATTTTCCAACCTCTACATACACCTTTTCATGGAAATGGTGACCCCTGATGGCAGTGGCATCTTTCATACAGCGTCCTTCAACAAAGAAAAAATAGTTTAGAAATGGCTCGAGGAACACAACAAGTTTAAAGTTGACTTGACCTCCAGATTCTCCAGATCTCAGTCTAACTGAGCATCTGCGTGATGTGCTGGACAAACAAGTCTGACCATGGAGTCCAGGGTTAGGGGTCAGGGTTATCGAACATTTTTTCCAGAGACTGACTAAAGATAAAAAATAGTCTCTTGGCTTAATCTTTACAGAAAAGATTTATTAATGTACACTATCCTTGTTAAATCAGCCAACAAGATATATAAATATAACCCCTGTTAAAAATAAGAGATTTGACTTAAATTATTAAAAGTTCAGTATGTTGCTTAAGCACACCTTTCATTAGTGGAAGAATATTGGAGATCACAAAGCCCTTCTTGGTGTGTACCATTAAGTCATCAGGATTTGCCACTGTCCTATCTTCCGTCGACAAAAGTCAGCTTTTGAAGGGCGGAATCCTACATGAAAGAAGCTGCAGAAGTTTTTGGTCAATGATTTCCCGCTATGCTGTGACCTCCCACACTGGAACTCCCCCAGGATTACCGAAGCATCATAAAGGGGAATCCTCAGATTCCATCTCATCTGTGTGATTTACTGCAAGCTCAACAGAGAGGTTGCTGTGGTTGCTCCACTCATAGACAGATGAGTATTAAGATAAGTTGCATTCCTCACGCTCATGTCAACTTCAGTAGTTTCAGATAACATTAAGGAAAAACGTGAGTCAATCTATGGAACATACTGTGGTTCACAGATACGCCGCTAAAATGGAAGCTCAATTACGCGTCAGTTAATAATTCAGACACAGAAAATGGCCAATAAAAACAACTTATATCTTAACTTCAATCACTCTTTGTGAGAAAGACTTGACTGAACTGTGGAAGTTCAGAGGAACACTGTGAATTTTCGCTTTTATGAAAAGACAGTGTGGTGGAAAACGGAAGCACCACCATGACAAATAAACCTGAATGCAACAGCAACCGTTTCTCTCTCCCTATCTCGGCCATCATTTTGTTGCTGGCCACATGAATCCCTTTGTGTGATGAAATTAGTCAGCTTTACAGAGTTGAGAAAATGTTTTTTTTTTTGTTTGTTTTTTTCAGGTTGGGTTTTTTTTTTTGAAAGAATTCCAACACTTTCAACATATACAACAAAAAAAAATGTCAGTATGTGTGTAAAAATGTTAATTCAGCCATTTATTTATCATACATCCAGCTTGTACAGTGAAGAATTTAAATCAAACAGCCATAACACTTTCATTTAACATGAAATGTCAGACTGACTATGTCCTATTTGAAAAAAAAAACATTGGATTTCATTGAACTTTTTAATACTTGATTTTTATCATTTACAATTCTATAGAAAACTGTATTTTTATTGCTACTAAAACATTCTAAACTGATGGAAGTCAAATATTGACTTGTTAAGTAGATTGAATCTGGCATCAAACATCATCAGCATCCAGTAATAGAGGTGAAATCACATTTATTGATGATGATCAAATGTAATGATGAAATGACAAACAAAGCGGGGTGTGAAGGACACTTTTGGTTTGATGAACAGTTCTGTCAGAAAACACACTGCAGACCAATGAAAAGCATGGCACAAGTTTACAAGAACAGCAGGAATATTTATATTTATACTTGATACAGATTAGGCCCTGGACTGACTATTTGTTTGCACTGTATCGGGAGTAATTATCAATAATTATCAATTATCATTTCTACAAGGGTTCATTAACATCAAACAAAATTCTGCTTCATCTGAATATTTGATCCTTTCATACCTTTTGTCATTTATCCAAGAAACTTAAGATTTTCTACATGGATCTGATATTGTCTTATACACATCAGCAATTTAAAAAAACAACTAATACTCAGAGTAATTTTTGAGAAAAATACTTTAGCATTTACCTTTAGTTAGTATTTAATATATATTAGTAAAGTAAATATAGTATAGTATTTTTAACATTTATTTTAGTAGTTTTACTTGTAGTGTGAGTATTACTTCACTTGTATAACAGTACTTCTATTTAGATAGATAGACTATTTATTTAGATTTCTCTTAACTCAGACTCAGTTTTGTGAATATTGATGACTTTAACTCCATGAGCCTCCATGTTCAAATGGGTATAGTGGTATAGGTTGCTGACTAATAGCAATGACTCAACAGTTATCTGTTCAGGCCGGCACCACTGGAAACCAAATCAAAATGACAATGCAGTCATCATGATAAACTGCAACCTTATCAAACCCTATTAAACTGTTCTCTGATAATGTGATTTGCTGTGACTGTTGACTACTAAAATCTGCTGGCCTGTCACAAACAGACTGTCCCTTTCTGACACTGTGTGCTTTCTAAGAGCTGGGTGGGTTAATGTCAAGGACCATCAGAAGACCAGCTGAGACAGTGAACAATACAGGCTGCTAAAACCATATGTGGCAAAGTCCTGAGAGCCATAAAAAGATTTTGGAAAAGGCACATGTGATCATCTGAAACAGGTCTCTGTTGGCTAAACATATACTTTGATTAACCTCCAACCATCATCTGATTTTTTCAGATATGCCCCGCTTCAGATGGGAGCCAATTGATGTTGTCCACAGCAACTTAGTCAATAGATGAGTCCAATGGCTGAGTCGCTTGCCAAAGTGTCCTTCAGTGTTAGTTGGTGAGGCAGAGTCACAGTAACCCTTCACTTTTTCCCCACCCACATTTTCCTAGCCCTCCAACGATGGGCAGAACAGATATACCAGATGGGTTTGGCTCTGTTCAGAGCTCTCAGCAGCAGAGGAGGTGAAATCCATTCTACCTAACTCAGTCCATGAACCGAAAACAGGCAGAGGGAAGTCTGTCTTCAACAGCTCACTGATGATGGTCACTTGGATGGGAGCATCTCTGCTGGCCTTGGGCCTCAGGACTCTGAAATGATTTGCAGAAATCTTCTGAGATTAACAAGAAGCTCACTTTTATCCACAAAATCTTCCTGTGATCCATTCTTCAAGAAGGTTCCTGCTGTTTATTTCTTTTGCTTGACTTACTTTTAACAACCATCAGGGATTTTCACCACTGTGATCACTGTGATCACTGTGTGACTGTGATCGTCGTACTAAAAATTGTGACTCTTCTGGATTAACCAACCCACAAAAAGTAAAAGGAGACGCTAACTTTGAACTCAAATAAACCGTCTTTTTTTATGGACTGACAAAACCAAGCCACCCGAGAGAACTGTGAAAGAGCAAATTTCATAAGGATATTCAGTCAAGAAGGCTTTGATCATGGGTCTTTGCACAAGCAAGTCCACCGTCACCCTGGATCCCAGCGCTCACACCCTGAGCGCAGACCGAGCCAGCCGTGTGGCGGGGGAGGGGGACAGCCCTGAAGGGACCCCCATTTTGGATGAGGGGGTCCTAAAAGTTCAGCCCGTCAAAAGCAAAGCTGATGGCGGAGGTGGAGGAGGTGGGCCAAAGAGTGGTGCGGCAGTCAGCCAAACCGCCAAGGGCTACCTGGAGCTGGGGGGAAAGGGAGGAGTGGAGGGGGAGGCACAGACATCGCGTGACGCTGAGGAGGAAGATGAAGATGAGGAGGGTGATGAGGTAGAGGAGTTGATCAACTTCTCAGACAGTGAGGGCAGTCTCAGGAGTGAGTTCCTGGAGTAGAGAGAGAGAGAAGGTGGGAGGTGAGAGGGTGAAAAGAACGGAAGGGGAATTATAAAAGATGACAAAGATGTATGTTTGTGTGTGGTTTTTATGGAATTGCTGAATAATATTAAATAAATCTCATTTGGAACTCATTTTGTTTCTTATTATGATTCATAATTTGACATATAATCACTGCTAAACATAGTTTAGCAGTGATTATATGTCAAATTATATGTTTATTTATTTATTTATCATTACTTTTATACTCATACATCATCTTTTAAAAACTGTCCTCTGTAAGTAAAGTAGATTAATTGAGCATCTATGATTTACCTGTTACACATCCACCCATCCATCAGTTTTATTGCACATGTAACCTACATCATATCTGTAGTCAAACAAGACATCACAACTGACATCATCCCTGTGTCTCCAGAGCTGTAACAGGTCTGGGACATGTTTAGCTTAGCGAAGCAAAAAGACTAGCTCTAGCACCCTGTATCTTGCAGTGTCATTATATTCATTATTTATTCTAGTTAGTCATCAGTCATCCATGTTGGGGAATTTTATTTACTAAAATTACTTCACTTATGTAATTACTCAACAGCTTAAGTGATTAATTTAATCAAAGGTGCATTCCAACAACGACAAAGACTCTGCCCTCACACAGCCATGTCTGTCTCCTGGAATAAAGGTTTATATACTACTCTTTGCCTAATATATTATATTTGCATCATTTCCAGTTAACCAAGCATTGTGTTGTCCCAGTGAAGAAATCAGTAGTCTTGTGGGGCCACAGTGGTAGCATTAAAAAAATGTAATAACCTTAACACAGTTGATACGTCTGTGTTTCTTCTGCATCAAATACGTGTAGTAGTTAAAATACCATTTGGAGGATTTAGGTAGCTTGGGTCTGGTGCTCTCTCCCAGACCAGTACCCTGAAAGCCCAAACATGAAATTGTATCCATTCCCAATAAGACAGCAAATGCTGATGTAACAGAGCATCAATCAGTAATGCATTAAGGTCGAGTTATACTTTATGTGCGTGCATAGCAGCGAGGGTCAGTCAACTTATAGCACTAATTTCAGACCTGTCTGTTCACCACAGTAAATGGTAAATGGACTGTACTTTTATAGCGCCTTTCTAGTCTTCCGACCACAAAGTTACACTGTATATCTCATTTACACATTCTCACACATTCATATACTGATGGCATTAGCTGCCATGCAAGGTGCCAGCTGCTCATCACGTTTAGGAGCAAACCATTCATACACATTGTATATTATCTGTCTAATCTTTATACTATATTGTACAGTGATATTGATGCATTTTTGCAAATCACAATTCTTGCTTGTGTTTAGTGAGTTATAACTACACAACATAGTATTTTTAAAGTTAGAAATGATAACTCTCGCTGCACATTTGTAAAATGTAATGTTGCATTAACAGTAATCAGAGTCAGGGACTGGGGTTAGGGTTAGCGTCTATAACATTAAAAAAAAGAAATACATGGAAGGGGCACTTTGTCAGACTTGAATGTGTTTGGGTTGTGTATAGACAGCCACTGACCCAGTTTCCCCAGAATTTCATAGTGACTCAGTTTCATCACCAACTTTTGATGACTCTCCTGCAGTGGACACACAAAGGTGAAACTGACTTTTATCTTTTATCTCTAACACATGTTATTACTCATTCACATTCCCTGGTATTTATTCAGAAAGAACATTTTCATATTTGCTGGAAAAGAAGGTTAACTTCAGTAATAATGTGATTTCTGTTGCTAAGGCCTCATTAAAAAAATCATGATGAATAATTATGAACCCCTTAACTTTATTTTAGCAGCACCATCAGATCAAATATGACCTTGACCAGCACTTTGGTCTATGACAAGGTTTCTTAAAAAACTCATTTGCATCAGATTTGCCCAGATGTTTACACTCTACACATGCAAGAAATGTCAAAGTCTGATTTGTTATGCTGTAACATTTACTGAGCATATTCACGAGAAACTTTTTTTGATTTTTAAGACTCTTTGGTTTTCACCCCTACCACCTTCCTTCACTGGCATGAATTTGAAAATGAATTTCAATTCCAGGCCAGAATCATAGATAATCCATACATTTACTATCACGATTTATGGAGTGAATGCATCATATCAGACTCACATGCATGTGAGGATCCATCCATCCATCCATCCATCCATCCATCCATCCATCCATCCATCTCCCCAGCAACACATTCTAGCTCCTTCTGCAGGATCTTAAGGCACTCCCAGGCTAGATGGCCTTTATAGTCCTTCCAGCAGGTTCTGGGTCTGTCTTGGGATCATCTCCCAGTGGGATGTGCCTGGAACACCCCCAAATCCTTTGCTCCCAACCTGGAGGGTTTGGAGGTGCTGACTCCCCACCCAGTCACTTCATACGCGCCTGCAAATGCTGAAGGTCAAGGTCTGATGGAGACAACATAATCACATCGTCTGAAAAAAAGAGATGTAATCCCTAACCGGACACCCTCCTCACCTAGCCTGGCTATCACCAGACTATTTCACAAGTGAGATAGAGTCTGGGAACCACCTAGTCAATTTCTCGTAGGGGAGGTGTGGTTAACGGCTGCCCATGGCTGTTTACAAGAAGGAAAAGCTGTAATTGTTCCCAATCTCCACAAAAACAGAAGGCAAAACAAAAAAAAAATGGCACCGGACGATTACTGTCATTTGTGTAAGATAAATATGAGAGAAGGTGGTCTTAAACAAACATGTGCACATGTTCACATGACAGCAGTGCAGCAACAGCAGCAGCAATAAAAAAACAGGTCAGAGAACCCCCATTTTGGAGAAACAGACAGAAGGTATGGCAAGAAGGTGAGGTAAATAAGTAAATATTTTCATACACTTTAACTGATATTGATCGTTCCTTGGTTGCTAAAATACAATTCTCTGCTGACCATCTCCACAGTAGTGCTTCACTTTACTGCTGTACAATGACTTCTGTCTGCTTCTTGGATGGCTTCAATGGATAAGTAATCATACAACCCTAAAAACGCAACCCATCCCACCACCTTGGTGGCAGTAGCTCAGTCCATTAGTTTGGGACTTGGTGGCCATTTCAAGTCTAACATGGACTACATAGGGTATGGTTTGTGAACTGGTAGCTAGAGAGGTGTCAGTTGACCTCCTGGCGGCACACAGGGGTACCAGCCCTTTACTGCTCCCAGGAAATTGCCAAGATCTTGGCAACACAACAGGGTGCAATCCCATGAGGGCAGTGTTCATTTTGAGCTGTAAGTTACAGTCTATCTGATCTGAGTCTGTTTCACTAGTGGTCTTGTCAGCACCAAGCACCCAAGCGCAAAATGAACCTTTCAGTGTTACTACTAAATTCACTGAGACAAGCTTCAGATGCGGCAAAGTGGTTTTACTTTCTAAGAAAACCACCACAGTTATTTATCTGTTGCATCACTGTTGTTTCCTGAGCCTCCCTCTGATGAATACTGGTCCTTGTTACCTGTGAGAAAAGCTTTGTTTATACTGTTTGATGTGGTAATTAGTAAGATTTGCTGTTTTTCGTCAATAATATTATCTGCTTGAAAAAAAGTGACCTTTTGGAGTTAGTCTCGTTATTTCTGTCACATAGCAAATGGCACAGCTTGAGGGGAACATGGTTTTCCCTAGATCTACTTTTCTTTTTATCTCACTAAACAAAGGTTACTGTGGAAAACAAAGTACCACATTTATTATTTTCAGCTTGTCAGTGGAATTCTGTATGAGGTCTGAACTCACTCTGTCACCCACATTTACATCAGGGGGTAATTCCTGGAAGATGTATTATCCTGCATCTAACAGGATGATGTCATATGTGTTCATTGACACCACGGATTTGTCAAGCAGCCATATTTCACATTTTGGGCTCTGGTTCTGGTCCACGAGGACACCACCTGACATGGCCTATTGTGGCAAAGAAACTGAGTTGTAAGCCATGTGGACAGCATGATACCTGCTACCTGCATCTTCTGTTATTGATGCTAGAGGAAAAGGTGTCAATACTACAGACCACTGACTGGTCAGAGTATTGTGGTGTAGTGAGTGTGTGATTGAGCGAGCCAGAGAGTCACAGTGAATGCAAGCGTTACAGAGGAAAGACCAAAGTGTGTCGTTTCCCATCTATTAGAATATGATCAGCACAACTGTGTGTTTCCTTGCTAGCAGTCTTCGTCCCCACATTTATGAGACAGTGCAGCCAAACAAAGTAACATTGTTTAAATAAAAATAAAAAAGTACATAAACCACCGGCTGCAGGCCATATTTAAAACAGTTAGGTGACAACCTAGGTAACCCATGTACTGCTCACTGTGGCTGCCCCTTCCCGTTCCATTATTTCCTGCAATATTTGAAACTAATCTGCTATCAATGAAAGCCATAGTGAAAAATAAACCATGTGAAAAGAAACTGAAGTTCCTCATGCTGGCTCCAGAAGTGAGTCAGTCTCCATAAGTCCCCATGTTAGAATGTCTAAATTCAAAGCAGTACATGTTGCATATACATGTTTACAGCCTGTCATGAGGGTGAATTTTTATAGAACTATAGAATCTATGTGTGGACGCTTTGATTGACAGGTGGGCGCTGTCACAGGTGGCTTGTTTGAGCAACCACACGTTATTCAGCCTGCATCATGGCTGACCGCCAAGATGACGACATGCAAGGCCACCACACTGAGCTTCACATACGGCTCTTCAGAAATTTGTGGGTGATGGATATGATGTCCAGATTTATACTGTCTATGATGTAAACACAAGATTTGTGTCTTCAGTCTGGGTCTTGCTACAACGTCAGAAAGACGGAGGGCCTTTTACATGCTTGTTACATGTTTGGCCCCTGGGGGGCTTCTATGGATACAAGTGGTCTCTGACTGAAATGGCTCAAGGAGTGACTATAAAAAGGGCTAAAATTGGCCTAATTATACTTCACCTTTACGGAGGACTAATGTAGTGACAGAGGACGCCATGAGTTTGCAGTCAATAAACTGCAGAAGACGAGGTATGATACTAGTTTTCCTCTGCGTAGTGACGGCCAGCCCTAGACAGAGATTAGGAAATGCCGCAACAGTCATAGCAGTGAGATTTCACTGATAATTGCATATACATGCAGTATCAGTCTTGCCACCATGATAGGGTCCTGTTGAGTAAAGTTATTCTGTGTGGGAGAGCATGGACAAAAAAAAAAAAGAGAGAGAAAAAGAGAAAAAGAAGAGGGATTCCCCAAAATGTCATGCTGGTGTTTTAAAAGCTGAAAGCCTGTCGTCCATCCATTGACAAAGCATCAGGCATTTAACACAGTGACAAGTACAGTAACAAGTGCTGTACAACACTCAGAAAGCTAATACAGGTGAACTGATACAACTGATATATAGACTAGAAAAGTGATTTATACATTAAAAAAAACAACATTACTGGAATCTATCTTCTTCGTAAACTAGGAAAAAAAATCATCAGCCATGACTGGGTCATCTACAAGGATGCTGCCTCTTCTGCTGCTGTTTCTTTTTGTCTCTTCAAATCAGTCGACACCGACACAGATAACTCAAGATTGCAAACTGCACGAGTTCACTAAACTTGTAATGTCGAGCGGAAAAGATATGAAGGTAAGGTGGAAGAATTCTAACAATGTATGTGACATAGATTACAACAGTGTTTTCAGCTCTTTATTTTTCCAGCTGTTGCAGTTGTAGCATAAATGTAAACACTGATATTAGTATGTTGACATAGATGTAATAATTGCAGTGTTTGAGTATGTTCAGGGTGAAGCATGGTCTAGCGGGTGTTTGTGGGTGTGCGTCTGAGGTCATTCGTAAATCCAGACTAAAGCAATCAAAAGCGTGTCAATGCTTGAACAGCCCTTTGTAGCAGTTAGTTAGCAGCACTTTAGTTGGAGCCGCTGATGCCAAAGCTTCTGGTGTGACTGTTTTAACTTTGTTTCTTGTTTGGATTGACAGAGCTGTCCTGAGAACTGCAGCTCAGTTCAAGACACAGTAAGTTGATCTTATTTTTTTTTTCCTTTGACATCTTCAGTTGCTCGAACTCTTTATCTCAGCACTCCACCAGCTCTGTTTCTTTGCATCATTATTTTCCCACAAAGCTGTCTTGTTTCACAGTATTTTTTCAAGCATGCCTAGAAAAACCACAATAAATATATTAATGACTTTATAAGTTTATCTGTTAAACAGAAGAAAGTCTTGTTTTTAGTTTTTACACACAACGTTTTGCAGAGTCAGATCAGAAGCTAATAATAATAATGTTATCTTTACTGTGTGAAACTGAAATATGAGAGAAGAGTGTTCTTGCCTGTAAGATTTTGTTGCTCTATTCTGCAATGTGCATAAACACACTCTCTCACACACATACAATGACGTGACAACTTTACCACTTCCTCTTTGCTTGGCTGTTATCTCATCTGAACCAATTTTAGTTATTCTTGCATAGCGGGTAGATTCACTTTCCTTACATTTCTGTGCAGAGCTAAATAATTGTTCCTTTGCGTCTACCTCAATCCACGTCCAACTCCGCCCTGGGGAAATATAGGTCTCATTTAAAATGAAATTAATTATTTAATTCATAGTTTTTAAAAATGAAAGTTATATTAACTGTGAAAGGTATTGATTATAACAAAGAAGGCATTGGACCTGGTTTGATCATGTTTTTCATTGTCTCTATCTTTTTAGGACATCAACTGCACGTGTTTAAACCTCACAGTGACGACGGTAAGTAAGTGGTGTGTGTTTTTGTGTATGTGACAGAGAGATCATTGATAATTTCTGCCGGAAAATGATCCTGATACTTGATGTGCATATATTCCGTCACATAGTGTGTTGAATATATTAACACCATGTATTAACTGTGACACTTTCAGGGTCAGATGAGAAGACAGATTATTTGCAGCACTGAGCATCCGGTTTAGAGATACATCATGGGACATGTTTAACTTTGTTTAGCACAAAGACTGAAAGCAGATAGGAAGCCTAGCTAGCCTAGCTCTGTGAAAAATACACCTTCAGCGACTTTAAAGCGGTCCCATTTTTCCCATTTGAAATAGGCAATAGAGCCAAATCTTAAAGTGTGTGCAGCATCTCAAAAGTATTGTGATTGCCCATTTTATGTCAACTAGACTAGACTATGGTTGTTTCAATGCTCGTATAGGAAAACACACAATCCTTTTTTAATATTATTGTCCAAATAACAAAACAGAATATATTTACACCATGTACTAAGTATTTGATGCTTTCAGAGTCAGATGGGAAGAGAATGCTCATGGTCTCAACATGCCAAAGAACAGTCAGATCTGAATGAAACATGACCTTTTTTTCCATTTAGCAATGTAGCATGTCTTAAAAAATGAAGTCAATGTGACCAAATAATATGTATCATCAGCAGCACAGCATCTTAAAGTGTCATTGTGTGTACTAATATCGCTATGTGTTTTCTCTGGACAGGAATGTGCCTTTCGTGAATATTTTCTGAATGGCCTGACATCCCTGAGAGACCGTTTTGGAGAGGGAAATACAAAAAGTGACATCAATAGTTTGATAAAATACCTGAAATACTTGATTGTGAAGTGTACGGTAAGTGATGGATGCTTGATGATTCACATTTGTTGTAGAAATATACAAAGAAATTAGGACTATACATCTATACTTTAACTGTACTCAGGTTTGACATTTTGACAACCTAGCACTAACATATCAGTAACAGGTTCCTGTTTAATGAGAGTAGTGGCAGCGAACTATGCTACAAATGTCCATAAACAACAATGAGAGGCTAAAATGCTGTGTATTCATTTAAATACACACACGCACACACACACACACACACACACACACACACACACACACACACATACACTTTTTTTTCAGCAGTTCATCACAGCAAACAACCCATTTCACATTCAGTCATTTCATTCATTGTTAAGATAAACATTAATGTTCATGTGTTTCTCCATTCAGGAGATAAACTTCTGTTCGCTGGAGGTGAATTACACGGCTCTCGTTTCACCAAAAAGCTTCCTCGAGAAACTGAAAAGTGTGACAGAGCAGATGAATACGAGAGCTGCACAGCTTCAGCAGTCGTCATCATGATGTCTCTACGCTTCAAATCATGTAGTTTCTTTTTGCTGTTTTAAAAGTCAGCAGCAGGCATTTTGATTAGACTGGACAATTCTGAAATGTTTGTCTGGATTTTCATAGTTCACTGTATGACATATGTAGTGAAGATAAACCACGATTTAAAATATATAAAACATGGACAGGTTGGAAGATTTCCTGGAAGGAATCGGACTTTGATTAGCTAATGAAAAAATGAATGAATGAAATATCAGCAGGATTAGGTACTCAAGGAAGAGCTCAGTATCTGATTGTGACTAATTTATCTAATGAACATGCATCATATTTGATCACTAATCACTGATAGATGCAGTGTAATATTGATAACCAAACACATCAATTAGTGATTGGTGAAACATTGTCTCTGTGCTTTGTGACTGACGTTTAGATGTAGCAGCAGAACCTAGATGATTTGAACCCATTTGTTGATATTAATGCTCAACGAGATGTATGTTTGCAAATGTATTGTTTTTCACCTATTATTTATTTTATTTATTATTAATTTATCATTGTGTTAAGGTTAAGTTTAGTCTTCTTTGTCTCCATATTGGTGTGGAGAAACAGTTTGAAGTTGAACAATGTAAAATGAGAATTAGTGCATGAAGACTGAACATTGTCATCCCTTTGTCATCTTTAACTCAGTGCCACACAAATAAAATGATTTCTCTCATTAATTCAATATGTTGCCCTTTTGTGTGCATAATTTACTCCTCACCCTGTCTAGTATTTATGTTGAAGGAGGCTTGGTCAAGCTCAGCCAATTTCAGAATGCAAGAGTTTGCAAAGATGATTTGATTCTACTATTTGGTGTTAAAGGCTTTACACTTCTTCCTAATATTTCCCTTTTGGAGCCACGATTGCAGCATTTTTTAAACCATTCTTCTGACGCTCACAATCTTGCAATATCACATTTTAGCTTGTAGCTAGTCATGGATGCGTGTCTGCTACACACTGCCTGCATCCCTGCGTGAAGGTGACTACACGTCACACTGTGTTGAAACAACACTGATATATCCTGCTGTAGTATTTCTAACAATATGTGTTAAAATTTATTTCAATTTCAAAAATTGTTTGAGATTCCACCACTAGGAGGTCGTGCACTACCAAGTACATACAGTTTACCACAGTTGGAGAACCAGTGGTCGAGAAAATGACAGAAAGAAAACGACATAAAATGGCATGCAGTTCTGTGAACAATGCGTCTCCATCAGCGTCTCTGAATTTAAATCATTTCTATTTGAATTTGAATTGCTTGACTTGAATAATTGCATTAAAAAATAATTCATAATTTGAATTTGTATTGTTCAATTTGAATCATTGCATTGAAAAACTGAATCTGAATTGTAATTTGAAATTGAATTTATTAGTTTGTAACTGAACGTTCAGTCCTCACAATTCAATTCAATTTTCTGTGACAAACATCCGGGTAGTTGAGGCAAAGCAATCGAGCACAGATACACAGGAAGCCTCTTCGGCCAATCAGCACCTACGTGTGTGTGTGAGACTTCAAACCAAACGTTTTTGAAGTTTGACAAAATTATAATTTTGCTTTATAACGTTTCGCTGGAACCAGAAAATAAGTTTTTAAACTCTCAAAGACACAAAGCACAAACTCAGCAGCCAAGCAGGAAGGTGAAACAACTCATTGAGAACTTTGGGAGAGATGCATTCTGTACAACAAATAATTCTCAAATTGTCTCTTACAACCACTGTTAATGAGAGAGAGTGCTGCATAGTATGTACCCTTGATGAATGAATATGACAACTATTCCATCCACCAAATCACTTTTTGATGAGCTGACACCCAAAAACTGCACAAAACTTCAAAATAATCTTTCATTTTCAAGAAATGCCCTCCTATTTATGTATTATTACATAATCAACTGCAGTTATTACATTTTCAAAGGATGTCAATAATATAATATCCAGCCAATAATATAATAACTTTAATTACATTATTGACAAAATGTTATTACCTTATTGGCTGACAAACTTTATTACATTATTGGCTGCTACACGATCTATTTGGTTACTTCTGTGTAGTACATTATGTACCTGTTGTAGTGTGCTAGTTTTCAACGGATTAATGTTGATTAATGTATTTGACTGCCAAAATCTAAATATAAGGGGTCCCTCATCTTCTGCAAAACAACAAGTGAGGGTGAGAAGTGTCCAGCATTCCACACTCAACGTTTTGACCATTAGGAATGCACTATTGAGGCACTCAGTACACTACATTTTTCAAAAAGCAAGTTTATGTATTGAGGTCTGTGAATTGAGACACAGTCACAGGGACAGACAGGAAACAGGGGGAGAAAAAACACTGAAGCATGCGTCGCCATGGCACTGACACTTTTTATCACTTGATTTGTCAAAGTGAGTCTATTAAAGCCTCATATTCAACTCTGCTAGACGTCCACATGACTTTACCCTGAACTGTGCCTGATTTTGTCTCCATTCTCTGACACTGAAATACATAGTAAAATACATAGTACATAAGAGCATTTGTTTTAGGACATGAACACATGTGAACATGTTATGTTGTCATCTTGTCTGCTGCCCTCTATAGGATACAGAGCAGAGAGAGAGAGAGAGAGGGAGAGAGAGAGAGAGAGAGAGAGAGAGAGAGAGAGAGAGAGAGAGTCGCTCACGTGAAAACATTGAGGAAGCAGGAACTAACACAATAACAGATCCAATAACGGACAGCATCAACATCAAACTATGCAACCACCACCCAGAAAGGTAAAGTAACTCATGTACTCATGATGTTTTACATCAGTTGCTTTGAGAGGACAGAATGCTGTGCAGAGATAAGTGAGCTAGGTGTATTCTATTGATCCTTTGTAAGTGAAAGCATCTGTTTGCAAGTGTTGAAAATGTATTTAGGCTCATTATGAGAATGGCTTTTCTTGTACATGTACTGACTGTTGAATGTATTTATACATACTGTAAACAAGTGGTATGTGAAGATGATTTATGTGTGTATATTGGTATCTATGACATTTGAAACATATTAGAGATTACTTCCTGCATTGCAATCAGAATGAAAATTTAAGTTGAAGCAACCTCTTATTTCTCACTTTGTTGATGCTCCTATTTTAATGACTGAAAATATTTGTCAATATTTGTCATAGAATACTGATTGGAACCAGTTTTGACACTTTTGATGGAGGCTACCTGCTGTGAGATTTTGAGCTGTTAGGCACAGTAGCTACTTGCTATCTTAAATAAATACTTTAAAAGTAAAAGTATCGATACCACAGTATGGAAGTACTCTGTTACAAGTAAAAGTCCTGCATTCAAAGCTGTGCCCAGGAAAATGAATTCAGTGTGCAAGTGCCAAAAACTGCAGTTCCTCAAACATCCACTTGAGGCTGGCTCCAGAAGTGAGTCAGTCTCCATAAGTCCCCATGTTCAAATGTCCAACTTCACAGCAGAAATAAACATGTTTACAGCTATATATATATATTCATTCAGTGGACAGTCCAAAAAGACATAAGAGATGTCCCTTTGTATGTGTGTGTACGTGTGTCTGTGTGTGTGTGTGTGCAGGTAAAGGAGAGCCAACAGGTGAAGCTGGTGTTCTCAGAGCAGCTCAGCAAATTGCAGAGCAAACAACATCAGGACACTGAGCTGCTGGAGGAGATCAGGTACAGCACTCTGTGTGTGTGTGCCTCACTGTACTGTGGACAGAAATCCAGAGACACAGAGCGATCAACACAGAAACAGAGGGATCATGTTGAATCACAGATCTGTGGATGTTGCTCATGTCATGGTTCCCTGTGTCCCTCAGGTCCTTCAGTAAACAACGCGCAGCGATAGAGAAGGAGTATGGTCAGGTGAGTGCACAAATGCTATTCTAGTCCACTATCAGTCCTCTTACTGGAATGTTTTATTTTGTACTGGAAATGCTCATCATGTATTGATTTGAGGTCCCATATCAGTACCTGAGTGCTGTGATGTTGTTTGTTGCCTCTTGTGACACTCCCTGTACAGTGTGTGTGTGTGTGTGTGTGTGTGTGTGTGTGTGTGTGTGTGTGTGGGTGTGTGTTTCCTCTTTTTTGGGCAAACCCGAGAAAAGGGAGAGCTTTATGTATGTCTTTGCACCATGGTAGGGAATGTGTCGCGTATGTGTGTGTCCACACTAATGCTGACAGATGCATTCCCAACTTCACAGGAGAGGATTAAGGAAAGGGCAAGGGTTTCCCACAGAACTCGACAGAAAATGCCAGACACTTTAAATCAATCAGCTTAGATCATAGTTTCATCATCAGACAGATTTTTATAAGAAAAATTGATGTACTTTCTACAGTCATGCTAGATATTCTGTGAGGCATTATGAGGCATTGCTAGTTGTTGGATGTAATCATGGGTACACGTCACATACACATCATCACTTTTTATGAAAATGCTCCATGTTGTTCGTCATGCCGAACTGTCAAATCTTCAGTAAACCTCTTTCCTCGGCGTTGTGCTTTTTAGGCTCTTCAGAGGTTAGCTGTCCAGTACCAGAAGAGAGACTGGCAAAGAGGAAATACAGATGCTATCACCTCTGGGTAACTACACACACATACCGCACACACAACTTTCCCATGTCACCTTTTGTGTTTCACTTAGGGTGAAAAAAAAAACACGTCATATGTGACGTCATTAAGTTGGTCCTAACTGTCCGTTATATTTGTGCACCTTGGAGAACATTGTCAAAGCTCTGTTACGACACATGACACCTTACTTATGAGTGTTTGATGAGATAACTCAAGACAAATAACCACTTGTAAGACTCAGTGGCATCGTTAGGCCTGTTTTAGGCCCCCCTAAAATATTCTTAAGCCCCCCTAAATTGTTTCAGCTCTCATCTGATGGAGACGTAGCCTTTTTGGGCAACGTTTCTGGACGTTTCCAGGCTAAGACGGGCAGAAACGTTTTATTGGTGCGTGCGCGTGTGTGTGTTTCAGGAGTGTTTTTGGAATGTGGCGCTCAGTGGTGGATGCTACAGCACAGTCTGCCGCATCACGACTCGCTGCCACAGAGGAATACCGCCGACTGATTGGACAAGCCTCCAGAAGTCTTCGCAATGCAAAAGACATCCGAACTAAGAGAGTGAGAAAGCTGCACACAGTATACACACACTGAAATATTTACCAAAGGACACTGATGGATGAATGAATCATTTTGCTGTGTGTGTATGTGTGTGTTAGGGTCTGGAGCGGCTCCAGAGGGTACAGGGGGAAGTGGTGGATGCTCTGCGGGAGCTGCACAGGATCAAGAAGAGTTACCATCAACTCAGTCATATTGCCAGTGTTGCCAGAGAGAAAGCTGCTGATGCACAGACCAGGTCAGATTTCAAATCATGAAACAGTTCATATGTAGTTAAAGGATTTGAGATGTACAGATGTCTGTGAAAGTTAGGCTGTAGGGGACTTTCAGAAGTGTTATCAACACTTTTAAAGGGGGTGAACAGAGACAATGAATTAATGTTTGTCACTATGTTAATCACAGACTGTTTAAAATGTGGAAGTAGTGTCTGTGATAATCACCCGTGGGTTTCTGAAGAGCCATTAGGCTGCTCAATCAAGCAACCTGTAATGGCACCCACCTGTCAATCAAAGAAGCCACAATGTTAATTCTGCAGAACTTTAAGCCTTAATGAAAGGTGAACAGGTGAGTTGTATATAAATTCACCCTCAGTACAGTTGTCATGAACGGGGAAATTAGCTATAGAGACCAAAACTGTTTTTTGTACCAGGCTGTAAACATGTTTATTTCTGCTGTGAAGTTTTAACATGGGGACTTATGGAGACTGACCTGTTCTGTAGTCAACCTCAAGTGGACGTTTGAGGAACTGCAGTTTTTGGCACCTCTTTGGCGTGTTCTGTATTTATAGATTTAAGCAACAGGAAAATCTTTTGACTGAAGTTAAAATGCAGTGCAGTTGTTATTTAAAACTAATGAGGACGTGGGCAATAAAAAACACTGATGCTAATTTGTTCTGTGACATAAACGTCCTGCTACACCAGAATAACATCTGCCTCTGCCTCAAGCCTCACATGCTACCCCTGTGAACACAGATAACGGGGTTCGACCAAGGTGGTTTATTCAGGCCTGACACCTATTTTATGTTTTTGATTGAAGCTGTCCACTAAACACTAAGAACTGCCTGTATTGTTTTTAAAAATGTCTTTTAACATCTTCTATGATATCATTTTTGTTTGAACTTTGAACTTTGTCTTCCAGAGCCAGAAAGAGTGAACATGGGATTTTCCATTTTAAGTCAGGACTACATAAGATGGCTGCTAAGGTATGAATCTGAAATGGGTTGTAAAAGAATAACTAATGATACAGACCAAAACAATACATTATTATTATATTATTATATTTTGTCCCATAAATCTGCTCTTCATGTGGAAATGTGAACTGCTGGCTAACTCTCTATACTGATAAAACAAGCTTTAACATCAGAATCTACAGTAATTCAGCATTCTTGCCCTTATTTGCCACTAATGGGCGATACTTACATATACACACACCAATGTGTATTTCTGATCATTTGTAGGTACAGTGTATGCTTTAGTGTTACAGGGTTATTGATACTATGTGACTGATGTAAGTGTTAATCAGAGTGATGACCTTGTAGAAAGAAACTGTTCTTTGTGGTTTTTGTGAAAAATATATTTCTCTGTTTGGCTGCAACATGTTCCGCTGCAGAGGCTTTCAGTATGTGGGTGTGTGAGGAGTGTGAGCAGTGTGAGGTGGGGCTGTCCATTGAAACCCCAAACGGTTTCAGGCTCAGTGAATGGAAGTGAAAAAATATATTTGATTAGTTATCAAAATAAAATTGCATAGCTGAAAAGTGATTTGGGGCCAGTAGTCTGATTTGGAGCGATGTCACAGTTTTTTCTTCTTTCTCAGAGTCAGAAACTAAACAAACAGCAATATTTGAGTATTTGAGTCTCTATGAGATCAAATAACTCACGCTCTCCTGTGCACCCAGGAAATAAATGAAACCTTCAAGACTGCTATTAGTGCCAGACTGCACCAAATTTGAACTGTGGTATTTTCAGGACTTTTAGACCAAGCAATAAGCTCAAAGATAGTGATTTGTGTTACACTGGAAAACATGCGTTTCTTTGTGTGTGTGTGTGTCCAGCTCAGTGCCAGGTTGAGAGAGTGTGACGACCGTTTGACTGAAGTCAGAAACGAGTATCTGCTGGCATTAGCAGCAGTCAACGCTCACCACCAACACTACTATTCTAATGACTTACCATGTATTATGGAGGTAAAACACACACACACATACACACACGCACACAGGGGAGAAAAGGAAGTTGTGAAACATTGTGTTGTGTACGTGTTGTGGTGTGCTGAGTTGCTCTGCAGAGTGCACAAACAGACGTTCAGGATTTTCACTCACAAGTTCTGTTTCCATCTGTTGATGATGAAGTTGTCAGTGTCTAACAGTGAACTGCTCAGAGGAGACTGATCTATGACTTTATATCCAAAAAAAAATAAATTACACGGTCACATATTTTTTTAAATCTTTCATAACCACAATAGTTGCATAAGATTGTAGTTTACTTGAGAGAATTCTTCTGCATTGTACAACAACACTATAAATGACAGTACCATATACCCAGGAGCTCAATTACAAATTTGTATGAGCAGTGTGCAGAAAGTATCATTTTAAGCGTTTGTCAAAATACCATTCAGTCAGGTGCAATTTAAACTAATGAAAATAATATAAATGAAAATTAAATGACATTAAATGAAAAGTGACTCTTGTGCTGGATTTCCCTCATCAGCAAATGGACGGTGATGTTTACGAAGATCTGAGGAGCCATTTTACCCTGCTGTGCAGGACAGAGATGGACACCTGTCTGACCATACACAAACAGTACAGCAGGATATGGGAGAGTGTTGCTAAAGTATGTGAGTGTGTGTGTGTCATATTTTCAGTATATTGATTTATTTAGAGATATGAGTGTGTTCAAACAGAAAGTTTAACTATGTATCTGTGTTTTGATGGTCTGGCCTTGAGGGGATCTTATGTCACAATTACAGAATTACCATAACTATCATAACACCGGTTTCATTGATCAAACCGCTGACGGCCATATTGGATGTTCTCTTACAGGCCTTCAAAAGTCAACGTGTGTCCAAACTTTTGCCAACTGTCTGAATTTTATACATGCAAAGTATCCCACAGTGGCTCCTCAGAAATCAGACATTTCTCACCTTGTTTCTAGAGGGGGTGGGGGCAGAGGGTTATAGGCAAGATGACAGACATGGAGGAAGCAGGAATGTAAAGACACAAATTAAACAATAAAGAACAGGGCGAAGAAGAGGACCACGTCTGAGAGAAACATTAGCTGAGACAGACGTGTTTTTGTTTGCTGGCACGAGTAGATTTTAGAGGGAACAGACATTTACAGAGGGAAATTCAACACATGGACCAAATGACTGAACTAATGTAGCAACTAAGTGAAATCTGAGGGGGTGGCGGGCAGGGGACACATCATGAGTTGTTCCCTACAAAATGTGAGTGGGCAGAAAGATTTTACCACCCAGCTCTCCGTGAAGGAGGAATGTGTTAGTTGCTGCCTGGTTAACAGTGATGCATTGCTCTGTTATCAGGTGACCAGAGAGAGAAACGTTCTGCAGTTTCTTCAGGAATCTGTCTCTTTCAGCAAAACACCCGAATTCACCTTCCAGCCAGCTCCACGTGACAAGGTGTTTGTACATTTGTGTGTGTGTGAACTCTGTGAAGGCAAAACTTTTGATAAGTTTTGTAAAAATGTAAAATTCATTTCGAAGTCATCAAAAAACAAACAAACAGAAAACAAATGGAAAAACTCTCAAGACTTCATCATCAAGTTAACCTTGTGTGTAACTGAAATGAGTTGAATCAGCAATTTCCGTGCGTCGGCTGAAAGCTCAGGACTGAAGAGCAGAGGGATGTCTGTCTCTGTTTCCTGCAGGTGTCTGCTCTACAGGAAGTGTGTGCTGCAGAAGCAGAGGGATGTCTGGTTAAGGAGGCAAAGAAATGGGCTACAAAAGCTGCTAAAGACTTCAAGATCGTCACCCACGGAGAGAGGGTGACACTTTGATTTTTAGTTTGAAAGTTTGAAAATGTTTGAAAAGCCAAGATACTCCTGATACTCATGAACATTTTTGCTTGTGACATCTTGAAGTGGGTAAAACATTCAGCAGCAACAACATCACTTCATTAAGATTTTAAACTTTTGAGTTGTGCAGTTAGTGCAGCATTCAGAGTTTTCATTGGATTGAAACATTCTGGTCTCCGCAAAATATTTAGAAATCTATTTTCTAACTATATTCTAACAAGACATCTTTGTCAATGGCTCAGATCAATGGGGATGTTGTTTTTAACCACACTAGAAACAAAAGTATTATCTGAAACAAGTAATAAAAGAGTCACTCTAATAAGAAATGTAATGTATATCTCTGCCATGTTTCTTCATTAGGCCCTACAGACGTTAGAGAGCCGGTTGAAGCTGTTGTCGGGGGAGACGGGGCTCAGTGTGGAGCAGAAAATAGCGGAGGTGCAGGACAGCGTCAGGAAAGCCAAGGTACTGTTTTTGATTGGTTTGTTCCACTCAGGAAATAAAAAATGTGAGTTCTCACAGTTTTTTTCAGTGATCTGTCTCTCAAAACTGTCATTCAAGACATGCAAGACTTTTATTTCAATACATGCAGAGAAAAAAAACTCCCCTCGCTTAGTAAAGAGCTGCCTCGATTTGCACAGGTAAAATTGGAAAAACATTGCATGTTTATTTGTATATGGGAGGCGGAAAGTATGCAAGAAGGAAATGAAAATATATAGAAATAGCTGCTGCAGCAGAAGAAAATGTGACTGTTTCGACTGACAGACGGAGAGATGGTAAGCGATAAGGCAGTTTAGGTTTGTCTTCCAGTTATGACAAAGAATATGTGGAAAAAAATAATGAAAAAAATAAATAGATGTGAAGAAGGAAACTTCAGATGAGGACTAAAAACCACAGACATGAGTCAGATTTGTAGTAGTAATACTGAATAACAGCTGTACAGTTTCTAATCTAACTAACCTTTTTTGATGAACTGTTATTAGCTATAAATAATGTGACAGTGTTATGTTTTAGAAGTCTTACATAAGTTTTAATTATTGATCTGAATTGAACGAAACATGAACAAAAACTAGCTTTGGTGAGTACAGAAACTCGCTCATAGAGAGCACGCAGGCAAGCTAGCTATCGCTAAACTGACCTGCCACTGGTGCTGTTTATTGAATAAAAATGAGAAGCTGCCAGTGAGAATAAACTAATATTTCCTCATGTTATGTCATTCATTGTAACAATATGTTTGTGTTGATTGTTCTGTACATGTTACATCCATTGCACGTCTGTCCGTCCTGGGAGAGGGATCCCTCCTCTGTGGCTCTTCCTGAGCTTTCCTGCACCTTTTTTCCCTGTTTTTTTGTGGGCAAGTTGTAACTTCCACTTATACCAGCAACATAGATCATAGCAGTGAACGTTAACTGGCCCGCCATAGATTTCCATCTGGCCCTCAGAATATTACTGGATTCAAGAATAGCCTAGTGAAGAGGACAAAGTATGTTTTGTACTTAGTGTGTCATACTCTTGGGGACAAGCCAACCATAAGGCATGAAAGCTTTCAGCACCACGGAGAGCAGGCTTCATGTCACCAGCGGCCTGGATGTCAATCAGCTGGCCTCATCCAGCGGCATCACCTTCCCCATGTTAGCAGTTGGCAGCCTACAATATTGTGGTATATTTTCTTAGAAGCATTTCATAATATTTCATTGTTCTCTCACAGTTGAGTGTGAAGTGTATCTGAATGACCTTTTGACTTCTCTCTCTGAGTGAGATGCTGTGTTCTCATTTGATAAAGACAGTGCTGCTGACCTTTTGACTTCTCTTTCTGAATAGAACATCATGTGTCATGAGTTATGAGTTATGGCAAAGTCAGCTATGAAATACAACAATAAGTGTTGCTTCCATAATGTGACATCTTTGACATATGAAATAATGATATGAGCGTCTGGCCCTGAGTATGATGTATGAAGCGGAGATAATGGACTTGGACAGTGTTTGTTGGTAATCTGACATACTGAAACACTGAGTAACATTGATAAGAAAACCTAGCTGTCTCATGTCCTTCCTGTCTCAGCTCAGCAGGGTGAAGGCTGAGGCCCGTCTGGCTCTGTTGTCAGACAGCGTCTCGGGAATTGAACTGTGGCTGCACAATGCCATGAACCAGGCAGAGGAGGAGCTGGAGAGAGAGAGACGCCTCAGCGAACAGAGGAAGTCTACTGAAGACTTTTCAGTATGCAAACACACACACACACCCACACACACACACACAAAACCAACCTTCAACTTTTGTCACATCCTATTACACCAGTGTGACTTATCTTTCTCTGCCTTAAATTAGTATGCAGAAACACTGTGCATTACTAGGCCACCAGTCTCCCACTGGAGCTCCCCTAATTGTGCAAAGGAGCTGAGATGAGGAGATGAGATGGAAATTGTTCCCCTGCATGTTGACTTTCTCCTGGCCAGTAAGAGGCATAAAAGCATATTGTGATGGTCAGATAATAATGTCAACCAAGTTAGATTTATGATAAAAGCAGCACTTAAAGGATAAGGCCTGCAATATTCTGTGGTCAACAAAAGTATCCACTCTGTGGTTTTTAACCCCAACACCACTGCTTTCTCCTCAAGACATACAGTGGGGATCGAAAGTTTCGGCACCCCAGGTAAAAATTTGTACAAATGTGTATTAGAAGCCAAAGAAAGATGGAAAAATCTCCAAAAGGCATCAAATTACAGATGAAACATTCCATTATTTACACTTAACTGAAAACCAAAACATGACATCTGCAAAAGATTAGGCACCCTGCAGAGTTTATAGCATGCCCCGCCCCATTTGGCAAGCTAAGACCTGCCAGTGTCATGGATCATTCACAATCATCGTCTGGAAAGACCAGGTGATGTCAATTTTGAAGGTTTCAAATGCCCAGACTCATCTGACCTTGCCCCAACAATCAGCACCATGGGTTCTTCTAAGCAGTTGTCTAGAACACTGAAACTGAAAATGGTTGACGCTCACAAAGCAGGAGAAGGCTATAAGAAGATAGCAAAGCGTTTTCAAATGCCAATATCCTCTGTTCGGATGTAATTAAGAAATGGCAATCATCAGGAACAGTGGAAGTTAAAGCAAGACCACGAAAAATATCAGACAGAACAGCTCGCAGGATTGTGAGAAAAGTAAGTCAAAACCCACGTCTGACTGCACGATCCTTCCAGAAAGATCTGGCAGACACTGACAGCCAGTGGCACAGGAAACATTTCACGAGTAGAAGGAAAAATGGATTCAATAAAATTTCAGCAAAATTTTGACGCTAATTTGATGCCATCTGTGAAAAAGCTGAAGTTAAAGAGAGGATGGCTTCTACAAATGGATAATGATCCTAAACACATAAAAATCCACGGTGGATTACATCAAGAGGCGTAAACTGAATGTTTTGCCATGGCACAATCTCCTGACCTCAGCATAATTGAAAATCTATGGATAGACCTTAAAAGAGCAGTGTGTGACAGGCAGCCCAGAAATCTCAAAGAACTGGAAGATTTTTGTAAAGAAGAATGGGCAAAAATACCTCAAACAAGAATTGAAAGACTCTTGGCTGGCTACAAAAAGTGTTTACAAGCTCTGATACTTGCCAAAGGGGGCAGTACAAGGTATGAACTCTGCAGGGTGTAAATGATGTAAATAAAATCTAACTTTTTTAACACATAAGAATGTCTCATCTGCAACTTGATGTCTTTTGGAGATTGTTCCATCTTTCCTTGGCTTCTTTATGCATATTGATACAAATTTTTACCTGTGGTGCAGAAACCTTTGATCCCCACTGTACATCTTTAAAAGCAACACAAATATAGTCAAATATGCTCTTTATATATAGCCCAGTGGAATATGGAAAATACCTTTCCTAATCATGTCTTCCTGGTCTATTCATTGTATGCTTCTTTTAGGAGGATGAGTTTGAGCTGACTGATTTTGAAGACTACGATGATGAGAATGGAGACATCTTTGCAGATCCAGTGTCAGCATCCGGAGTGTGTGTTTACCCTGCAGCCTGCAGGGTTATCTACAGCTACCAGGTGATTTTGATCTTTGGTCTTCAAAAGTATTACAGCAACACATCTTTACTCAATCTTTCACAAATGGTGTTGTTGTTGTAGCCAAAAAAAAAAAAAAAAGAATATATATGCACAGAATATCTGTGCAGCATATATCTGAAACTTATATCAAAGTCTATATTAAAACTTATATGTTTATCTAGGTTCTTTCTGTGGGGGTCTTGCTGCAGTCATGACAATTTTGTGAAGTCATAGGCCAGAAAATGTTGAGAAACTCTGTTACACAACCAAGAGGGAGGATCATGTCTGCTAGTTTGAGCTATGTAGAAAGATAACTCTGACTCTTCTGATCCTGTTAAAAGCATGTAGAATATTGTGTTTATCCCACACATTGTTCTCCTCATCTGAAATCAGTGGGACCGGCTCAGGGTCAGAATAGATACAGAATGTTGTATTTTGTATTTTTCAGGAAATTTGGAATCAGTTTTGCAAACATGTTCTGTCTCATGTATTGTGTATACACACAGAGCACTGCAGTGCAGAATGATAGAGAAAGAGAGTTTCTCCAAATGACACGTTACTTCCTGCAGGCGAGCCAATCGGATGAGCTGTCAATCATGGAAGGGGAGGAGCTTCAAGTGATTGAGGATGGAGACATGGAGGACTGGCTGAAGGTAACAGCTGCTCTGCTGAGTGTTGACATACAATAACAGGACAACGTTAGTCTTTAAAGGGACAATTCATTGATAATAAAATAATATTTATCCATTTAGAGAGATTTGGTGTGTGTTGCTGAGTTTTGGAGACTTCAGCTGTAGAGGTGGCAGTTTTACTTCACAGACACGGCGGTTGCCACTTGGTTAGAATATAGGCTATATCTATTTTTGTTCTTGGTGTGAACTGTACAGAGAAAAGTTAACATTGTTTTTTTTTTTTTATAAACCGTGAGTACTGAGTAACTGAGTGTATTTTTAGCATCTGTCTGTGAACACGTCTCACGTCTCTGTGCAGGTGTGTAACTCGTGTGGTCAGGTGGGGTACGTTCCTGAGCGTTACGTGCAGTTCCTGTGTCTACCAGCAGAGGACACCACTCAGCTGGACAGTTCTTTTAGCTCCACCTCTTCCATTGGGAATAAAGAGAGGGCAACAAGCAGAGGTCACTGTGTGTGTTATGTCAGTATTTACATACTGTATGTGATGTGAGGTGATGGTGTCATCATAATAATGCAGTCTGACTTGAATCCTGTGTCAGGTGTAGCCAGAGCTCTGTACTCCTACCAGGCCCAGAGTGCAGAGGAGCTTTCCTTCCAGGAGGGGGCGCTAATCCACCTGATACGCTGCCGCCATGGAGAGGTGTGTGTTTTGTCTACCAATCAGGGATGCACAATGCAGACTTTGCAGATGTCATCCCATAACCCAGTGTGCTCTGATGAATCATGGCTGACATAAAGTGACATCATGCTGCCTGTCAGGTTTTGGTATCAGAAACTTTCAAGAAGTATTGGCCAATCAGGTTTGAGCTGCTGGTAAACGGTCCACGTGGAGAGCAAAAGCAGTGGCTGGAATCTTGGAACGCATTGACTATCATCTGACGACATTTTAAAAAAACTTTTTATTAACTTTTATATTGTGTGAAACAATCCATTTGTAGACATTGTCTCTCAACTCCAACTTCTTGTATCTGAAGTTGCTTATTGGACAGTCAAGAAGAGGAAGTTTTATCTGTTATCCAGATATTTGCTGACTACACCAGAGGCCCAGAAACATTAACATATGACAGGGTAAACAGCTGATGGGTTCAGAGATTGTTTTCTGTGCTGTATGAACAAGGCTCACCCATGAATGCCCATTGACTCCTCGGAGAAACAGCAGTTTATGGGCAAGAGAGTTTGGGAGTTTGGGTTAGCCTTTCCAGAGCTTTCAAATACACTTTGCCAGCTTAACTAGCAGATACTGAGTTTAGAGTTTTCTATTCAGCGGTCATCACATGACAAAAGTATGACTGAGTAAATTCTAGTCACTGATGAAGACCATGAAACGCGGACCTTTAGCGAGTAAGTGGACATTGAGGTAGGTCATTTTTTGTAAGGAATCAATAGTTTCATGAGCCACTGCTGGAGTTGTTAGTTATTAGTCATGTGATGTCTCTTACTTTATTATCAGTGTGACTGTTTGGTTTTGCAGGTGGATGATGGTTTTTGGGAGGGAGAGCTGAACGGACATATCGGTGTCTTCCCATCTTTGGTGGTGGAGATCGTCCATGATGAAGGGGAAGAGGAAGAGGAGGATGAAGAGGAGGTAAGACTGTTTTCTCTGTATGGTTTGACTCATACATCTTATTGCTGTCTTCCGATTGACTTTTGAACTCCTCTCATTTTTTTCTCCAGCCTCTGCCCACCCCAACCATGCCTTGTTTCTCTCCCCCTATCACAAGTCCTTCTAACCCTGGCTGTAATTCAGCACTTAGTGCTACTCCTCCCAGCGGTGTGGAAGACAAACAGCAGGTCTTTCCTCAAAGGCTCGGGGACGTCACAATAGGTGAGTGCTGTAATCCAGAGTTTTTGTCATTTTATCAGCATCCATTCTAATGTCATGAAATGTGTAACTTAATGTGTACATCTGTGTGTACATCATTCCATCAGACACTGGCATCAGCAGCCATAATTCTCCAGATCTCTCCAGCAGTCCAAGACCAAGACCAGTATGTGCCCTCTCTCTGATGATGGTGAATGGTGAATGCTAAAGAATTGTAGAAATGATCCTTGAACCAACACATCAGTGATAACCTTCCTCTCTCTCTCCTGTGGACTCTAGTGTCGGGCGCCTCCTCCTCCTCCAACACAGAAACCTTCACCTCAACCTTGAGACAAAGTCTGAAGTCACTGTCAAGGTTCAGATAACTTGTATTTGTTTGTTAGATTTTCCCATTGGGGACACTTGATGTGAACTTACAGCAGAATCATCCATACATCCTTCAGGGATCACTGCTTCAGAACAGTGGTACAATACTCTATGTTTGCAGAAAACAACTAGTTAGTTCTAACTGATCAGTGCATCAACATTTAATGTACCAGTGATAAACATTTATATTTCTTGAAGGAATATTATAAGAATAAGAATCAACCAGTTTACACTAATTCTCTGATTTGTCACAGACTCTTCCACAAAGAATAATGTATTACATCTGCATAATGACTTTATATTACATTATGAGAATATATTTTATAATTTTGTCCAGGAATTAGTTGTTTTTTTATATATTCCATCTCTACGGTATAGTATTATTAAGTAGTATTACCTTGCATTTATGTCAGAGTAAACTGTTTAATCTTGTGCAAAAAAAAGAATGTCCCTGTTTTGTATAACTGTTTTTGTACTGTAATTGTCATTTGATTAAATTAATCTTAATATTTAGGGAGCCTTCACGCTAAACAGCCTCATCCTGTATGAGAAAGAGCTCCAAAAACAATAAGAAGGAAAACCTCTGTCCAACTGAAGAATGTTACATATGTGGGACTGTTATGAATACATATTGTATGAAAAAATATCAGGATGAAATAATCAAAGAAATACTTGTTTGACACAAAGTTCATGCAGTTCTTGTGTTCATTATTCATGTTAATTGTACAGTTCATCAGTTCTGTTACTATTATAAATGACACATCATATGACTATCCATAAAATATGTCACTTGGTTTACTCAGTGATAGAAAAGGTTTCCTGAAGGTAAAAGGTTGGGAAGCACTGCACTCTATCAATAGAATGGCTATTTATATAACACGTGGCTGTGGTATACAGCTCACTACTAACCGGGTCACTGACTGATGTCACCTTGTGATGTCATCAAGCTCAACAAGGACAAATCACACACTCACAATGGTTTGAAAAGCATAGTTCTGTTATTTTATTTCACTAGAGTAAATTATTAATTAATTACAACTGCATATTTACAAGTCTCTCACATCATGTGTATTATCCTGTACATGTATTGCAGATACATGTATTTGATCTTTTATGCGACCATTTGTTTGATTTATAGTAATTTATGCTGAATAACGAGGTTAGAGGCTTGCTAGCTTTGCTTCAGTGTGCTGCTGATCTGTGCAATGCTTGGCGTCATTTTTGTATTAACACTGAATTATTTTCTTTACATTGTAGGGCAGCAACATGACGTTTATGTTGCAAGCTGACCAAAGTGTATTTATTAGTGGCCCCATTGTCATAAAACAAAAAAAAAAAAAAAAAACATTGTGTATTTTCATGGGATACACACAGATACCAGTGTTTCTATTATGTGACAAGCTAAAGCAGAAATGAGGCAACTCAATTAGTAAGTGGAAGGAAACTGGATTTGTCCTGCGTACTCTTCTTACATTCATACTGTTGCTGGTGTACAAACCCTCGTGTTGATTGTGATCCAGCCTTTAAGAAGCGGCTGTTCTGCTGACGGCTTCATAGAAACACATGTAGGAAGTTCTGAAACACTGCCGACATCATTCAGAAAATAACCTTCCATTTTATTTCATATCCATCTGCGGCATGCCTCAGTGGAATAAAATCCTCTGCATAGGCTTTTCAAATATTACTGTAGCCATGTTAATTCTCTGGAGACTTGAAACAAAGCATATACATTTAGCTGATAAATGTTCCTTTATCTTTAACGCCGCTTTATAACTCAGCTAGCCTCTGAATGAGTGACAAACGTATTCAGTTAATAACAGTCTCCTGACTCCTTCAAAGGACATTGGTTATTTAGAAAATTGTGCTATTACTTTACACAATTACCAGACAAATTCTTAAGGTTCAGATTCAGAATGTTTGTTTTTCTTTAAAAATGCTTAAACACTTTATAAAATCAGATCTTTTTCTACAACTGGAAAGAAAGGAGACAACTAAAATGACTGTCTGGATAGTTGCTCCATGTATTAGCCATTGATCTCAGATATTAAAATTAAGTTGGAGACATTCAAGACAAAAAAAATTCAAACCACACAAGTGCTGTTTGTTGGGAGGAAGATAAAATAGACACCCACACAGCTTCACGTAGATCTGTGTTCAATAATGCAGCTGATAGTTGCACCATTGAGATGGATGTTTTTATGCGTGATTCCATATTTGCAGTGTTATGTACATGTATGATGCATTTAGTTCATTGTTAAATGGCGTTAGATATAGTGCATAAATACAAAACAATGTGGTCCTCATTGTACACACTTATTTTTTGCAGTGTATTTTACAAGATTACACACATACATACAGTGTTGAAAAGTAACACCTGTTGTTAAGAGAATAAATGTGTGGAGGGTGACACAGCAGTTTAGGAGCTTGTTTACTGAATTGATGAAGGTGAGTGATGGAAATACACTCTAACATGTGAAGGTGTCCAGCAGAGGAAGACGATCTATCTTCACACATCGCACTTTCAAAAACATTCAAAACAGATCATGAAAAAATGATAAATATACTGTAGAGGTCTGGGTAAAGATACTCTAAGTGTCACAAAGTCAAACAGACGAGGCTACAACTTTAAATTTTGGGGGGTGAATGAAAGACACAGTGAGAGGAAAACTGGGACAGCAGACTACAAACGTCCTGGTTGGTTTCCCATGAAAACCAGGAAATGAAGCTGACCTTTGACCTGAAACCTTTGAACTGTGTCTGGTAAACTCCCTCTGTTTTATCCAGAAGGAGTCTCCAGGGCCACAGGCTCAACTTAATGGGCTGAATGCCAGCAAATGGAAATCTTAACAAACACAGACTCCTGTCTAGAGTGTAATAGAGTCACCATGGTGCCACATAAAGAAAGAATACTTTTTAGTTACCTTTGCTATTTAGGTTAAACTTTCAAAGGCAGCCTGACACTTAGAACCAAAATGATCTGGCCATCCACTGTGGGTAAATCATTTTAAGTTATACATCTGAGTGTGTTATTTTGTTATTTGAATGGCTGAACAGACCCTTTAAGAATTGTCCTTGTGCAGGGTATAATAGTGCCCCTATTGTTCCTTTTGAGTATTTGTAGTTGTGCACAGCAGTGTATTAGGACCACTGTTAAGAAAGAAACATCTTGAGGTGTTGACAATGAAAATATTAAGAAAAAAGGTCAGATTGTCTTGTAATAACAATAAAATGTGTTATTAAAATATGTTTTATAATTAAATGTATATTATATGTTTTACAAAAAAATAATGTAATGACCTCAAGACATTTGTCTTGTGAATATTTGACACTATTCTCAATTTGTTTTTTCCTTACAGTGGTCAACACTCCATTGTAGTTCTTAAATCAACATTTCTTTTAACCTACATTGCATGCCTTTCCTTCAACACTACTTAAAGTGGTAATCCTTAAAATCTTTAGTGCACATGTTTGTATAACAAATGTAAAACATGCATTCTAGAACATGTCTTTAGATTTTTGTAGTAGTGTTGTATGAGTATAGAGACATACTGTATATATCCTTTATGTATATCATGTGACTGTGACAGAAACTACAGATCTTATTACCTATAGCCAGGTTGCTCCAGTCTTTCAGAATGAATGGTTTTGCAGGTATCATAGACACTAATGTTACAAGTTGTATAATGGACTTGGGGGACACATGGAGTGTTATAGTCAACAATGTACAATCCTTTTAACTGATGTGAAAGTTTTGATTTTAAAATTCTCCACTGTTTTGCAAAATACATATTATAATATAAAAAAATTTGTTAAGTTTCACAGCTTTTATTTATTCTGCAGTTTCATGTGTGTTTCATATCTGTTTTCTGAGAGTTTCACATATAAAACGCCCACACTATCACGCCATGGCATGTACTGCTTAATAATACAGTAATTAGTACAACGTCTATGGCTGTACTTGTCATTAGAGTGGTGATGTCTTGCTGTTTTGCAGTTTCCTCTTCAGCATTACATTTTTCTTGCGCACATGACAAAACAAGAAAGAAGCATTACAATAGGACTATTAAAAAGCTGATGTATTATTAGGACAATTTCAGAAAAATAAATCAAGAGTCTGGGAATCGAATGACTGATTCGAGCAAATGCTATATATTTACCAGTAGAAGTACCTGATTACATTAGTGATAATGTTGTATGTACTCTATATGGTCACATCAATGACTGTTGGTGCTGGGTTTGGTGGTGCTAAAAAATGCATGCCCACCTTTATATGGGTTATATACTCATGGTCAAACTCTTCACTGTGCTATAAAATGAAGCACAGCGGGCAAATGGCACTCCCAAGTATGGAGAAAAATGAGGGAGGTTTGGAATAAAAAGGCATCCTGCACATGCCAAAAGCAATTAGAACTAGAAGTAGAACTTGTTTCAGTAGAACTTGTTTCATATTCATCTGGATACATCTCCATTTTCAAAGTGACTGTTGGTCCTCAGTGTTGTTAATTTGTTGAACAATAAATGGAATTAGAGTTTCCCAGCCCTTAGCACCTTTATACATCAATAAATAATCATGACAAATCAATGTTAATCACACACCTTTGATTAAATACTCAAATGTAATCAGTCTGTTAGTAAGTCAATTCAACACCTAGACGTTAACTAGTGATCAGCAAGTCATTAATAAAACAATTCTGCAGTGGTTCTTTTGTGGTCCATATGAAGTTGGATATATCAAATAAGACTTTTTTAAAATCATAACACGATTCTACAATGCACTGGAAATCATATATTAAATCAAAGACTACTTTCTACTAACGATATGTTTACATGCTACTGTTTGTTTCCATTCATTTCTGCATGGTATAAAACTCTTGAAGCTTTCTTTAAGCTGTGAAATCCATGTCAAGTTAAGTCATTGATTTTTTTTTTTTCTAGCCATACAAGTGATTTAGGGATTTAGGCTGTTGAATATTTTCTGCAGATATTTATGATTCCAAGATGATGTATCCTATAGTTTTGGTGATCCCCTAAATTTTCCTGCAACACCATGACAGGATTGACGTTTGTGGTTTTGCGAAAGACTGCCATGGAATTTGGTACAGGCAGCCATGATTACTTGAAATAACTTATTACATCCTGCTTAATTCTAATTTGTTTGTGAGCATATAGCTGCACACGCTAAACCATGTTGGCCATGGAGAACACTGTCATGTTAGCAAACTGACACCATTGCTGTGCCTAGGTACACCATCACAGAACAGCTAGCATGTTTTACTGCATTATGTTGATAGACAGGCTCGGACTCTTACGTACTCCACAGAAATGAACATGAGGTCAATGGCTACCAAAAACAATTAAAAACCTAAAACCCGAAAAAGGTTCACCAATTGGTTAGTCATTATGTATGTGATTTGTGGGAAATGGTGAAAACATGCAACATCACTGTTTAAATCTAGCAGTGGAAGAGTATGTGAGTCATTCAACTAGCTAGTCTATTAACCAGCCAGTCTAGGCTCACTGCAACACAGTCACTGCAGCGGTTTGATGATTAAAGGCAAGTTCAGAATTACTTAATTTTATTATTACTATATTTCCTTTCCTCCTCACTTCTGTCTTTGGATTGTCAGAGAACAGTATGATATGAGACTTCAGATTCTCAGACTTGTTTGTCCACCATCTTCTCCAACTCCTCATCCACCCTCTCTGCTTCTTCCACCTGCATCACTTTGCAGTCTCTAATATCTTCCATCTCCATCATATCATCCTTCTCTTGGCTCCGTGTTGGCCTGTTCTCTGCTTCAGAAGTGTCTTCAAGTTGACTTTCAGTTTGTCCAAAACCTGAAATTGAAACATTCTCTCCCTGACCAATTGTTGGACCAATTCCTGCTTTTTCTGATTTAACCACAAATTCAGTCTCTCTTTTCTGGTCTTTTATTGAAGTAAAGGATTCTTCTTCCTCCACCATAGTGACAACAGAAAACTCTCGCTTGCTGTCAGGACTGGCTTTGACAATGGTCACATTACTTATTTTGCTCCCTATTGGTGAGGAGGGAGACAGTGGACTAGAAGAGGATAGAGGCAAACTACTCAGTCTGTCTTTAGAAAGCTGATCAGTAGGGGAAGAGAAGGCAGAAGCTTTACAATCTCCCCCATCTGTTGGTAGACTACCTGTTTTGAGAATCCCAACCCTCTTGATTTCTGTCTTTTCTTCTATCTTTGGGACTCCTTCTAGCTCTTGTTCCTTTAGCAATAAAAGGTTTGAAACCATATCCCCTTGGGTCATAGATGTTACAGGTGTCATACTTCCTGACTTCAAAGTCAGATGAGGTGAGGTTTCTAAGGATGGATTTTGGTCAGCTGGAGAAGAGGGGGTTTGTGGTGACATGGTGTCAAGTTTAGATCTAGCAGTAAAAGCAGGTGAGGGAGTTCGAACTTGTAATGGGCTAGTGCTTTTTCCACAGGATGAAGACGGAATAGGGGATTGGCTAGACATCTTTGAACCTGACTGGAATTTGGGGCTTGGAGTGAGGGCTGGGGAAAAGTCAGGTCTTGCAGCCTCTGATGGCGTATTTCTTGAACTTAGTTTGGGGCTCGGTGTGACCACCAGGGGTGAGGTAGGAGTTTTTAAAGAAGAGACTGATGATGGGGTCTTCATTTGGGTTGAAGATGGAGGGGATGAGCCTAAGCTGATTAAAACTAGACTAGAACCAAAACCTGGTTCCAGAGCTTGGCTAGAGCTTGGATCTGGAGGTGTTTGAGTAACTGGAAAACTTGTGCCAGAATAGGGTTCAAGTTGACCAGTAGGAATGACAGGAATAAAACCTGGAATAGATCCATGCATCGGGGCAATGGGTGTGGAGGTCTGCAGAGGCCCAGGATCATATGCATCTTTCATTTTTAACACCTGATCCACATCATCTACTTCTTTCTCCGATGTCTTAAATGTCTGTCCAGATGAAGCAGGAGATGGGATGGGAAGAGAGCTTGGAGCAGAAGCTGCTGTACTCCTGGAAGGTTTGAGGTTCATACAAGGTTCAGGACTGGGATCACGTTTAAAGGCATCCTCAGGAGCAGGGCTTGAACCACGAGTCTGAATCTTATTTTGGGATGAGAGAGAATTAACAGAACCTTGAGTTTTAGCATCACGCTGAGGTGAGGCAGAAATTTGATTCTTTTGGGGCTCTGATTCAGGTTTGATATCAAGTTCAGGGGTTACTTCAACATTCTCTGACTGCAGTTCCTCCAGCACTACAGGTTGCTGCTTAATAGCGAATTTAATGCCTCCAGTCTCCCTACCTACGCCCTCTCCTACTTTAATACCAACAGGGTCACTGCCCCGTCTCAGCCCAAATATGGTTAAACTTTTCCTTCGTTTCCCCACATTCGGAGCAACTCCATTGGCGTTCTCAGAAAGCGGTCGGACATCCTTGAACATGCTTCTCAGATTGTACCCGCTCTCCTTCCGCTCCTCACTGTCCTGGGATTGGTCCAGTTGGTCCCCTGAACTGACCAATGGATTAGGACCTCCTTGGAGCTTCTTATCATTATGTGTAACCCGGAACCTGAATGGATAACGATACATTTTGGATGAAATCTTATCCCAGTAACTATATCCCAGCGTATACTCAGGACAAGTGGTTTAATCATGTGTTGTTACCTGCCAACAGAGAAGACCGTCTGCTCTCCAGGACGCTGTTTGGAGCGCGGGGTTCGGCTTTGACGCCTACCCTTTTTAGATCGCCCCTGAGCACACAGATGGCAGGAGTTGTGGTCCGCACCTGAGTGAACTGTGTGGTGATGTGGAGGAATACCAGCAATGGATTCCTTACGCAACCTGGACATCAACAGTATTATACTTAGCATTATTCCTATTATATTAATATGTCTATCATACATATCTGTAATACATGTAGTCTGAAGTGAGATTTATTCGTTTCCAGGCACATCTAAGAGAATGTTCAAGTGTCACATGTGCACATATGTCTACTTGTAAAGATAAAGGGTGTAACATAGGTCCACTTGTAAGCAGTGTCTATGTAAATGACAAGACGGGCAACAATCTGTCACACTAATCTTGTTGGATGAGCTTACCTGGGGTCATGGCGCACACAGACTTTTTGATTCCCCAACATCTCATTGAAGGCTTCCATATTTGCTAGAAGTGAACAAAAAGAACCCAGAGTTGTTAATTACATACTGACCTAATCTGATTTTTGTATTTTCTGGCATGAAATGGTCAAATCTAGCAATGTTAAACATCACATCACATGTGTAGAAGAGTACATATTTAAGGAGTAAAATAAAGCAAAGACTAGAATAAAGTTCATGAACTTTAACAAAATAAAACTCAACTCTAAATATTACTGAGTGATTCTTATATTTGTTACCTTCATTTTCGATAATGCATTTGAGGATCTGCTCCACTGTATCCTGGTGTTCCTCATCCTCATCTGAAATACAGCACAACAACAGACAGATCTGTGGATTATATCAATTCTTCTGTGAACTATTACCAAGAACTGTTCAGGATTTGAGATCTAGCCTGGAGATACATGCTGCTATTGACTTTTTTGGCCTTTTTCAAGCTTTATTTTTGACAGAGACAGCTGAAGAGTGACAGGAATGTGGGGAGAGAGAGAAGGGGAATGACATGCAGCAAAGGGCTGCAGGTCTGATTCGGGTGGTCTACCAACTGAGCTACTTGACACCCCACTGGGGTGCTTAGTTGAGAGATGCTATGGTAGAAGGGACAAAACTCCTGCCATATCCACTCACTCTATAACACTCATTTACAGGCCTGGGACCTGTATCTGCGACCAGATGGGAGCGGTGTAAAGAATGAGTTGAGGGGGTAGCGTGCTCCACTGTGGGCTCTGTGTGTAATGGCTTTATTGTTGAGGTGAGGAGAGGTTGGAGGTGGGGAGACGAGTGATTTTGGATGTGTGTGATGCTTGACAGTTTGTTCCTATTGCTTGGAGGCAGATAGCATGTTAAAGAAGCACAGCGGAATGTGTTGGACCATACATTTGTACAACAGTAACAGAAGGTGGGGAGCAACACAAAGTGCTTTGAGTTTGCAGATGGAAGAGAGTCTTTATTGCCGGCGTGTCAGTATCGTGTTGATCAAAGTTCAGTTTATTGTCCAGGGTGAGTCCGAGGTATTTGAAGCACTCCATAATCTCAATGGATTCATTATTGACGTTTATGTGGTTATGGATGGGGCTGTGAGTTGAGCTGCGAGTAATATTTCAGAACATCCGTTTATGTCTCAATCCAGCAGCAGAGGCGTCCACTTTGAGTATAAATGCAGTATATTAATAGATAAATAGATCGACATTTGTGTGTTGTGTATAATTTGGGCAAAAGTTTCGGGGAAGTCCACCTTCTACTGTCTTTAGCTGTCTGTGTGTTTGCATGTGTGTAAATGTCTACACGTGTGCACAGAGAGTTCTACCTGATGATCTATGAAAGTGAGTGTATGTTTGAATAACTTTGTGTGAGAGAACGTGTGACACAGACTTCAAAGAAGACCACATAGGTCTGTGAGTGTTTGTGTGTGTTTGTTGCAGGACGGCCTCTTTCTCCTCTTCTTTCTGCGTCTCCCCACTAGCATCATTACCGCTACCAACTCAATCAACTCTCCTTATACATTCTTGAACACACAAATCTGGCACTTTCCTACATTATCCACTTTGTCTTTTATTGTTTATTGTCTATTATTTAAAGCTGCACTAATGGATCATTTTATATAGTGTGTAATGTGAAAGATGTCATTTGTCATAATGAACACAGAATTATCACAAAGCATTCACAGACACAATTGTTGTTGTTCACTTTTTAGCCTCTTTTAGCTCATTGTTTTGGTTTCATAGCTACAAATGTTTCTCCAGCTGTTTTCAGTAAAAAAATAAACTCTACACTACCTTCCCAGCACCAAACACCAGACAGACAAAGTTACCGTGACTAGTTGGTGAATGTGTGGAGCATTTAGTAGCTAGAGTCCTGGTTTGGTTCCTGTGTTTAAGAAGATTGCAGAATAAATCTTTCTGATGCAACCTCAAGTTTTCTTACTACAGACATTTGGTTTGTGAACACACCAATCACACTTGAAATATGGCCAGATGTCCCTCCACATTTTGAGTCACTGCTCAATCAGGAAGTGGTAAAATGACAACAATAATTTACACAGCTGCAGACATTGTTCTTTTGACAATAGTATTTGAGTTTTTCACCCTGTGTGTGCTGCCATGCTGCTTATCGTCTTGTTGCAGACTCTCGCTATGAGTTTGTACAACGGTGACATCACAAAGCTCTCTGAAACGGGTAAACTGATCTTCTTATCTAAGCACTTCACTTTTGTCTCAACCCACCGTCTGCATTTCCCCCGAGCTTCTCCCCCTCCTCTTCATCATCCATGTCTCCGGTGCGGCATCGGTAGCCCTTCTTCTTTAGCAGGTGGCAGATGAGAAAGCCAAACAGTCCGGTGAGAAAGAAGAGGAAGACCACCACAAAGATCATGTAGGGTGGGGGAGGTTCCCCAACCGTGGCTTCTAATTCAGTCATAATGTAGATTCAACCTGAGATATGAAGAGAGAGAGAGAGAGATACATCAGTATGTATCAGGTACCTTCAGCATTTTGAGTTACAGCTACTTGTGAGAAAATACTGAGACTTTATTTTTGGGTTTTCACTCTCTAAAGCTTTAAAGGCAACAACTTGCACTTACAGAGATAGACTTAGGTAGACAGCTAGGTAGATAGATTCAAATAGGGTTTAGCTAACTAAATTACTGACTCTTCTGAGTGGTTGTATAGACTGAGACATAAGTGTGAAGAGATTATGTAACAATTTTGTAACCATTGCTTCCTTTTCTGCTAAATTACCCAAAATGCCATGCTGCTTGGCTCCAATTTAAAATAAAGGTGAGAAAGACAGCCACTCACATACAGCAACACATATCACAGACGCATTAGAATTACTGAGGAACAGAGAATGGGAAACGTTTTGCAGGATCTCTATATACCAAAGCTTTATCGACAGAGTGATAACTGATGCTGCTGTCGAGCTGTGAGGGCCTTCAGTAAGTGCAAGGGTCCAAGAAACTGAATGTGATGGAGAGATTTACATGTAGTTTTGTACATTTTGTAGTGGGCTAATCAGATGATCGGGGGTTCAATCCCCTGTTCCTCCAGTCTGCATGTCAAAGTGCCCTTGGGTAAGATACTGAACCCCAAAATGCTCCTGAAGGCTGTACCATCAGTGTGTGACTGTGTATGAATGGTTAGCTCCTCAAACTGATGAGCAGTTGAAACCTGGCATGGCAGCTAATGCCATCAGTGTGTGACTGGGGAATCATATATGTAGTGTAAAAAGTCAGAAGACTAGAAAGGCACTCAGTCATTTACCATTTAGTTGTTTAAAGACACTGTAACACCTCCCACCAGCAACCTCAGCGTGAGTTGAAAAAGCAGGCTTGAATACAGACAGACTTGCATGGCTTAGAATTTGACTTGGTGTGTGTGTGTGGTGAATGTATGATGGACAATGATTATGACATATTGTCTCAAATGTACTCTTCAAATACTGGGCTATAAAATTCAGTTATTCTGAAGGACAATGTTCACAAACATCAGTACAACAACAGGTGTTATATCAGCTTGGAAATGTCCCTGAATCTCTAATGTCTCTAATCACAACATGAGAAAATGGTTCAATCGCCATCATGGTGACGAGGGATGACCCTGCTTCTAAGTCCATGTGGAAAACCTCTGATCTCGGAGGTTGTGACGCTGGAAAAATCATACACTCTGTGGATGGAAGGACTCAAAATGTGTGACTTGGGGACAATGAGCGTGGCTTGGATCCATGTATACAGTAATACTGTGTATAGTTGTGTCTCCTGTAATGTGAGTGTGCTCTTTTTTTGCCTCTTGTGTGTATTTCCCATTTTAAAAACAAGAAAACAATAACATACGGGTTTTCTGGTTGTTCAAATCATCCTCAAGCCTTCTGTTGCAGGCAGGTCAACATCATGAGTCAGTCTGTGGGAAACAGAGAAAGGGAGGAAGAGACGCCGATCAGATTATCAGAATCTCCCATAAATCAATATGAATGAAGTTGAACCTGTCACTTCTGTATCTTTGCAGACCCTGAGAGACTGAAATGAGGAAGAATGTCTTCTTATCTTAACTTCCACATAATATGTAACATTCCTGCTTCATTTTCAAAGCAGCTATTTGAAGCTGTCTCCACAAGAAGAGCACAGACATGACTAATCCCATTCCTGATGGCCATTTAAGTGTCCCATTAATTAATGCCAGAGAAGCAGCATGAAGTTATTATTAATGTTCTCAAGCATTAAATGACAAAACTTAGCAACTGATTACAGTAAAATTGTGGATTAGCTTCACTCAAAGTTCATTTTTAGTGAACTTTGATGAGTGAACCTGCACAGCTGACCTCTGAACTGTCCTGTTAGCAACTGAGCATAGCTTCCAAGTTTGCTGACAGAAAGTTAAATGTGTTTGTGTAGAAGTCAATACTGAGATTTCCTTCGAAACACATTAAATATGTTGAAAATAGTTGCTGAAAACATGAAAAGACTTTGAACGATATATTACTGAAATGTGGAGTTAGAGGTTCAAACAGTTTTTCTCCACTTTTCAGTCCAGGATTTGTGATGATTCATCTTGCTGTTCAATGTTAGTCATGTCATTTTCTGAACTCATCTGACATGTTCAGTTGGCCGCTTCACTGTTCCCACGAGTGGGTGTGGCTTCATTAGTTTAAGCTCCTTTAATGGACACGCCCCCACAGACCTGGAGCTGAGAATTCATTTTAACCTGATTTTAACCTAATTTCATAAACCTGTTGATATTTTTAATCATTCAAATTTGGCTGGGTGGTTAATAACACTGTCTTCTTTGGTCTGACAAACTCAGAACATGTATTTATTCTGACTTTACATGGACTTTAACAAAATGTATTCAAAAGACACGTTTGTATTATTGTGTCTTCTTACTGTCCCGCTCTGTGTTTGGGCTCTCCAGGTCCCTCCTGCTCTGTCTTGCACTTGTGTTCATATTTTTACATTAGACACACAGTTTTCACACAGTGTTCTCAGCAGGGTCTCTTATTTCTTAGAATATTGGCATTTAGGCGATAGAAGTTGCTTAGGTAGAAGATGAAAGCAAGAGTATGAGATGTGCGCCTCAGATCAGATCTCTGAAATGAACTCCCCGACCCAGGAGGCACACTGCGAATACCATCACCATGGCAACATTTAATATTAGTTGGGACCACAGAACTGATTAAGATGAGTTAATTATTGTAATTTGACACACACACACACACACACACACACACACACAAACACAAACACATAAAGATTTTAAAACATTCCTCAATTCTTAAACTCAATTCAAACTTTATAATGTGGATGATGCACATCTTTTACACTTGATGAGAGTTTACAGTCCCATTCAGTGTAATCAGACACTTTCCTGCTTTTCCTTCATACAAATCAAGCCAGCAATGGATTGGATGCACAGTCACGTCACAGCAGGAAGCCTGTTGGTTTATTAATGATAGCTGCACTCCAGTGACAGCTGTCACTGTTACTGGGACGCATCAAGTCCACCTGTGTTCACTGTGAGTCCAAATGTCTGCTGTGTCTGTTCATTTTAGCGCCCAGCCATTAGTAAAGCAATTCATCTTCCAGCTTACACAAGATTTTACTAGTATTCTAACTCCTTTCAACACATTATAAACTTCTATCTATGAACAGCTGCATTCAATCCTTCAATCCTCTGATTCATTCTCTACTTTTCTAACCTGGATACTCTTCCTCTTCCTTTACAAAGCCATACACATTAGCTCACTGCCATTAGTTTTAAAGGAAGTTTAGCATCAGAAATATTCCATATCTTTTATACATGACTGATACTGCTGAACGATAAAGCATCAGTCTTTCAACATCAACCACTGAAGCTACAATTTCATCAGAAAATGTCCTGTAATGCAGAGTGACCTAATATGCAAAAGAGAGTTTCTGTGAGAGCAGTGAAACGTTCACATTAAACAACAATACCTTAAAACAGAAAACACACCTGCAGACCTCTGAACTGTACTTGAGCTTTAATTTCTGTCATTTTCTGCTTAACATTATTTTTTGTTATTAATCTCTTTGCAAGAATCCTATTCATGCATGTTCATAAATACAGATATGCCTGTCAACACATACACCCCGAAGCTACAGCCTCTCCTACAAATGCATTAGCCTTGTAAAATACTTGGTGACATCTTTCTTCTTGCCTGATAGCTGACAAAATTGAGCGTTCTTACCATTGTCCTGCCTGTCATCAGTGGACAAACATGTGAAATTCAGCATGGCCAATTTGAACTGCCAGCGAGAAAACAGAGTCATCAGCTGTTGATACTTGGTTAGTAAGCAATGTAAAAGTGTGTTTGTGATTGATATGAAACAGAATACAGTGGACTGCGTGTGCCCCTCAGTATGGGCTCGCCTTGGCCCCACCTTTTCTGTCTATCTGCACAGAAAGAAGCAGGCACTGTATGTGTGTGTGTGTGTGTGTGTGTGTGTGTGTGTGACACTGTGCGTGAGAAGGACAAGAGATAAAGATGTGGTGGAACCTCATCATTATTGGTTTAACAATGAAAAACACATGTGTATACACAGCAGAGGCCTGACACTACAGCTGTAATACATTCTCTGCTTTACGTGTAGGTACTGTACACACTGATATCGATGTAGATATAATTATGTGAATATGTTGCAAAATATGTAATCGTGAATGTGCAAACAGTAAACACAACACACACACACACACAGTGTAGACTATGGGTTAACCTATAGCACTTATCAGTGCTGCCCTTCCACTGGCTTATCATAACCTTAACACCCCTTACAAACACACACACACGCACACACGGACACACACGCACACACTTATCAGCACTCCTTCTCCCATGTTTTTAGGGTGGTTGAGCAGTGATAGCACGTATCATCAGGAGTCACCACGAAACATCTTCAACAGCTTATTCGTCTTTGTGTTGAAAAAAAAAAAGCCTTTCACTGATAATTTATTCCAGACTTGATGACAAAGCTGACAGTCCCGTGATACAAAAACAAAGTCTGGTGAAAATATGGCAGCCTGAAGATGGAGCGGCGATGCCATAAATCGATGATGTCACGACTGACAGCTTAGCTTGCAATAAAGTTAGTTGGATACTCTGGATTTAACCTAGAACCCAAATGTTTGTTGGCACCAACCAAATATTGTTCATGTCCCAACATTTTCCAAATCTAATTTAATTAAATTCAATCAAGATGTATTATTACTACATATACCCAAACTGACAATGACAATAGACATTTTTTTTATTAAACTTTTGTGATTGTTCATTTGCTACAAATTTCACAGACATGTAATCCTGTGATAAACAAATTTCTCATTCTTAATATATAAAAATAAGATAAAATGAGATTTTGCATATAGTGACGAACCAACAGACAGTCTTTTTGTCTTGGTTTAGTCTCATAGCTTTAATCAAATCTAGTCAATCAAACTTTCTGTACGATACCTGCTCAGCACTACACAGCAGTACTGGAGCATTTAGCAGCTAAAGAGACAGGTATTTCCCTCAGGAGCTGGTGGAGACCAAAATCAGAGCCAAAATGAATTAATATTGACTTACATTAATCAGATGACACAAACACAATTCCAGATCAATGATTGCTCTGTGTCTGCTGCTTGAGCTTCTGATTTACAGTGTTCACACTGCCTCCCAACCTGCCTCCAGCCTTCAAAATTAAAGAATGCAGCTTCAAGCCAGCAGTAGATCTATATATTATTGAAGACAATACTGATTCATAAAATGTGTTTGTTGTTTGTCTATGGTATATATGTATAATATATTGCCATTTCCCAACACATTTATTTATATTTAGTTATTATTGTTAATAATTGGTAGTTAAGGGAGCTACAGCAGTGTTTTTTTTTTTTTTTTGGGAAACTCCTCTTCCCTCTCCATTTTTAGTACTGATTGTATCTCTGTCTCATCCCTCTTTCCTCCCCTTCTCATGTAAGGTTATTAATACTTGTTTTTCAGACTGAGTACCTCAGGGAGCACATTAGAGGAGGGATGAGAGAGTTTCTCTAAACACTGGGTTATCTATTTTGTTGATCAAAATCATAACTCAGAATTTTTTTTTCAGATATCTTTCTTATGTGTTCTTATTCTTTCTTAACATGTGCAGAATAAGCATGAAATGCAATTAAAATGTCATGAAGGACAGGCTATAAATGCAAGATAAACTGTGGTGGTTATGTATTAGTAGAGTGGAATGTTCCCATGGATGGAGATATATTTACCCTCAAGTCCAATCTACGTCCCAACTCAAGTCGACAGTTTGACTCCTCTCATCTAACCATGACCAAAACCTTCACCTCTTCTTAACTCTATTATTTTAACCTCGCTCACAAAGCTTCACTGTCACCTACCTGTCACATGTCTTGGCTGATTTTCATGATGGAAGAATCCGATCTGCACACTGTCCACAACATGTACGTTCATGTATGTATGTTCATGGTTCTTAAGACTGCGTTAAAAATTCATTAGGGATACATTATGCAGTCACGTAACCCGGCTGTCCGTGTCAACAGTAAAACCATTTCCTGTTTTGGAACCTGAGAGTAAGGGGTCTCTCTCTCTCTCTCTCTCTCTCTCTCTCTCTCTCTCTCTCTCTCTCTCTCTGTCTTATTCTAACTACTATAAGAGTGCAAAAAAAAATTCAGACTATTGGCATACAGTTTACACCCCATGATAACAGAATTTAGGACATTTTAACATGGGAACTTATGGAGACAGACAGACGACTCATTTCTGTAGCCAGCCTCAAGTGGATGTTTGAGGAACTGCGTACTGCATTTCTGCACTTCTGCACTCTGCATTGGCTTTAATTCGTAGCTGCAGAGGTTGCCACTTGCATACACAGGGTGTAGTAGATAATGTCATAGACAGCTTGTTTAAGCACCCAGGTGTCATTCAGCCTGCCATAAGTCGACTGGTTATCCATATCAGGCTGATTTTTAGGCAGAACACCCAATATGGTGCCAACCAACAACACAGATTTTGAGCATCAAAGCTGCTCTTCAGGAACCTGTGGGTGTCACACATACACCGTCCATTCTTTGGACCGTCAGAGCTCGACCAAAACAGGACAGCTGCAGAAAAAAAAATACAACCTGGCTCAATTTTTGCTGCGACACAATGCACGTCATCTGGCATGGTGCTGCGGTGGCCAATCAAAAGCACACATTTCTAAATTATCAGCTCTTCCAGAGAATATAATAAACTGTATTTTGTACTGTAAGTTTTGTGTCTGAAAAACCTTCAAATTTATGGTTGAGGACCAGTCCATTACCTGTCCATTATAGGTCCAAACCAGTTTTAACTACCTTATGTGGGTTGTTAAGTGGTTTACAGCAGATTTGGCTTTGCATGACACTCAACACTGAACTACAAAATATGCGTTATGCCAAACGGTTGTCCATGAATGTGAAAGCATGAAGATACAGATGCAGTCTGACGCTGAGAGGAGGGTGCCCACACACACACACACACACACACACACACACACACACACACAGTCTCTCTCCCTGACACACACTCACAGCTTAAAGAGGCAAAGAGCTGAAAGAAGCAGAGAGATGACTCAGCATAATCATGACCTCGACAGAATTGCCTCCCAGTGACGCTTGTGTGTGTGCGTGTTCAGTGAATTATAGGTGCACCTCACAAATATTAAAGTAAAAGAGAAGGAGGGACGAGTGTGTGTGTGAGGGGGTGGCGTGTTTGGGTGCAGTCATTACGTCAGAGAACTCTGACATCACGGGGATCAGGAATAGTTTGCATGCGTCACGACAGAGAGGAGGTGACACCACTGACTGTAGTGATGCAGTGAAGTGAGTGTGTGAAAGGTTGCACAAGTCACGTTTGTGTGTTCTGTTCAAGTGTATAAAGTGTAAGACGATAAAATTATAAAAAAGTAACATTTACTGCAGGGCTTTTGGATTTTATGAAAGCATGAGGTGTTCCTCTTCATTTGTCTTTTCCCACATTTCATTTGTCACCTCTGTGTGCTTGAAAGAAGGTCGTACAAACTATGAATAGTATTATGGCTATTAATAGTAAGGTCATGCAATTCAGCATGTATTGATCGCTCTACACAGATGAATTGTGAGTCAGCTATCATGGGTGCAGTCTGTACTCGGCTTCTTCTCTTTCTTGTGGAAACAAAAAATATCAACAAAATTTGGACTGTCAGTAAAAATGTAAATCTATTGTGCTCAATCCAGTCAATCCATAATGTGAAAGGACGAATGAGAAACCAAAATTTGCAACTTCACTGTCATTTTTGGTCAGTGCAACAAACCAAAGTGCTAAATCCTTTAAAACCACGGGCAGTCACTCTTGTCCCAAATGCTCACACACCTGCCCAGTGTACCCAGATAGCGACTAAGAATCAAAGTAAACTATTCAGCATGTTCAGCAAAGTTCAGCCTGTAGAGAGCCAAGCCAGCAGCCAGCTTAGCTGAGGAACCATTGTTGTTAACACTAGCCAGCTGACAAAGATGTGGATCATTGACAGGCCTAAGACAGGTGAATAATGCCTAGGTGCTCACACAAGTCATCTATAACGGCACCCACCTGTCAATCAAAGCATCCACGGTCTTAATTCTGCATACCTGTAAGCCTTAATATAATATGAACAGGTGAGTTCTATAAAAAAAATCACCCTCAGTACAGTTGTCATGAACGTGGTGTGGTGCATCAGCTGCAGGGGAGAGGTGTGGAGAGAGTTCAGGAGAGCAGCGCCAGGTGAGAGTGACTGACACACCTGTATCCTGTTGAGCTAATCACTCTCTCCTTTTAACACAGTGTGCTGGACCTGGGGGGGAGTAGAGACACGACACGAAAAGAGATCCACATGGCTGTCGGCAGCATAAGACAGAAAGTATGCCTGCGAATGACACCGACTGAGGTGTGTTTCTGTCGTGATCAAAACAAAACAATTAAAACCGAGTATTCTCTGCTGAAGAACCCACAGTGGCATCAGACTACGCCACATGGGGAAATTAGCTATAGAGACCAAAACTGTTTTTTGTACCTGGCTTTAAACATGTTTATTTCTGCTGTGAAGTTGGACATTTGAACATGGGGACTTATGGAGACTGAATCATTCTGGAGCTGGCCTCAAGTGGACGTTTGAGGAACTGCAGTTTTTGTAAAGAATAAAGTAAAGAATGCTTTGTGTCTCTGCTGAGCTGGACTGCTTTGTGTGTGTGCTGTTGTCAGCTCAGCTATGACTCACACAATTATTTTCTTAAAAGACTATTAACAGACCACAGATCCCACAGAAACATCGTGTTCATCATCATAATCTGAAACATCTAACAAACACAGTCAGTGTTAGTTAGTCAGTGACTTCTTCACTGTCAGCTGATATCAGATCAGAGCTGTTTTACAAGTCTCAAACGATGCCATGCCAGTCTCATACCAAGTCAGTTCATGGACTGAAGGACTTGGAGTGTGGTATTTCTTTAGGTTGGTAATATGTCCCTGTCATTACACATCTTCTTTAATAACTAAATGTAACACAGCTTTATAAAAGATGTTTGTCCATGTTATGTATTTATGTAAAAATGATACAAATACTGATGAGGTGTCGTGATAGACATGAAAAGCCATCCATGGTTCTCTTGGGTCAAGTGAACTTGAAATCCAACTAGGCCTTTAAATATTTCCCTGAATCCTTCACACGTTAAAAGTGTGAATCACAGCACAGTGGCACTATTCATATTCTTTGTCTTAATGTTTGGCACTGTGTGACTGATCTGAATGACAGTCCTTATCCTCACTGTGTTTGTGTCCGTTCCTACAGTCCAAAGCATCTCAGGTGAACTGAAGACAAAAACATTCTGTATGTGTTTTCTTTCTGTCTGCTGAGGTTTTACCCTCGCTTTCCACTCAGTGCAGACACAACATGGCCATCATGATCAGACAGGAATAAGCTGGTTTGATAAAATAATGGAAACACGTATTACCACTACAGAAATCTGGAGTAATTAACATTAAATGTCTCCTGTTGCACTGTTCAAACAATCCACATGTGGAGTCTTATAAATATAATATGTCAAGGATCTTCTTTTCCTTCCCCTACATTATGTATCAGATATCCCACAGTATGCCATATTATGTGTCCATATCTTATGATATGTGGAGGTTTTGACTTATCACTCTCTTTGAGATGACAGGTTTGGTGTGGAAGAGCTGCATGGACATGTAAAACAGCACAACACACTACATAGGTTCAACAACTGGTGGCAGAAAATGATTCACATTTCTGTGCATGAATTCTTCCTTACAGCACGCAGCACATCAACAATAACGTCTCAGGGTCTCATCTGATAAATATTTGACGGACTTCCTGTGGATCGCTGGGAACTTTGCAGACTCTCCACATTCCATAAGAGGCGACATTCATCCAGCTGTCTCCAGCTTCGTATGCTCTAATCACAGAAGACTCAATGAAAATCAGCACTGGTATCCAAAGCTCTTTCATGTAGCTGCTTGGGTGATCTACACTGCTCAGCTGTCACTGGTCTTTAGCTTGTCTTCATAGCTGTGCGTAATTTACCGTCCTCCAGCTCACAACAGACGCCATTGGAAAATATTTCACCCTTCCTCTGCCGTGCCTGTCAGCTCTTATAAACATCTCAATACTTTCATTCAATTACACGGTGAGCCTAATAGAATTTGGCTCACACAAAATCCTTTCAGCACCATTCAATAATTGAATGTCTCCTACCTCTGGCACGCAGCTGGCCACCCGATGTGCGCCTTGTTTTGGTGGAAGACTTCAGATAACAAAGTTTAGGACAGTGACACGAGGAGATACTGGATGATCAGATGATGCCGAATTAAGCAGTGGGCTCCACACATTCCCGTGATCGGTTTGGTTTCGTTGTATTCTGTCAGTGTCTCCTCCGACAAGTCAGAAAAAATCCAAGTCCGAGAGTTTTCTTCGGAGTTTGGCGTGTCATTTCTCATACAGGATCCAGGACGTACCTCAGGTCTAAACTATACCATACACATACCGTAACGCTGATTCACTGCATCATCCTCCCCACCCAGTCAACAACACCCAAACCACACCGTCACGTTCATGTGTGCGGGGACACCACAAGGAGAAACGCTCCGTTCATCGCGCCAACGCTGAGCACACAGGGAGACCTTATCTGGATGCTGAAGGTTAAATACTTAATGAGCCAGGAAATTAGGCTGATTGGTCCACATGCACCACAAAACAGTGAGATCTAGCCGGGATATTCACCTTCACTCAAGCAAGCACGGTTCGCACACAGCCTGGTCCTCTCCGGTGATCCTGCTCGTGCTGCTGCCGAGATGCTGTCCCATGGCTGCAGCCTCCTCCGTGTCCTCTGGCCGGAGGAACAGGAGTATGCGACGGTCTGCTGAGGAGGGCAGAATGACAGGAAGCTGGGAGGCATGGGCCCGTCTGTCTGCGCCATAGACTCCTGCTGCAAGTTTGAATTTAACCTCTGTTTATCCAGAGAGTCAGCTGAGCTCCACGGCCTGGGACATGCTGTGTGTTTATGTTTTATTCATAGGTTTAACCCACCACACATCCCGGTATCATATGCAGCACACAGTATGCACAGTACATGCACAAGTCAGTGATTATCCATATGATATAAGCTCACTACAATAAAAATAATAATGACATTTCAGGGTACAATATCATAACTCAAAAACAAACCGTACATGTTAGCATGTTTTAAGCTATAATTACTAGTATATTTTTTATTAGTATATTTTAATGGCGTGGGACAGGGGGCTCCTGAGTACTCTGAGGCCAACAAATCATCACATCAGATAACAACACTATCAGAGGACTGACGGAAAGGTATCATCTTGAATCTGTCGCCACTGTGTGGCAATGCCAACCCACCCTACTCTATTCTGCCCTTAAATGATCCTTCTTGCCTTGCACGTTCACACAGCACACACTGAATCACCTCTTCACATTCGAAATATTTGACGTCTATAGTGAACTTTGCCTTCATTTAACGCAATCATTAGATTCACATCCTGTACTTAGGATAACAATCATGTTTTCGTGTGTTTCAGTCGTTGGGATTTACTAAACCTTTGATTAGATGAAGCTCCTTCTGCTCTCTATTATTAACTATTATCCATCACTCTAATCCTGACCCACTGATACTCTTGTCATTTAACCCTTCTTATGCCTAAAGACTCCAAATCTACCAGCTGGTAACATATAATATATGGTAATATAACACGATAAGCACACTTCCAGCACCAGTGTTTATTTCTACTGTACTGCATCTTACATGCATCCTGACATCCTAGCTTTGTTTATTTAGGATGCAATGTTGAGAGACATTGATATACTTATCATAATTATTATGACTTATAATATTATAATATGATTTTTCGTTTTCCTTGCCTGTTTAAAAACACTTGCATGGTCATTCGCACATAATGTACTTTATGGGGTAGCGCCTTTATTCTGAAAAGTCGAACCGGAAGTACTATCAAAGTTCTGCCACAGGTAGCTAACTAGCCAGTTTTCTGTTTCTTCAGCAACAGCTGCTACATATAGATACAGATATTAGCGTTTACTTTCTGCCTCTGCCGGCTGACACAGCGGAGACCAGCCGCCGGATGGTGAGCAGCGTTGGGACTCGGCTGAAGTTGAACGTGCACTGACGTTTGTTTGACAGTTACATTACAAACCTCGCCCACTAGCACAGCTAACTGTTAACCTTGATAGACTCTGCCCTGTGCGGCCAGCTAACTCAACCACGTTAGCTGTACCTGACACCTTTGCCAGTTCATTAGAAGTGATGCAACTGAGGTATGTGGTTGTTTATTGTATCCACGAGCCAGAACGTGTCGTTATTTTTTAATCACTGAGGATGCTAACAGGGCAACAGCCAGAAGCGTTAGCCGATATCTCACTTCCGCTTTCGTATTAACGGTTTCTGTGTTCATGTTTTTTCTTGGCTAGCATAAACCGAAAAGAAAGAACAACGTGCCACCCGCTGTTTGAACGTGCAGTAGTTTAATATATCAGTGAGACGTGTCTCGCTGTGTGTGAAGAAACGGGGAAACCCCGGAGCGAGTTAAACCGCCGAGCTCCAGCCTGAAGGATGTAAACAACCGAGCTGTCACTGTTAGCAGCTGCTTAGCCGGTGCTAACCTTCAGGTCTTGTGACTTGCAGGTTGTTCTTCACAAAGACTGTCTGTTCATGCCCGGCGATTCAAGCTGCATTTTATTTTGTAATTCCCCCACCTGACGTCCTGCACTAAAGTATTGTTATGTCAAGTCATTTAAAATATTTTTTGTTCCCAAATCCTTACAAGCATTCTTGTTCATTTTAAAAACATTATGATCTTAGTATACAGGAATATTCCAGAATGTTTCTCCTCTAATAATCTTAAAGATGTTTTTCTGTTGCTCTGTCTTGTGAAGGTACGTCCATTCTTGAACTATCACGATGGCAGGTTCCCAGTGGGAGCTTCCTCCAGAGCTATGCTGTCGGCCCATGGCCTTTGTGGCTCTTACTGGCCTGGATGTGGTGTATAATGCTGTGCACCGGGCCATCTGGGACGCCTTCTGCGCCAACCGAAGAGCTGACAGAGTTCCGATCTCTTTCAAAGTCCTCCCCGGAGACCACGAGTATCCCAAATGTCGCACCAAGGTGAGCAGTGGATAGAGAGGACACTTTAATGTGGCATGCAATTACTGTATGACACAAATTCTGTTTGCGTTTGCTGTCTAGCAGTTCACTCTTTGTGTCAGTGTGTCTTTTAACCATTTCTCTTCTCTGTCTGCCTGGCTAGCGAACATCATATGAGTGGTACATCCCTAAAGGCATCCTGAAAACAGGTTGGATGAATAAACATCTGAACCTGGTGCCGGCTCTGGTTGTTCTTTTCTATGAACTGGACTGGGATGACCCACAGTGGAAAGAGAAACAGTCTGAATGTGCAACTAAAGTAGAGATTGTTAGGTAGGTGGACGTCACCTTGGGCTTTGAGAAACACTGATCAACTTTTTTCACCATTTTCTGGATTGGAGTGGATTGTGTTGTGTTTGTTTGTCTTTAGGACCAGTCTGCAGGGCAGGAACACCAAGGTGGCTGTGGTTCTGATCCAGAAGAAAACTCCTCTACCTCCAGGTGAAGACCTATTCTGAATTATTTTTAAATAATTAAAAATCACAGTCTAACTAGCTTCAGATTTGGGTTTTACCTGCCACACACCATCACTGACCTTCTTGTCTGTACAGGAGAGGACCTGGTAGCATCAGAGAGAGCAGCAGCTCTTTGTAACGCCTGCGATCTGTCTGGCAAGAGTCTCTTCGTACTGCCACACACTGACCACTTAGTGGGCTACATTATACGGTATTTACCAGTTCACTAATGCTGTGCTGATGAACACTTCGCCTGGTTTTTCACATGAAGAGTGTTTCCTGAACAGTGGAGTACATTCATCAACATTTTGTTTGATCCTACATTTGTTATGTTGTCGTTGTGTGTGTGTGTGTGTATTAAACTGTATTCCTCCCTGTGGTTCTGTAGGTTGGAGAATGCTTTCTATGAACATGCTCAGACGTACTACTATACTGAGATCCGTCGAGTCAAATCACATAAAGAGTTCCTCAACAAGACAACACACCAGGTAGGGTGGCACACACGCATACACACATGGGCAAATGAATCATCTCTATAAAAGAATAGATAATAATCACAGCTTCTCTGAGTTTAAATAAAACTGTTTGGCATGACAAGTCAAGTGTAACCTCCTGAAGTATTTTTAAATGCCCCCTCCTCACACTGTCCTCTTCCTCTCCTCCTCTTCATCTCTTCTCCACCTTCTGCTTCTCAGCTGCTGTTTGTCCGACACCAGTTTAAAATCGCCTTCTTCAGTGAGCTGAAACAGGACACTCAGAATGCTCTCAAGTAAGTCTGAGCCTCTCCATTCACAGTGGATAAAATGATACTTTCAGCTTGTGGTGGAACTTTATGAGACATCTATCAGCAGACTGAATAAATACTGCAAGACCTTAAGAAGAATGTCTTCTACTCTTCTGTTCATTCAAAAAATGGGAAGCATTTAAAAGCGTTTGAGGACACAGACCAAAGAAACAGAAGCAGTGCTGCTGTGCCATGAAAATGGTCCATTATCATTTCATGTTCTTTTGTTTTCTTCTCATTTAAATATTCTGTCAGACACTTTAGAGAACTCTGGAAGCATCGACACATGTAGACCTGTATGTTCTGCTCTGTCTTAGTAAGCTTGTTTGTGTCTGTAGGTACTACAGGACTGCATACAGCCTTGTTCATGAGCTCCGAGCCCATGAGACCAACATGTTGGAGATCAAAACTATGGCTGGATTCATCAACTATAAGGTACATTTCTGTCCATCTGCTTGTCTGTCTGTGTGTAGTTGTTAGGTGGGAATGTTCTTCTGGTCAACACTTTGGTCAGTGACAAAGTGTTTCAAACACTAATGGATGTATCGATTGAGGAAGTGAGTAGGCGCTGTACCTGTCAGGCACAAAGATGAATTGTAGATAGATTTCAGCTCCACAGAGAGAGCGAGAGAGAGAGATGGAAGCAGGGCTGTGCATGAATCAGGATGTTGACTCTGAGTTTAAGGCTGAGCAATTTTATCAATCCTGCGATATATATATCGATATTTTGTTTCCCCAGAAAGTATTGATTTTTCAGCCACGAGTGTCGATACATTAAGTCCCATTCAAATCCCTCGTGTTCTGCCTGAAACTCTGCTCGCTGCCCATTTCCTCTTTTGGCTTTGCAGGAAGAACTAGGCCGTCCGGCTGCTAGTCTTGCTGTAGAGCATTTCTAGCAAGTTACCTGTCTAGATACTCTCTTTACACAGACGCCGACGTCTTTCTCTTCCTGTTTACACAATCAGAGTGAGGAGATTCAAGAGAATGCAGCCGAACATTAATCCAGCACTTTCATGCTTCAAGTTTTACATATCTGTGAATATCTTTGAAATGGTTTATGACAGAGCGATGTGGTGTTTTGCACTGTTGTCCTGCTGAAGACAGAGATATACGGTTTGTGTCTGTCCAACACTTCCTTGTTGTTCTATGCCGCCACATAAAAGACCAATCGAAAAATAGATGTTCGGCAGACTGATGAATGGACAAACGGTACTAGACGGACTATTTTCTTTTTCAACCAGTCAGTGGATATGGTATCTATGATGTATTCTAGCCAATCAAAGGGCTCTGGGGTCTTGTGGAGGAGGGACACGGAGAGAGAGCTGTGTGTGTGAACAGAGAGCAGCAGGCACACAGAGCAGAGCGACAGAATAACTTCAGAAATATGTTTCTGTTGAATGACAGGTTCCCCTCAACTTCCTGGAGGCTCTTTGCTTTGCTAAGTGGCACGGCTGTTTGAGGTGTGATATAAAAATCAGATTCATGTTGTCCAGTATGTTCAAGCTGTAGACTCTCTGTCCAATCAAAGTATCAGATCATATCGAATCGTATCAAATCAAATTGTATCGTATTGTGAGATTAGTGTACCGCTGCAGCCCTATCAGAGTTTGATATTTTGACTTATATTATTGTCTTTCATGCTTGGTGCTTGATGCTTGTGGACAATAGAGTTAGAGAAATGAAAACTGTTCATAATTCAGTTATAAAATCCTCTCCTGGTGCCGTGCTGACAGGGCTGCTGTAGTCGTCGATGTGGCAGGATTCAGCACTGGAGCTGAGAACATTGGAGTGGTCATCAACAACAACGAGTTTCACTGTTCTGCACTGCTCTGTGTCACGGTGCCCTGTCTCCATCACCCCTCTCTGTTTTCAGTGCAGTCAGTTTTTGTAGCCTCTGACTTTGTTTGTAAAAGTTTACAGGCTGCCATCCTGTTAAAAACATGGTGCAGCCCCAGAACAGATGGAAGTCTGCAGTTACTGATCACTCTCTCTCTCTTTCTCTCTAGATCTGTCGTCTGTGTTTCCAGCACAACACTCCACTGGACGCTATAGCCCAGTTCAGGAAGCACATTGACTTGTGTAAGAAGAAGATTGGCAGTGCTGAACTGGCCTTCGAGCACGCCGCGTGGATGTCTAAACAGTGAGATACACATAAATCACACTCATACTGTGTAGTCATGAATACATCTACATCTATTACAAATGGAAAAAACTGAACCTCAGAATCCTGCAGTGTGTGTTATCACAGTGATTCTATCTGAGGAACTAACCTGATCCCTGATGTACATGAACTGCATGAACCTCAGCTGTCTGTTCATCTGCTTCCTAACAGGTTCCAGTCATTTGGTGAGCTGTTTGATGAAGCCATAAAGTTGGGTCTGACTGCCATCCAGACCCAGAACCCTGGTTTCTACTACCAGCAGGCTGCTTGTTACAGCCAGGACAGGAAACAGCAGGCACAGCAGCTTTGTCAGGTGATGATTCCACAGCTACTGCTGCTACTGCTCCAAGACTGGGTTTGGAGTGAAGAGCGAGCCAACAGAGAGATTAGACTGTAGTTTTCTGTTTTGAAGTATAAGTGCTGCTGCAGTTAATGGTTGACTTTCATTGGCTGGTTGTTCTAGGCTGGAGCGAGTTATCCGTCTCCTGAACCACTGGAAACCCAGAGCGGAGCACTGGACTTCTATGGCCAGAGACCCTGGAGACAAGGACACCAGAGTATGTTCACTCTTTCTTTGTTGTACAATTAAAAAGTGTTTGGATGACATGTTTGTGTCATGACATGATGTACGAGTGCATCAGGACGTCTGTGCTGTTGTATTTGCAGGTATTGATCCACCAGATGCAGAGAAGGAGAAGACAGGGATTCTGGCCCTGCAGATAAAAGAGAGAGATGTACCACACTCTGTAAGAACTGTCTGCAACAATGTTTTCAACTTATTCTAAGCGCTTTGAGCACAAAATGCTTCACGAGCTTCAGAAAGCTGCACCTCCTGCTGCTCAGTATTGATCCTTTGTCTTCAGCCACACCTTCACAACGTGTTCCCCTCCAGCTGCTGTCATGACTTGGTGCTGTATGAGGACGTGCTTCTGTCTGTGTCTGCCCCTACAGGAGCTGATAATAGCACTTCTCAGTAATGCTGTCGCCCAGTTCAAGAAGTACAAGTGTCCTCGAATGAAGAGTCACCTCAGTGAGTCTTTAGTGTCTCCTCGTGTGGAATGTTACATTCCATTATTATCATTACACTCTGTTTGTATTTGTCAGTCTGATTTTATTTTGAGGTTGTCACGTAACATCACGTAGTGAGGAGAGCTCATAGATGCATCCTTTTTATTTTGTCATCAAGGACCACTTCCTGTTGATTTCCCCCCTGTTGTGTTTAACACTGTCTCACTGTTTGTCTCATGCTCTGTCTCCTTCACAGTGGTGCAGATGGGAGAAGAGTACTACCATGCCAAGGACTACACTAAAGCCCTGAAGTAAGTCATAAAAACACATGCAGCATGTGTGGACAGTCTTCCTCAGTGGATGTTTCCTTCATCTGATTGTTAGTAAGTTATATGACTGTGTGTGTGTGTGTGTGTGTGTGTTATCAGGCTGTTGGACTATGTGATGTGCGACTATCGCACAGAGCGATGGTGGGGCCTCCTGACTGCCATACTGAGCACAGCTCTGCGCTGTGCTTATCTGATGGCCAGTGTCAAAGACTACATCATATACTGCATGGAGCTGCTGGGCAGAGGTAAGCAGCATATACTGGTTAGACTGGGTCCAAGTCTGGTACCACGGTGGTAATATAGGTGATTTTTTTTTATTGATCATTTATTTGATTTCTGTGATATTTCAAAAAATACTACTCCTTTGCCACAAGTGTAGATGAATTTATATCAGCAGCAATATTGCTGAAAATAACAATACAAATGTCCATATCTTATTGTTACTTACTTACTCATCACACATCTTTTAGTTCCTTACCACGTCATCAGAAGAACCACAAACATAAAAACAATCAAACACAAGAACAAAACAAAAAGTAATTTGTGATTTTTTTTTTTTTTTTTTTTTTCAGTCCCTCACCTGAAAAATCTAAAGTCGAGTCTTTTCATGAGAGCTGCATCTGCATTTCATGAGATCTCCTGTGTTTAAAATTTCAAACATGACACTGAATTTCAGTGTGAAACAAAGTGTTTTCATATTATATGGTAGGAGAGCTAATGTTCAGTCATCTGGTCTTCTAGCTTCAACCTTGAAGGAGGACCAAAAGTCAAGGATTGAGAAGAATCTCATCAAAGTTCTGATGGTGAGTAGATTCCACCCAGCTCAGCATGTCACGGTGACCTGATCAAACAGCCGTGCAGTGGATTCATTCATTTCACCAAAAGGCCATTCCAATATCAAAGAGCTAACAGGACACTGAGCGATGTCAGAATGTTTGTGCAGGAGAATATCTGACCTCTTCCTGTTCAAAGAGTCGTCATAATTACATCTCCTGCAGTCTGGAGTCGTGTTTACAGTGAAAATAGTCACACATTAGCTTGGACCAGTAAATGATGAGCTGACCCACAGGTTGAGCGGGTCATGCTCCAACAAATGTATTTTTGATTGGTTCATACACTTTAATTGTCTTTCTGTGTTCAGAACGAGGTCCCTGATGCTGAGCCGGAGTGTGATTCCTCCTCTGTCAGTGCAGCCAGGTCGCTGTGGAGTGACCGCATGGCGTTGGCCGGATCGAACGAGCTGACTCTAGAAGTGCAGGACTACATCCCATTCAGTAAGTAAACACAGTGAGGGGCTGTTCACATGATTGATTTCTCTTCCTGCTTCACTGTTAAATGAATTAAACCAATTAAAATAAGCCTCCTCAGACCTGTCCCTTATGTTCAGTGTGACTGTGTTACTGTCCTGTGTACTGTATGAGGATGCTTCCACTCTGACTTTTCCTTTCTGACTCCAGTCCAGTGTAAGGCCAAATTCCAGTCTCCCAGTTTCCACGTAGACCAGCCCATCCAACTGCAGGTCTTCCTCCGAGCAGACTGTCCTCATCCTCTGTCATTCAACAAGCTGGCTGTCAGCCTCAGTAACCAGGTAACAACACATTTTCAGAAAACATTTCTTTCAGACATGGAGACACTAACATGACGCAGCATCAACAAAAAGAACTTTGTGTGTTTGTGGTTCTTTAGAGTGCTAATGAACAACAGAGGCAGCAGTATGTATGAGAGCTACAGAATAAATGAAGGAACATGCAGGCAGGATGTACCTGACCCAGAACAAATATCCAAATATGAATTACAACCAGCCACCATCTTTTTTCTAAAATGACAAAACAATTATGTGGTTGTGTGTTTAATCTTTGTGTGTATGTGCAGGAGTACAACCAGTGGTGTGTGGTGGAGGAGACGATGAGCCTTCTTCCAGGAAAAACCAAATGCTACAACTTCAGCTTTGTAGCAAAGACTGAAGACGTTGGCAAGAAGATAGAGGTGAGGTGTGTGTGTGTGTGTGAGTGAGGGTGTGTGTGTAACAGAAAGATGTTACTGACTTTGTGTGTGTGTCTCTGGGTTAGATGGCTGGTATTGAGGTGATGCTGGGCGGTGACAGCGGCCGCTGTGTATTTGTGAACTGGAGAGGGGCGGGCGGAGACGCGGCCTCTACCCACGAAGCCTTGCAGGCCAGCAGGTCATCACGTCGATGGGGGCGCAGCATGGAGGCACGTCAGGAGCTGGACTGGGACAGCCTGACCATTCAGCACAGCACCATGTACGGCCTTCAGACACAAACCTCAGTGGAAACGTTACTCCATCGTGCGTGCATCACTCTGCATGTTCATGTTTGTGTGTTTGTTCCTGCTCGTCCTTCAGGATCATCTCCCGAGTCCCAAAGATCTCCGTTCAGCTCAGCCACCAGCCTCCTGCACTCAACAATGAGATGTACTGCATCAGCCTCACTGTCCAATCACAGGAGGAGGGCGTGGCAAAGGACGTCAAGCTGACAGCTGGCCTCAAACCAGGTACAGTGATGCTGCTAGAGACAGATATTTGTTTCTGTATTTTATTGTGTATGGATTCATTTTCATTTTAGGCAGCTCTGTGATTAACGCGCAGACATAAATATCACATCATTTATTCTTTTATTCACAACAGCATGAACAGTTATACAGATCAGTATAACATCAGGAATGGGAAGACTGCTGTCATTTCAAATGTATGGTTGAACAGCTGTATGGTTGAACAGCTGTATGGTTGAACAGCTGTATGGTTGAACAGCTGTATGGTTGAACAGCTGTATGGTCAATGGTTTTGTTTGTCTGTCCAGGCCAAGATGCCAATCTAGGCCAGACCACACACGTGACACTTGATGGCTCAAAGGTTTGTGACGACACTGCACCCGCCCTGCTCCCTGACGTACCTCTAGGAGATCTGAAACCAGGCGAAAAGGTACACACACACACGCACACGCGTACACACACGCACACACACGTTCAGAGAGAATGATTTAGATTTACAGACCTTCATTTTCAGCTTCCCCACAGTGAAAAGTAATACCAGCGTCTGTGTGTGTTTGTCTCCAGTTGGAGAAATGTGTGTATGTGAAGTGTGTGTCGACCGGACCGAGGGTCTTCCTGTTTCACGTGGCCTACAGCATGGACACCACGGTGGAAGGACGGCAGATAGTCTGCAAATGTCATAAGGTGAAGAAGCAGAAGCAGCTCACAGGCAGCATGTTTCTCTGTTCATGGTAAACTCAGCAGTGCAGCTTTTCTCATCTGCTTTACTCCCCATGTTCTGTTGTCTTCCAGGATGAGACGGTTACCATAGAGACAGTGGTCCCGTTTGAGGTGTCTGTGAAATTTGTGTCCACAAAGGTCTGTAGTTGATACTTTACCAGTTTATTAAGGAAGTGGGTGGATCATGTTTCTATTCAAGTGCACTCGAGTTCACTGAACGTTTAAGCTTAGTCTTAAAGAAGTCTTAGTCTCAGGCCAAACCTCACAGTTTGACTAGAATGCATAACGTTGCTGCCAGGAAGTTGGTATTTGTTTATTTTTAGACTAGTGTGTGGAGCTTTGATTGTGGTGCTGCTTTAGTGTTTATTATGGCTGCTGAGAGTTTATCAAGTGGTATTAGTCTCATTATTATTATTATTATTAATATTATTATTATGTGTGTTTACAGTTTGAGCCATTGGACCGGGTAGCGTTAGACATCCCCTTCCTGCTCATGACGGACATCCTCTCGTCGTCTCCCTGGCCTCTTCTGCTGGCCTCCTCCTCCCTGCAGCTGCTCACCATGACCAGCAACACACCACAGCTCCAGTCCCAGCTGCAGGAAGGTACCTGACTAGTTTTTACTGCTGTTGTGCAAAGACTAAAACACATCAACCCCTTGACTTTAACATTATATATGTGTGTGTGTGTGATCAGTGGTTCTGCAGACTGGTGAGAGTGCCAGTGAGTGTTTCTGTCTTCGGTGTCCACCGCTGACCAACAGCAATAGCACTGTAGCTACAGGGCAGTACCTGATATCATGGAGGAGGTATGTATACACACACACACACACACACACACACACACACACAGTTAAATTGGATGTTCATGATCAGTGTGTGTGTGAACTGGCTTGTGATTCTATTTGCAGACAGTCCTCCAGTGCAGACAGTCCTCTCATCCAAACTACAGTCACTCTACCTCACGTCATCCTGGAGTCTGTCCCTCTTTACATCCACGCCGGTCAGTCAAGTGAACACACACACACACACCACGTGCACCATACATGTAATGACACAGTGCTTTGTGTTAATGTCTCTGCTCTTCCTGTAGATTTACCATCATTCGGGCGAGTCAGAGAGTCTCTGTCAGTTCGTTACCACATAGAGAACAGAACAGCCCTGGTGCAGGAGGTAGAGATGGCTGTGGAGCCCTCGGATGCCTTCATGTTCTCTGGACTCAAACAGGTACAACTGGGCAGCTGTGATCATTTAAAGTCATCAGTTGATCAGAGTTAGGGGGCTCTGTTTGCAGAATATGACAGAAATAGATTAACTGACACTGTGTGTGCGTGTGTGTGTGTGTGTGTGCATGTGTGTGTGCAGGTGCGTCTGCGTATCCTTCCCGGCTCAGAGCAGCAGATGCTGTATAACTATTACCCGCTGATGGCTGGTTACCAAACACTACCACAGCTCAACATCAGCCTGCCGCGCTGCCCAACCACCAACACACACGCACTGAGACGCTTCCTGCCTCAACGCATCTTTGTCAAGGTGACACAGCTGCACAAATACACACCGATACACCACCGAGCCATTGTTACATGAACGTGAAGACATTCAACGTTGCATCTTTTTCATCCTCTTCCTTCTCAGCCTCAGGGTCGACAGCTGGACGACGCCTCCATCGCTGCAGCCTGAGAAGAAGACACAAAGCGTTTACTGTACATATGAAAGAAAGCAACATTGTGTAGGTTTGTTGTAGATGTTTGATTCCTCACAGATGACCATATTAACACTATTTGTTTGAAACTGTTGTGTAAAAACACGCTGGGAGAATCGTGATGATTTTGTGTTCAGAGTGAATGTGATGACATGATGAGCCCGTGAATGAATTGATGTTCATGGAACAGTGAAGATCATGGATGAATCTGAGGTTGGAGTGTTACACATGAAAATTGAATGTGATGAAATTTTAATTAAATTGAAGTGATGTAAAGTACACGTGTTCTGTGTGTGTTACACAAAGAGCAGTAACAGTTTGTGTTTACACTGTTCATGTGACCAGACGAAGACTCAGATTTAACCCCACAATGCTTTGCACCACAGAAATGCAGAAGCTGCTTATTGCTGTAAGAGACTGAATAACTGAGAAATATGTTATTTACAATACATGAGAACATTTCCTCCTGATAATTAAATGAATGTGCCCACAGAAATGACATATATTTGATATCAGGGCTTTTTGGACAATACATTTATTAATTATTTGACTATCGTATTGCACATTAAGACATTACATGCAGCACCTCACTGATAACACACAGGCTTCCTTGAGTTTTATTTAACTATTTAAGTGAGGTGTTGAAGGTGTCTTCAGCTCCAGTCCTGGCGGCTGTGATCTGTTTGAGTTGAAAGCCCCAAAGCTTCACAAAGCCTCATCCACCCATCGCTGGTGGAGAAAAGGTGCTGCGGTGGCTCAGGTGTCAGGTCCAAAAACACTATGTACCAGAGAATGTTCTCACATTATCTGCTGTGAAGCAGAGAGCAGTAACAACACACACTTTACTACTATACACTTTTTTATGTACAGCTGATGCCATGTTGATTAACTGTGTCAAAATGATCTAAATCTGAGTTTTTTTGTATTTGGATATTTGCCATTAACTACAAAATGTATACGTTTTGTAAAATGTTTTCAATAAGCCATAGCAACATGTTATAAAACGTTATAAAAATAAATGGTGGCACTTAAAAATAAATACAAAATACACATTCATACCGCGTTTTAGCTTCTATTTATGTAAAACGACACAGTAAACAGAAGCCCACCACTAGAGGGCGCCAACGCGCCGCTTGGCTAATCAGCCAACTCTCGTTGGGATGAGACGTTGTGTCGCGATAGTTCGTGGGAGCTGGTTTGAACTGTGGCGGTTTGCTTTGACAGACTTCTGATCGCTAACTGAAGGTAACAACACGAGCTCAGTTATTGTCGTTGTTTACTTCACAAACATCGTCCATACCTGTTCAGTACACACTGTACAGAGTTACTGAAGGAGATGAGCTGCACTTTACCGCGTTTTGTCCGACTCAAAACAAGTTGAGGAGAGTAGCGTTAAAGCTAACTAACGTAGCTGGGTGATTACAGTTAGCTAGATAATTATACGCAGCTGATCAAATGTAACGTTGAACCGTCTGTTGTCGGCATGTGAGGCCTGTTTCACACGCTACCTGTGAAGCAGACGTGATTTAGCTACATCTGTGTGCTTTGTTTGAATTACGGTGCTGATATGTGAACTCTGGACACTGCTCTGAGAGCACAGGAGCAACGACTGATCTACTCAGCCTGTTACCGTGTGGCTGGAGAAGGTTTCACAAACTCTTTTTCCTCGTCTCCTGTCCAGATGGCAGCAGAGGAGGAGATCCAGCGGCTGAAGAGCCAGCTGAGGGAGCGAGAGGAGCAGGTCCACCAGGCGGCCCAGGCCGGCCTGGATCTCCTCAACCAGCAGATGGAACTGCAGAACAGGCTGGATGAACAGAGAGTGGAGATGACCAACGCGCTCGAGGTGATGATGACGCTGCACCATCACTTACACATGCAGGCCAAATGCAGGCCTGTGTTTCAAACTTCTCCTTGTATGCGTGTCAAAGGTCCTCGAGCAAGACAAGTACTCCCTGCAGAAGGAGGTGGCGTTAAAGACCCGGATGCTCGAGTCACTGCAGTCGGACTACGACTGTGTGAAGAACCAGCAGAGACAGCAGCTTCAGGAACAACAAGAACATCTGGAGAGGAGCCACAGCACAGCTGTCAATGAGCTCAACAACAAGGTACAGCAACCACCACACCCTCATCAAAGAAGAAGCGATGCTTTATTAACCCCTCATCAGGGAAACTCTTTCTTTCACATCTTTATTTTACATGCATTTTAAGCCCGAACACACATACAAGGGCTCATAGACATGCAATGTGGAGAGAGATGGTGGAGTGATGGGCGTCCACCAAAGCGCTTGTATCCATCCAATAACAGCTGGTGTGTGTTCTGTGTCAGATGCTGAGGTTGCAGTCGGCTCTGGAGGAGTCTCAGCTGAATGAGAAGCAGCTCAAACACAAACTCGAGGTGCAGACAGAGACTCTGAACAACAAGATGGAGGAGCTGCGAGCTCTGAACGAACACACCCAGAGCTCCATGACGTCTGAGATGATGGAGGTGCAGATGAAGATCATGGAGCTGGAGAACGTGAAGGTGAGCATGTAATCTTAAACCTGCTGCTGAACAGTCCTCATCTTCCTCCATCAGGTGCAGTTGTATTAATGAGTAAGGTGGATCTTTTTTGTCTGCCAGGTGGAGTTGGAGCAGGCGCTGCAGGACTCTCAGTACAGAGAGCAGCAGCTGGAGCTAACCAATAGCAGCCTGCAGCGCCACCTGGAGCGAATCACAGAGGAGAAGGAGGAGAGAGAGAAGGAGGCTGTTTCCTGGTTTAATGCTCTAGAGGTAAACACACCGCCAGTGCACCTCTCTACCACACACAGTGCACACACAGTGCACTTCATATTGACAAAATGTGTCAACACAGGCCAATGAAGACTGATTCTGAGTCTAGTTGCCTCTCAAGGTTAAAGAGTCTTTGTCCTGCAGCGCACAGATGAGAAGAAAGCTCTCTGAACTGTGTTCATGACAGTTTCACTTACAGATGAGCTCGCTCCACAGAGACACCAGGAACCTGATTCCAAAAGGAAAGTGCCTGTAAACACACACGTCTGTGAGTGTGTGTGCTTCTCAGTATCAGGACATGTTCATGCTGTACATCTTGGCGCTTCTGTGCCTCTCCACAGAAATCTCGTGAGGCGAACCGGGACCTCCAGATCCAGCTGGACCAGGTTCTGCAGGAGGCCCAGGATCCCAACAGCAGAGGGAACTCTCTGTTTGCTGAGGTAAAAACCAGGAACACACAGTGTGAACTTCATTCTGTAACTAAACACGTGTCAGACAAGGTAAACGCATGTTTGCTGTTTGTTTTGCAGTTGGAGGATAAGCGCGCTGAGATGGAGAAGCAGCTCATCAGTATGAAGGTCCAGTATCAGTCTCTGCAGAAACAGCACGCCTTCAGCAAGCAGCAGCTGCAGCGCATGAAGGTACGGACCGTGTGGTGTGTGTGGAGGCCGACCGGATAATACATGTGACATGCACTGTTGTCTGTAAACTGGACTAACATCATGGGGTGTGCAGGTCCAGATCGCCACTCTGATGCAGCTCCAGGGTTCCAGGGCTGACCCGGCTCAGCTGGAGAGGCTGCAGTCCATGCTGTCAGAGAAGAACGGAGAGATCCAAAGCCTCATGACCAAACTGCAGAGGCTGGAGAAGGTCGAGGTGGGTGTGCTAATGCACCACCACAAATGAAAAGACTGAATGAAAATAACATGGACAGTTGATAGCAATGGTCGTGTGTGTGTGTGTGTGTGTGTGTGTGTAGATGATGCTGAAGTCTCAGCCGGCTAACCCCGCTCCAGCAGAGAGCTGTGACGGCCAAGATGAAACATACTACACTGACCTGCTCAAAATGAAGCTGAACAACACAGTGTGAGTTACACCTCACAGCACTGCGCCTGAAATCACCCAAAGCATCTGAAGCTAGAGGACTGCTCCGTTTGCAATGGATCTGTCTGTCTTTACATGTGTGTGTGTGTGTGTGTGTTCAGTAAGGATGCAGAGCGTCTGGGCGATGAGCTTTCCCTGCAGAGGATGAAGTCGTTGTCAGAGAGTCAGAGAGCTCTGGAGCTGGAGAGGAAACTCTTCTCATCTGAACGGATGCTCAAACAGGTGATAGGCAGCTCTTCATGAATACTGCAGCTGGAAGCACTGTCATCCAGAACACAACACACTCTTTGTTTATTCACTTTGTGTTTTTGCTGCAGGCTCAGAGTGACAAGATCAAACTGCAGCTACGAGTGGAGGAGCTCCAACACAAATATGAACCAAAAGGTAACCAGAATATAACCAAAACGTTGTTTTTATGTTGGTCTGCTGTTCTGGGTAGAAGTCTTCATGGCGCTGTGCGCCCGTCTGCCTCTGTGAATTCTCCAGATGCAAAAAAGAATCTGCTCCAGAAGAGAAAGAAGGAGAAGCTTCCTGTGGACATCACACCCTCTGAGGAGAGCACGGCCGACAAGGGCGAGCCTGCTGTTGCCGTGGAGATGGATGTAACAAATACTAAGACTGAAGACCCCGCAGTACACACCTCTCCTACTGCTGAAGCACTGAACACCACTCAAAGCGTGTGCAGTGGAGGTCAGTAACTCTGCTTGTCGACACAGAATCAGGCCGCAAGCATGAGGTACTGTGATGACATCACTGTGTGTGTGTGTGTGTGTGTGTGTGTGTGTGTGTGTGTGTGTGTGTGTGTGTGTGTGTGTGTGTGTGTGTGTGTGTGTGTGTGTGTGTGTGTACAGGTTCAGAGCCTGATCCACGGCCGGCCAAGTGTGTGAAGATCAGTGGAGATGAGCCTGTAGTGATCCCCAACCCCAGGTCAGTGTGTGTGTCTGCGTCTGTCCATGTCATTCTGGGGGTGAATAAGTTGTCTATATCTCAGTCCAACATCAGGCTGGACTAGCTAATGTGGACTAGACAGGATGTGTGCAGTAACATTAGAGTTTGATTGCATACTGTGTGTGTGTGTGTGTGTGTGTGTGTGTGTGTGTGTGTGCGCGTGCGTGCGTGTGTGGTCCCTCAGCTCTCCTGTGGCCGAGTGCAAAGGGCTGGAAGAGAACCTGCAGCAGAACAAGAGAGAGGACAGGAGAAAGAAACGAACAGTGGAGGTGATCCACGTCAACTCCAACAGCAGCATGGAGAACCAGTGTGCTCAGCAGTAGACTCTGCTGTGTGCTGCGTGTGTGTGTGTATATAAACTGTGTGGACCCGCATATTCTTTGAGAATGCTCTGTACCCTTTTCATTCCAATATATTTTAGTCTTTACCTTTACCTGTACTTTCCTGCTGACCTCACTGTATGTCCTCTGCACTGTCCAGATATGTAAATGTTACAGTATTAAACACATCGTGCAACGTACAGTCTTCTGTCTTTGTTCAGTTTATTCACCTGTTTACCTCACTGAGAGATTTATCATACAGAGATCTGATGATAATGTGCAGCTTCAGCTCCTTAAAACTAAGAAATATGGAGTTGTGCTCAGTAATGGATCCAAAGGCCAGTAACTGTGACACTGCTTCTCAAGCCAAACTAAACATCCGAACGTTCATAATAAAGACTGAATTATTTTCACTTTACTTCATGTCTAGAGTTAGACTGAAGCTCCAGTTTGTTTAAAATGTATGTTACTGACCACAAATACTAACTGTAGTAAGAGTTACAGATTCGTGTGTAAAATTTAATTCCATGAATGAAGTTACAGAATGCAGCTGACTGAATATCCCTCGCCTCACTCTCACTTCAAGCGTAAGCACAGTGTTTGCTTTGTCTGTTCTGACTCCTGTAGAGGCACAGCGATTTAACATGGCGGACTGCATGGACGAGGACCCGCTCTGTGGATATAAAGTATAAAGTAAATTCTTTGGTAATATAAACATAACTCTTATTTTCTGGTGATTCTTAAACACATATAATAATGTATATCATATTCCACTCTGTCAATACATCCCCTTTCAAGTTTTAAATTCTATTTGATTTTGGAAAATCATGTGACCCCTCTTTGGGAACCAATGCACCAGCGTGCAGTACAGGCACTCCTGTTCGGACCCCCTGGTCCTCTTCACCAGCAGGCGGCAGTAGAGCTAGCTGTAGTTGTTTGGACGTCTGTAAAGAAGAAGAAGGTGACTCACGTGGACCAATCAGAGTTGAGTGTGAAGTCACGCAAGCCTTCGGATGTATGCGGGAACTGTGTGAGTGTGTTTGTGCGTGGATTAAACACCGAAGACAGGCTGAGCGTGTGTGTCGTCTCATCTTCATCAGCACACCGTCGCACAGACAAGGGGACGTGTTACTGACTCTGACCTCCGATCAGACCCCGGCCAGCTGTGGTATGTCGAGACTGTGTCTGTGATGACGTCCAGCCAGTGACTGACAGCAGACTGTCCAACATCTGGACTCTACTGTCCCTGTGCTGTGACATTACATCATCATATCTGTGAATGGAGTTTGGCCAGGCAGATCCAGGACCTGTCAGTGTGTCAGTCAGCTGTCAGGTGTGGTGGATGTGATGGTGGATGTGGTGGATGTGATGGTGGATGTGATGGATGTGATGGTGGATGTGGTGGATGTGATGGTGGATGTGATGGTGGATGTGATGGATGTGATGGTGGATGTGATGGTGGATGTGATGGATGTGATGATGATGTTTCACTGTGCTCTGCTGTGTTTCAGTCACCATGAGGCTGAGCTCCTGCAGCGCTGCCCCGGCTCTTCTCTTGTTGCTGCTTTGCTGCCACATAAGCAGCATTCTTGGCCAAAAGGTGAGCTTTATTTATTCATTTATTTCTGTAGTTGTAGCATGTCACACATTCTGAACAAACCATCCAAACCACAGCTACATGTTGGAACTGTAACGTTACATCATGTTTGGGGCGGCGACACTGTTAGCTGCTGGATGATGTTTCATGTGGAGCTGAACTTTAATGTTCATGAGAAATGATAGTTTTTTATGATGAACTCCAGTTTCATTAAAGCTTTGAGAGCTTTTTGATTTCTGGAGTCTCTCTTTATTCTTTGGGCAACCATGAGAAGGAGGTTCAGTTTTCTGATACTGTAAGAGCATCACTGGAAACTAGCATCAAAAACTGACGTGTCAGCATGCATGATAAGTGTATTCTTGTTAATAATAAATAGTTTTCTGTGTGTGTAATGATAGTGTTGTTCCTGTGTCTGTGCAGTCTGACTCTGCTTTAACTGTGGTGGAGAATACCGAGGGAGAAGGAGCGGGTGGGGATGAAGAGGAGGTGGAGGAGGTGAGAGCTGATGAAGATGAAGGAGACTTAGAGGTGGCCCAGCCCACTGACGAGTGGCAAACACTCAAACCAGGTAATGTACTGGAGGCTGGACAGGAGTCAAAAAACAAACTGATTCTGCTTTAGGCTGACTGTGAGTGTGTGTGTGTGTGCGTGTGTGTGTGTGTGGGTGTGTGCGCAGGACAGGCAGTGCCAGCAGGTTCCCACGTGAGGCTGAACCTGCAGACGGGTCAGAGGGAGGTCAGACTGGGAGAAGAGAAGCTGAAGTACTGGACAGAGGAGCACAGGTGAGGCTGACTGTAATAAATACGTGGTAGAAGCAGCGCAGGCCGATCACAGCCCGCAGCAGCGAAGAGAAGCTGGCGGTCAGAGCTAGACAAAACCTAAATACAAGTCAGCAGTTAAAGTGTGTTTTTGCAGGGAGAAAGAAGAGGTGGAGTCCTCCTTCAGCCCTGAGGCGCTCAAACAGGCCATGAAGAAGATAAAGGAGGACATGAACTCTGCGAGCAAAGACACAGAGCAGCAGGTAACAGCAGAAAGTTTCCAACGTTATCTAACGACTGAAACAACTTATCACACTCAACTGTGTGTGTGTGTGTGTGTGCGTGCAGGACCCTGTGGCTTCTCGGTATCGTCCTCTGGAGGAGTTAAAGAGAGACATGGCTCAGCTGGACCTGCTGGTGGAGACCGATGTTCAGGTCTGTCACGTGTCACCTGGAAAACCTGCAATGATCAGAAACTAATCGCCTTCCAGTTTGTCACATGCTGTTCCAAGATGTCACATTTACCACACACGCTGTACACCACAGTCGGTCAAATGTGAGCGCAGAGCTAAAGACACGTTTGAAATGATTGCGAGCTGACATGAGTTCATAGTTTGTCAGCAGAGAGCACTGTTCAACAAGATGTCCCCCTCAGTACAAACTCATGTCCTAAGACCAGGTCTCACGTCTATCACGTCTTCCACCAGTTCAGTGCGTTGTTACTGAATGAAGTGTGTGTGTGTGTATGTATGTGTGTGTGTGTGTGTGTGTGTGTGTGTGTGTGTGTGTATGTGTGTGTAGATAATGAGGCGCCTGTTGGATCAGTTGAACAGCAGCAACTCGACTACAGAGCAGAAGCTGAGCGTCCTGCTGGAGCTGGAGTACCTGGTGCATCAGGTAGCAACACGACACACTCGAACACACACATCCTCTCTGAAGCTGTCACTTTACAGATGTGTTTCTGAATTTGCCTCTGTGTGTGCGTCAGGTGGATAATGCTCAGACGTTGTGTTCGATGGGGGGTCTCCAGAATATTCTCCAGGGTCTGAACAGTTCTGACTTCAGAATCCAGGAGCACTCTGCCTTTGTCCTGGGATCAGCTCTGTCCAGGTATACACAGACAGCAGTTTCAAAATGTAAAAGTTTTAATGTCAGCACTGTGTCAGCAGTGACCGGAGCACCTGACTCAAGGGTTTTGACTTAAAGGAGCTCACACGTTTAACTTGTTAAAGAGTCTCCACAAGGGGGAGCCATCACCAACTGTAGGCAAAGGAAGTAGCAACAGTTTAGACCTGTAGACCAGTTGATGAGCTGTATTCCATGGATGTCTAACTCAAATCACCCAATGGGCCATAATTGAATTAAATTGGCTGTTGCATTGTGGGATTTGTAGTATGCGGTGGGGGTGCAATCTACCAGCCGGCCATTCCTAATTAAATGTGGACGTGTGCTTGTCTGCAGTAACCCTGTGGTTCAGGTGAAGGCTGCGGAGAGTGGGGCTCTGCAGACGCTCTTAACCACGCTGGCCACAACACAACCACTGCAAGTCAAAAAGAAGGTACACACACACACACACACACACATGCTACACATTTCTTGTTAAGAAAGTGTGTGTGTACAAACATGTCCGACTCATGTGTGGTGTGTTCTGTGTGTGTCAGGTCCTGTTTGCAGTGGCCTCCCTCTTACGTCACTTCCCCTACGCGCAGCGTCACTTCCTGTCGCATGGAGGGCTGCAGGTCCTATCAGAGCTGTTCAGGGCAGACAGAGGTGGAGTTCTGCGCACACGCATCGTCACCATGTTGTACGACATGATCAGCGAGAAGGTACAACAGATAAACTGCAGTTTAAGTTCTAAAAGCTCCGGCTCTTGTTGAGGATGCAGAGCGTGACACTGGTCTCTGCTGCTCCACCAGGAGCTGATCTCTCAGGCAGGTCTGGACCCTGCGCTGGATGCGTCCCATGAGGAGCGGGTGCGTCAGTACTCTAAGGTGTCACTGCAGGGGGAGCTGTTGGAGAAGGGCTGGTGCAGTCTGGTCCCACAGCTGCTGGAGTCCACTGAGCATGACTACAGAGAGAAGGTGGGCTGACCTTTGACATGATAACATGATAAGAGTATTATCCTGAAGAACCCCAGACTGAATGAACACATGAACACTGTGTGTGAATGTGCCGTGTGTCTTGCAGGCTCTGCGGGCTTTGTTGGCGATGGCTCCTGTATGTTTGGACCAGTACCGCTCAGACAGCACTCTGCTGGGCTCTCTGCTCTCTCTCAGAGACCAGTACCAGGAAATGGTCCAGTCCGAAATGATTCTTGGAGAGGAGAACGGCTACTTTGCAGAGATCGTAGAACTTATAGATGCTTTGCAAATCAAAATGAAGTGATGAGGAGGACTGTTAGGGGGACACTTCACATGGCTGCACACAGGCTGTGGCAATGAAAGAACCACCTCAAGCACCCAACCAACCACATGAGGACAAACTCCTTAAAGCTGCAGTAGGCAGTTTGAGCAAACACGAGGAAAACCCTCACACTGTTAAGCTGCTCCCACCAAACCCACAGGAGCAGTTTGACCTTTCAAGAAAGGCTCTAATGCTACAGAGGACTTCCTCTCCACACCGTGAGCCTCGCTGTGACTCTGCTCCCTGTCACTACAACTCTTTTTCTTAAAGATCTCTCCAGCACTCTGTGGCTTGATGGCCGAGCGCTCCTCCAGGCTCCAGAGGCAGCTGCAGCGCCGTCTAAGAGCGGGATGAGACAGCAGCAGTCTGATTATTGCCATCATGCCCCACTGTCTGTTTATCATCACACCTCTGCTGCTGGTTTACCAAGTGTCATGGCATTGAACATGATCCTGAAGCTCCGTGTGGATCCAGGGCGTGTTCACACGTTTTGTTCTCCACACTGTAATTGGCCAAAGATGAGCAGGGTGAAGGGGGCGGTGCGGTGTGTGCTCCTCCTGGCTGCTTCAGAAACACAGAGTAATCTGCTGAACCTGGATGGATGGCAGGACGTGTGACAGCTTCAGCAAAAATTTATTTTTCTAAAACTTACCTACTGCAGCTTTAAGACGAGACGCGTGCATCAAGGACAAGGACGCACATGTTGGACTGATTCACCAGTTGGTTGGTTAGCATGAACATGACCATCGAAGATCTCATTGGTGACCTCAGACCAGTGTGGTGGAGATCACACTTGTGGATCAAAATAGATTTTTTTAATTTCATTAATTTAAGTAAAATTCTATTCAGTTCAATAAAATTCATTATTTTAAAAATGATGGTGCTCGTGTATGTCCATTTACTCCAATCATTTTTCAGTTTTTCCTGGACATTTTTGTTCACATGAATCTTCAAGTTCACACTCTCCAAATAGTTTGGATTTGCAAACCTAATCCACAAATATCGTGTTTTCCGCTCCTCTTACACCTCGTGGATATTTTGGCTACCTTCATATTAAACTATAAACAATGGTGTCAGAAGTTCCACAGGATCATTTGATACTTTTTGTATACACACTGAAAACGGCTGTACTTTTAATGCTTATAAATCCTAATGTAGATTTAAGTGTCTATTTGATGTGCAAACAGCCCATTGTATGCCAACATTATACACGGTGGCCTTTTTTGGTGCTTTTATTCTGAAAAGCCAAACCGGTAGTGAGCGGAAATTAGTGTGTTGCTCGACGTAAGGAAGCTCAGTTATGTCAGAGATATGAAAGGACGTTAATAAGTAAACGGGACAACCAGCCGCCATATATTATATGTTATAATATGCCAGCTTTGTCATGAATGGAGCTCGAGTTGTTTTGGTCCCTCGAAGCTGACGGTGGGATCATTTACTGAATTTAATAAAGAAAGAACGACATCCGGTGAGAGTTTAAAGAGACAGCCTGTGTTTACATCTGTTAGCATGTAGCTGCTAGCAGACTGTTAGCCTTTAAATGAATTCCTAACGCTAGCTGGACTTTAGTACAGAAAAAGAGACTGCTGACAGGAGTAGTACAGTATATTTTAATGCTTTTATTTATTTAAAACATGTAAATGGGTTAGCTGTGAAGGCTAAGATGAATTCAGTTAAAATGAGTCATTGCAGTTTGATGTAGCGTGTTAGCTTTGTTACATTTCTAACAGTTATTTTCTTGTCAATGTTCGAGAGGTGTGAAAGCCTTCCATGCTTTTTCATTAGACTTCAGGTTTATAACACCTGTACTATCAGGAAATATGACTCCCTGTGCGTAATATATCAAATATAGTATGGTGTTAATGTAACATAGTTACTGTTCAGTATTAACAGTTGTCTGGATTTACAATGAGAAGACACCTTCTATAAGAAGACATTTCTTCCTGGTTGTAGTTTTCCCTCTGATCAGATGTTTGTCTTCTGTCTTGTTGTACGGCTGCCACCAGCAGGCGTGTTAAAGAGCAGTGATGGAGCTGTCTCAGAGGGACAGGCTGTCAGAGCTGGTGGAGCAGCTGACCACGTCAGGACAGCCACAGCTCAACCAGGACAAGATGAAGGAGATCAAGCAGATCTGCAAGTATGTCACTGATAGAAGGGCAACAGAGCTCCCAACAGGGATAGTTCAGCCATAGTACCTGTGTACCTGTGAGGTTTACTGGAGATTCAAATCACTAGGTCTTCCTCACAGAGAAGCAAAAACGTAGAAACAGTAACAGAAGGGCTTTAAACACAAATGCCAAATGTAGTTCTGAGTCTTCAAATAATTCTTGGAGAAAGATGCATTAGTGACAGGCCCTTTGTAGGTAAATTCATCATTCATCCTTGCACTATGCTCCATCGCACCAAACATTTTTCCTTGTCTGTACACACAGATATTCATATGTATATTTAACTTTTTACATATACACAACTTTTGTTTTGGTTCTTGTTTTTCTTCCTTTTACCTGTCAAGTCCTCAGTTTTGTTTTTTAACTGTGCCTGTGTCTATAGATGTTTGATGTTTGTACTAAGAGAGCAAAGCGTAACTGCAGTCAAATTCCTGATGTGATTCTGATTCTTCTGATTCATCTGTTTGAGACTGTCTGTGTGTGTCCTTCCTTCCAGAGCGTCCAATGACTGCATAGACCATGTATATCACTCAGTGTTGTCACAGCTCAACGAAGAACATGCTGAAGTCCGACTGTCTGCCTTCCAGATAGCCAGTGAGCTCTTCTCCAGATCACATCACTTCAGAACTCTGCTGGTGGACAACTTCCAGGTACTTTTAGAATATCAATGTAAAAACTACCATATGTTTCCATGAGGAGCTGAAGGATTGAAGGTCACGCTCACACACTTGTTTCTCTCATCCTTCAGGAGTTCTTGGAGTTAACAGTAGAGACGGACTCGGAGCAGCCCCTCCCCCCTCCTAAGGAGGTAGCCAGAAAGCTGAGGTCTCTTGCCATCCAGACTATCCAGTCATGGCAGACCTCGTATGGAGGGGCTTATAAGAAGTTAGCTCTGGGCTACCACTTTCTCAAACAGGTTAAGAAGGTGAGAGGGATTTTAATTGAGTTGACTTTGATTGTCACCAAGGGAGTGAAAAATTCTCAATGATCTCGCAGATCTTGACGACATTCTTAGTCAGTGGCTGATGGGTGGAGGAGCAAGGAAGAGGAAGCACAATTAACAGAAT